>JASUUG010000614.1:3600000-3985000 GCA_030449905.1 Luvunga scandens | reverse complement strand
TCAGTGACGCATTGCAAAACCTAATGCCTTTTACCTAGTGATGTAATAGCCTTATTATTATCAACAATTTTTATATGTTTCTTCACATAGGAATGACGCGCGAATTTGTCCTTTAATACACTTGTCCACCTTGAAGTACCGGACTCCAGCTCTATATGATTGATTGCAAGAATTATACATACCTCAGGCTTTACAAATTCAACACCACATTATAAATCTTGCTGATATGACCAAAATATTGCATATATCCTACAATTTGATTTAACACGATTTTTCTGTCTTGCTTCCACGTAAAGAAATCTTGAGCTGACTTCCAAAGGGGTTTGGTGGAAATCAATTATTTTACAGTGGTCAAAAACGATATTCATAATATACTTCATAGATACAATTTAGAAAAGATTAAATAAATACGTGGGCTACCCACCTCACGATGTGGAATAATAATTAAATCAGACATAATTACCAAAACTATAAATAAGGAAACATCATGAACAATTTTTGGGTGTCATCTATGGGGATTAATTAAATATGTCGACTTCAATCTTTATGTTGTTTCCATAAAAGTTGGAGCATAATATTTAATATTTTGGATTCCAATCAAAGCCAATCTACTGCTGGGACCCTTTACGGCTTTACTTAACAAACGTGCAGCGTTTAACAAGCTGAAATTTCACGGCTCTCTCAAGTTGTTCGCAGGACGTATATCTTTATTGAGTTGTGATCATTCAGCCAAAAGCACCTTGTGAACTTCAATTAATTCCTCATCGTAATTATAGTTAGCGATCAGCTCTTTGCCTACTTGCACGCCACGATGCGAAAGCTGAGCACATCACAATTTAAATTTTGCTGATGGTGAGTATGGATAAGTTAAATAGTGAGTTCGAGTTGTTAAATATTCTAACACATTATACACCGATACATATCAAATCTCGGGTTTTCATTTTCATGGTAAATCTTCACAATTGACAATTTAAGGGGTTAATTAGTATATCAACAACACACAACACGTACGCATCAAGGCGTACGAGGATAGACACTTGTTATGATAAAGATATTACCAAAGTCAAGTTTATGATCATGACACGATTTATTATGATAAAGATATGATGAAGCTAAAGTCTTCTATCTAGATTTATCATCAATTGATCATAATGACGATTGATACAAACATTAAGTGATAAAGTCTAAAGTCTAATGACGATATATCAGTATGTCAATTTCCATTCACAGCAATTTTAATACCTGTACGTTATTCATTGATTTATTAAGAATTTATTTCAATTAAAGAAGATAATTAACAGCAAAATACTACCCAAAATTTTAATGACTAGCAGCTTTAGCCCGAATAATAATCTTCAGTAATTATTTTCAAATACCAATGAATTCAAGACTAACCTATAAACGCATGGATCATAGTCTGATGTATCAAAATATAAATGCATTTAGATTAGTTGATGTTATTTTACCCAATAATAATAATAATAATAATAATAATAATAATAATCAGCTGGTGATATTTCAATCTTCTGTTGCCATAGTTTTATTACTGCGGTCCTTTTTTTTTTTTTTTTTGTCCATTTTCCCTCCTTTTTTCTATGGTCTATGCTGTTGTGTCAGTATACCAACCCGAATAAGTCAGCTAAACAGATTTCACATTTTCTCATCAAGAGATAGACCAAAACTTAAAGTTTAATTAAGCTCATGCTTATAATATTTTTCATTAATCGACATTTGACAAGAATGCTAATCAAGTATTTCAAGACTTGGGCAAATCTTTAAAAGTATCACTATACATAAAGAAACTAAAAAAAAAAAAAGAAAGATAGAGAGAGAGAAAAAAAAATCGACTGCTGCACATATGCCTTGGTAGAGAAAAGAAAATTTTTGAAAAATAACGGGGGGAAATTAAATTAATATGTCTGATCATACGTCAAGAACCCCAATTAAAAACCTTTAAAACAATATTGAGGCGTGTGCGTGCGGGCGCTGGCGAGTGCTGGCTGCATGCACGTGTGCCCGCGAGCATGCGGAAGAGGAGCAGTAAAGTGGCATTGTCGCGACGAAAATAAAGATGTGAGAAACAGGACAAACTGAAAATGAAAAACAAATGGTTGTGATGACATATTCTAAAATGTTAATAGAAGAAACCAAACTATAAATTAATAAAATGGCTAAATAATTACAAAGTCAAGGTATGATTGCGATAGCTTTCCAGCCCACGTACAAACAGCCATTGGATTGTGTTTGGTTGATAAATTTAATTAAACTAATTCAGAAACGTATTTTACGTTAAAAAAAAAAAAGATATATAATTTAAATTTTTTTCACCTCATTTTTCGTTAAAAAATGTTAAAAAAACAAATTTTTAATATGAAAATTTAGAATACGTAGCGTTATTTTCAAAAAATATAAGTGCGAAGGATACCCATGGGCAAGGATCTATTAGAATAATAAAGGGAAAAAGGCAAAATTAAGGAGAAGACTAGTGGAGTCTGTCTGCCCTACATCCTCCTAGATTTCGGAGCAATCTTTGTCTACCACAGGGACAACAACACCGATAAAGGGCGGACCCTCCTGGATGCCTAAGAATCTTTGATGAAGTCGATGGCAACCTTCCCTGCTGTCTACTGGTCCATCTGATCAGCAAAGACGTCAACCAATTGCCATGAAAAGTCGATAACGAACTTGTAGGCGGGGCGGACTGTAAGTATCAAGAGTGGTGCTGCCGTCACGAGGGTCTTGTGCACCTACAAATTCTATCCCATTCAGGTACCTGTCTAGGAAGGGTAACGACACTTGAATCCTAACGGGATGCTCTAATCCATTAGTCACCCCGTTGCAAGGGATCATGATGACATTCACATTCTTAATTTTAGGTTAGCCAACAAAAATATAATGGAGGACCGTGAATCAAAAATCAATTGGGAAGTGTCCAATCAATGCGAGTCATATGGCCAAATTGACTAGTGTGCCCTCAACGGTCCCTTTATATTTATATAGTAGAATCTTGTTTAATTAACAACTGATAAATTTATAATTTTTTATTAAATAATAGTTTTTGATTAGACAATAATTTTTATTGGTGTCAACTTGGACTAGCTTGTTAAATTAATAATCTGATAAATTTATTAGATAATAATTTTTTAAAAAAAAAAAATCTCATTTTTTATTGGACCGAATTAATACATAAATTAATAATTTATTATTTTGAAACTAAATACACATGATATGCCTATAAAGCTTTTATAAAATTAGTTTCTAATTTACTTGCTTCTTCTTGAAGCTAATTTTGACTTGAATCTCATCTCTATCTTTTTGTACCGTTGAAAGAAGTTATGGCACAACTGTTGCTTTGAAACAAGAAATTATGCAATGTTACTATCACTTCTATAGTAGAAATGTCATCTTCAACTTCTTCTTCTTTGTCGTCATTTTCCACTGCACTTTTAATAATTTGATCACCAATCAAATTCAGAATCGTATCATACAGCTTGAGGGAATTATTACTCTATTTATACTACCTCTATACTCGATAAAAATTTTAATTATGAGCCTAATATTTTCTTTATAATTTAATGATTATAAATTATTAATTTATTCTACTAGTATTCGCGAAGACAATAGATTTTTTCGTGTTCATAAGGCTATTAATTTATTAAGGTTATCCTATCCTATGAATCCTAGATGAAACGTTCCCTTCTTCACCATCTGCTTCTTCTTCAAGCCTCCCATTTTATCTTCTTTCTTCGTCTTCTCGATTTTTGAGAGCTCTTAAAACCTTTTCCATCTATGTCTCCCTCTTTAGTCCCCATCACGTATCTTCTTTAAAGGGCAAATCTTCCTTCCTCCCTACTTAGGTCCTCATCTGTATAAGAGAAAACTACTGTTTTATTACCTCAACATACAGTTGTCGTCTCCATAAGCCTTCTTACTATCTTCCAGTAATCAGGACCGTCCTTGAAAATGTCTCCATGGACAAATGCGAAGCTTCCTCTAGGGAATAAAAGAATGAAGAACAAAGAAACTGTTGTTACATTACTTATTATTGATTTAGTAAAACAACCTCTTGTAACACCTTATTTTACATAATGATTGTTTGATGAGTTGCTCCGTGGTGGTAGGCCAAAGACTGAACCGAGTCGATCTTGTGTACATTGTTAGATTTTGTGTTCATTTATCTGTGTTTGTAATACGGGGATAGAGTTCTATTAGGATTCTTGGATTCCCATTTCCCAAGAGCATTCACAAGATCTCTAGATAAGCTTCCGCATGAGCTCCCCCATGATCACATTTGAGACTCCCAGAATAAGCTTCTCTTGGGCTCTTCCGAGCTCCCTGAGGATCGTTCGGATTATCACACAGACCATTGTACACAATTAGCTAAAACTGTCCTCAGCGTTCTCAAAGCTCCATAAGGCTTTTTAAACCTCGCAAAGTCCCTTCGATTCTCCAAAGTGTGTAATCAACATTATCCAAGACCGATCAGTGGCTTGTTTGACCTGTACCACTCGAATAAATCCTTAATGTCTTGGGTACTTTTTTGTTTGGGCTGACTGGAAAATTGGGTTGAAACAGATTGTATATATTTTCTTTGATTTAAATAAGTATCCCATTTTTATTATGTAAAAGGGAAAGAGAGAGAGAAGTGGAAGAAGAACGTCCCATTTTCACATAACCAAAATATTAGCAATTATTATTATCTTTAGATTATACAGATTAGAGATCAGTTGTGAATGCGTATAAGATATAACTAAGTACAAGATAATATGTTATTATTGTCTAGTCTACATTGAATAATATTAAAAGTTATATTACTGAGTGGAAGTTGGAATCATACAAAATTGTATAAATGTTGTTTAAAGTGAACAAAGTTTGGCTCCATGTCTATGTTAGAAAGTTTCATTATTCAATATGTTTGTTAATCGAAAACAAATGCAGACATTTATTTATTTATTTTTAAAAAAAACAACTTTTGAAAGAAACTTGTATTTCTTTGATTGGTATTTACAAAATTCAAGAAATACCCTTCCTTCTTAATTAACCGTCAAATTAAAGACTTGATCCCCAACCGCCAGACAAGCCAATCACACCTAGAATATGTATCGTAGATTTGCCAACTGTAGCACAACAAACTACATTAGTGACTCAATCTTAACCTACGTCTCGGGCGAACCGTAACTGTTAATGGACTGGCCATTTCACAAGACAGCCTTAATACTTCTGAAAGGTCAACGGTATTCTGAGCCGACGGTAGCCATGCATACTCGTGCAGTAGCGATGCCACCCAGAAGCTGACCGTGGTCAAGCCCAAGTTCTTTCCAGGACAGACCCGTCTGCCTGACCCGAATGGCGCCAGTGTGAGATCCGATCCGAGAACAGAGAATTCCAACCCACCCTCTTTGGGTAAAAATCTCTCGGGTATAAATTCAAGGGGGTTCTTCCACACGTCTGGGTCCCGGGATATGGCCCACATGTTCACCATTGCAGTGGTCCCTGGAGGCACGTGATACCCATCGATAGTTGTATCAGTAATGGCTAGGCGGGCCCACGAAAGAAGTGGGCCAGGTGGATGTAACCTCAACACTTCTTTAATCACAGCCGTCAGATAGATTAATTCCCCAAGGTCAGACTCAGCAACTGCCCGTGATCTGCCTACGACCTTGTCAAGTTCATCATGCACCCTGGACTGAACATCGCAGTGCATCACCATCCTCGCTAGTATCCACTCGATCAAAACCGCCACTGTATCAGTTCCCCTAAATATCATTTCCTGCACCAAAGGCAAAAGCCTATTTTTTCAGGACAATATACTACTTAAAAAAGTAATGAACTTTTATCTCTTAAGGTATTAAAGTAAAAAATAAATTAAAAATATGCACACACACTAATATACTATAAAATAAAATATGATTAGAATATGTAGTTTACTGGTTATATATATATATATATGAAGCACCAATAAATATACAAGACAAACGTGTTTGATAACATTTTGTTAGCTTGCTTACCCAAAGAACGGCGATCATATCGGAGTCTGATAGCTTATCTGAACCTTGAAGAGAGAGCAGTACGTCCACAAAATCTAGATTCTTTTGGTTAGTACTTTGAACTTTGTGTTGGGCAACAATTCGACTAACAAACCGGTTCACTTTTGGTACGAGTTTAGAGCATCTAAACCGGATTTTTTGAGGGTCAAAATCAGCCAGCCACGGAAGGTGGTCGGTCCAATTTAGCATCCCTAGTATCTCGTACCCTTCATCAACTAGTGCTCTCAGTTGTTTTACTTCGTCATTCAACGAATCTAATTTATATTCTCTTCCGAAAACAGAGCACATCATATTGTTCAGTGAAGCTCGTTTAAGTGTTTCACGCACACAAAAACCTTGTTTATGACCGGCAAACATGGCCACCATCTGGGATGCGATGGCAAGTCTTTGTGCCTCTGCTCCTTTGATTTGCTTCGGGCAAAAAAGGTGAGTGGCCGCGATTCTCCTTAGGGTTCGCCAGTAGACGCCATAAGGAGCAAACCCAATTGCTCTGTTAAACATCAAACTGTAAGCAGACTCCTTAACAGGACGATCGGCAAAGACCGAACTGTTAAGTATTTCTTTAGCGACATCTGGATTGGACGTCACTATAACGCGAGTATCACCCAGGCTAAAGGCCATGAGCCGCTTAGCCTTGCATGATTCAGCAGCAGCTGCAATCTTGTGGTGGGACAGTGACATCATCAGGTTCATGCTACCAATTACTGGCAACCCTCTAGGACCGGGAATTGGTTTGGCTTTTACAAAATAAGATGAGCCTCTTTTGAACTTATACTTGCCCCAAGCTGGACCCCCGGGGTGAGCCCAGTAGACAAGAGACATGGCTAGCCAAGCTAAGATCATGATCAAGAGTGACCATGCAACGTTTTCTTGTGTGAAGGCTCTGCATTTGGAAGCAAGAGCAAACACCCAGAGGCTTTCTATGTCACTTCTCATGGTTGGATGAGAGAATTTAGTTTGGTAAAAGAAATTGGAATATATTACATATATGAAGATAGTACTACTAGTAGTAATGGTACACACACAAAACTCTTAAAAGGAGAGAAAATGGCTTGCCCTTCTTTTTCTTTTTTTTTTTGTGGGCTGAAACGATGGAGGCTGCTTGGTATATATAGCGGGGAAAATAACCGTCATACTGAGGCTGTAGCTGTAGGACCGTATAACTGAAAATTTATAATTGTATATAATGATATGTATGAATTCAGTAGGAAAATCTTTGAGGAGCGCCGCAACCAAGGCATGATGATACGTAGAAAGCTGAAATTGACTACTTGACTTTGAGGGGCGTCCTTGTCACGCTCCAATCGCCTCGTATCGTTTGATTACGTGCTGACGCTTTGTTATGTCAGAAGTGCGCGCCGTATCTCTCCCAGTTTACTGCTAATTCTCTCTTACATTTTATAATTTCGTTAGCCGACTAACCTAAGGCGTGCTTAGAATTGAAATTAGGAAACTGCAATTTAAAAGTTAAAGTATTAAAATATTTAATAAATATTAATTATTATAATTTGATAAATATATTTATATAATTTTTTATTTATATTATAAAAAAATTATTATATCTTAAAAAATTTTAAAATTATTATTTAAAATTTATATATATTATATATTATTAATTTTTATTTTATAATTATAATTTTTTTTATAAAAACTGTAATTTTTAAAATACAGCACCTTAATATCAAACAATATCTTAATTTTATAAACTAACCATGGATGTTGGTAGAGCTGTAAAGTTTACTAATTTTTTTATATGTAAGTATAATCATAATCAATTAATCATATTCACATCGTATGTTCACGAAATATGGGTTGACATTGTGTGAACATAAGATGTTTTGTCAAATTCATTTATTATATGTGGCTATTAAACGAAGAATAAAAAAGAAAACTGCTTAAGAATATTCTTTTAAATATTAATATATTTGAAAACAATGTCATTCCAAATGATGTAATTACTTTCCCAAAAAAAAAAATCTTTAAATTTCATATTGTCGCTTTCAATCATATTGCCTATTGGATGATTCGTTGTATTTGTATCATCTTCTTATACAAAACATCATTCTCTCTAGACGTCATTTCAACTTAATTAAGGTTGTTCGAATAAGAAAGTGAACAAAGCATGTCATATGAGTTTTGTTTTCCCCTACCAAAAAAAAAACAACGGATGTTATGTTTTAAAATTTTTATGGTGTATTTATTTCTGGGGTTAAAAAATTAAAATTTAGAATTGTAATTATTGATGCTGTTTACTTTATAAAATATAGACAGAAATTAAATTTGAAATTATGAGACCCACTTAAATTTGAGAATGGAAAATAAGAGATTGATTCACAAGGTGGTGGTAGAAATCAATCTCTCATTTTCATAATTGATCATTTTACCTCTTCATAAAATTATAAATACTCATTTTATCCTTAATTGTAAAATGATTATAATTAATTAATGCAATTATCCGAATTATTAATATATTTTGAATTTATTATTGTTGTTGTTGTTGTTGTTATTAATGATAATAATAATAATTAAAATATTAATGTTAATTATTATTATTAATTAATATATTATTATAATTAATTAATATAGTTATTCTAATTAGTTTATATATTAATGTTAGTTGTTGTTGTTGTTGTTGTTAATAATATTAACAATAACAACAACAACAATAATAATAATAATATTTTTTTAATAAATAATCACAATAATTAAAGTATAAAATAATAATTGTAATAATAAATTTTAAAAAAAAATTATAATCTAATTCATTTCAATTTCAATTTTAAAACAAAATAAACATATTAATAACAATTTAACTTATTTCAATTTTAATTTTTATAATTTAAATAAATCACTTATTTTAATTTTAATTTTAATTTTCCCTTTTCACTTCATTCAATTCTCATTTTTGCGTATTCAAATTTTAATATATTTTGATTTTAGTTTATTAAGCGCATCATTAGAAAAATGTTAGACCCGCGGAGCCAGGAGTTAGACAGAATTCATTAGAGTCGCGCGTGAGATTCGTAATTTCTTTAGATAAATTAACGTGTGGGTGCAAGTGAGCTTGAGGTTGCGGTGTAGGACACGCGGTGGTAGTGTGGCGCGATATTGTCGGGTTGCAAGTAGGCGGGTGCACATGAGACCCATGCACCCGTGCTCTCTCAAATACACCGCTCTTAGCCGCGAATATGGAGAGCATGGTGCTGATCACATCCCGTATAAGTTATGAACCTTCACAAAATGTACTGCCACGTGTCAGTTTCACTCCATGGTCTGTACACATGATGGTGACTATTCAATCCTGCTACCCGCGCACCAAGGTTCTTTGTCTGTGGTTCGGACAACGTGGCCTTCGCTTACAGTTGCATAGTGTTAAATGTTTTTCAATTTTCGCCCTCTCACTATAATCTGTTGCAAGGGCAAAAGAGTCTTGTTATGTTCAGACAACACACGTGGTGCGGCACGCTGTGGTCTGTTCTCTTGCTGCGTGATTACAAGGCTATTTATTGGGACCCATTTCTGACGATTTAGTGCATTGCTGGACTCGGAAAGTCGGAATTGATTCAACGGTTTGTGTTGCGAAGTTGTACCTTTAGCAATCCCTGACCGTTGATCCTGTTGCTCCGTAAGTGGTCAAAAGGTTTCAATTTTTCGGAATTTAGAACAAGTCACTACTCAAAATGGCCAATGCCAAGAATCCAACTGTCGTCAACGAGACCGAGAACAAACAGAACCTAAAGGTCCGAATGCAGTGTATTGTTGATTTGTGTATATATTATTTATTTGCTTGCTTACTTATTTATTGTTATTCTTCTTTTCTACATGGTATATTTTATGTTTACTTTGAAAAGATATTTGGCTTACAAGTTTATATCCTTTTGGCAAGTAATGAAAGCATCGGAGACCACTAAATTCACCCTGTTTCAACTGATTTCATGCTTTAACAAAGAAAGGGTGATCGATTGCGTAATCGACTATGTTATTGTTATATAATTACATTACGCATTAATTATTCTACATTATAATCTAAACGTCACATGTTTGGGTAGCTTCTTAGGAGTTAAGCAAGGCTTGCTGTACTAAATTAATTCATCATCAGCATTTTCAAAGAAAGAACCTTAAACAGCATGGAATATCTTATATAATAAAACGACCCTTTAATTTAAGCATCATTAAGTAGGAGCATATATATATATAAATCCAATAAAGTAAATTTCATATCTCCTGCAAGGGCTTTTAAATATTGAAGAAGTAAATACAACAAACAAAATATAGCTGTTCTTGTTGATGCTTCCCTATATATCGTGCCACTTGTTTTATATAAAATTCGCATAGAAGTTCACAGGAAAACACCAACACTGTGACCTCTGGCCAATTCGAATATTTCAAAGATCCCCGTTTTAGTGGGCATTAGCTCATTCTGATGCTGATGAGTGAGGAGGGATTTAATTGTGACAGGATTGGACGAGAAATAAACAGCGCATTGAACACGTTATTGTTATAATTAATGATATACATTTTGCTCTTGTTAGCAGTAGTTAGAGACGGCCCTAAGATAGATGTCTATTTAGTAAACTCAAACAGACAAAATGTAGCGCTCTATGAAGCTTCCTTAATTATTATTATATATCAGAAGAAAGTTCTGGGACAAATAATCAAAGAGACAGAGAGAGAGAGAGAGAGATCAATCTCAAACCTTTAATTACTAGGTGGAAATTAATATCTTTACATATTATATAGAATATAGAATTGTTCGATTGCGGGTGTCGCACCAAGTGACCAATGAACCGAATAAATATCAAAATCGTTAAATTATATATAACGAGGAATAAGACGTTGGCGGCTTTGGCCTAAAACGAGGAAGATGAAAGTTGATTTAGATGATGATCTGTAACAAATGTTCTAGCTTATTACAGTATGATGATAAAATAAGTGTACTTAATTCCTGCGGAAAGATGGCAAATACACACGTGCATGTAATTAAACTGCCTTTGACATAATTTTGTTTTCAACTTAATGAGTTCACTTCAAGTAATCAAGTCAGAAAGAAATTCAATTATTGGGTTTATACTAAAAAATTTATGTAGTGTACTTAATCTTAGGTATTATCCTAATCATCAACCTTTTTTGCTGTTGAGGAATTTAAAATAATAAGAAACCCTAAACCTTGCAACCATCTATTGGAGAAGAAAAAGAAATCAAATATTTGATCGTCTCGTAGCCAAATCTATCCATCAAATATTTTAGTGGGATAGTTAAGGCCTAACCCACTAAGCCTAAAAAGACTCGGGCGATGATTGGATTCGATGCCATAATCTTAGCTAAGTGCCAAATTCCTTTCTAACTCATCACTTCGGTTTCATGGGGTGGGGAAGGTCTAAACCATAAAGATTCTTGACTTTAAATTTCATAGTTTTGTTCTCTCCTTTTCAAAATTTGAATCCTTGAATGATTATCAAGAATATAATTCAGCTCTGAATCCGTGGTCCTTTCACTATTTCACATCTTTTGGGTTCTATGGACATGTTCAAATTTGTGGTAGATATACATTGGATGACAACACCATTGCCAATTCTGCTTTTGACTGAAAAGATATGAGTATGAGGAGGCTTTGGCATGCAAAGTAAATTTGGGTCCTACTTATAGATTTGTTGGTCCTGAAATATCCCATTAAAATACTCCTCATATCTCCACACTGTATGTATTATTTCTCCAACTTGCTAAATTATGAAAATATTTTAGCATTAAATTCCATTCAGTTTACTTTGATAGATTCCTGATTCCCTCATTGCTTCAGGGTAAAATGAGTGATTAATGGGTTAAGAAATTAATAAATTTAAAATGAAAAAAAAATTATATATATATTTTTCTCAAATATAGGTAAGAAATACTTATATTTAAATTCAAATGTGCCGTGAAACTTACCCTCTCAAATTTGAGAGCATTACACTCAATCCCCTTACACTAACAGAAGTTAACATATTCCATCAAATTATAATAAAATGTCCATATTGACCCAAATCAGTGTAAATTATTTTGCGAACTGTAAATTGTAGTTTTCTAAATCCTCCTAAAAATTAGTAAAACAATGAAGGACTAAATCAATTGATACTAAACAAATTTTATTCTATCATTTAGGACTTTCAGTGAAGAGATTATGCAAGCTTTTTAGATGCAACTCCACTTTGATTTGAGTACTACTACTGCACCAAAGTTGTAACTGTATCAACGAGTTTAATAAAATTTTTCCACAAAGGCTAACAGATTATGAGGGTAAGTGTCAGTTGAATAATAAACCAAAACTGGTCCTTGAGTTCACGGGTGATGGAATGTAATTTTTTTTTTTTCAAATAAATTTTACTCGAATCACACTATTTCAAGAAATTAATCTCGAAACACTTGCTTTAATTGATTTATCTAACGAAAGAGCACGATCAAAGTCGGTCACTACCATTCCAGTCTCTCTCTAACTTAAACCGTTCAGCATTATATAAGAGGGAAGAAAGATAAGAAGAAGAGAAAACGAAGGGAAGAAGAAGACTAGTTACCAATCACTCACTAGTAGTTTAAATAATGTAGGGTTATTTTGGATTTTAAGAGAATTCATAGAGTAAAACACTATCATTTAAATTTATATTAGGGGTTTGTCACTATATTTTGGATTTATGTTATGATCTTATTATGTAACAAAGCTTTGTTAAAAAAATCTATATACAAATACATAAAGCATATCATATCAATATTTTGATGTAATTGTATGTTTAGCAGATTACCCTTTTCTCTCCAATGGATATCCGTTAGTTTAAGGTAGTTAAGTATTATGTTTTCAAATTTGAATTTAGGTGTAAATATTTTTAATTACATTTTAGTGGGGGAAATATATAATTTTCCCGTTTAAAATTTAAAATTAGAATAATAATAATACACACTAGTGGATGATTTAAATAAAAAAAAAATAACATTTATTTATTTTTAAAGAGCAACCACCTTTATGATAGAGGAAATATAAGGGAACCAAGTGGATAAACAATAATAGCATAATCTATGATCTTTATATTCTCTTTTTCCTTCAAAGATTTTATTCGAGATGGAATCTGTTTTCATTAATTTATACAATAACTTGCATGATTTCACTACTCATGCACAACATCTAGTCTCCTATTCTTTTAGAATTGCTCACTTGAAGGAAAAAAAAAATATATTCAACAATCTAGACCTACCAGAACACATGCTTTGTGAAACAGCATATATCACGTCTATAAGATATTTAGATAAAAATAAAACAAACAAAATATTGACATATATATATATATATAGTAAATGATTTTTATACAACTAGTTTATCTGATAGTGTTTGTGATGATTAGTTACAAAATTTGGCAGTGAAACTGGCTTGGCAATAGTTAATTGAAGAACACGTAACTTTCTGTTAGAAGGATGAAATTAATTAGCTGGACTGAGAGTTGTGTTGACGAGGAGTCAATTAAAAAACAAAGTGGGAGTCAACTTGGAAAATAACATTTGCTTAATTTTAATGCAAATTTGTTAGGATGGTTCGAGTCTTAGAGGTAGGTAATCGGCAGCAGTCGCATCTATTCCTCTGTTATTATTTTTATTTTGTGTGTGTGTGTGCGTGCATTTATATATACATCATTTGACATATGTTGTCCCCCATAACCTATAGGTGTCCCTTTTACTAAAATTCAAACAGGCAAGTGGGTTCATTTTTTAATTATATACACTTGATTAATGACTAAACGTCATTATGTCCACAACTCGTCAAATATTTTACCTGATTGTTGCAAGTATAAGTAGTCCAATAAGAACTTCCCCGGGTCAATAGTTTTAAAAAGTATTCCAAGTAAATGGACCTTTCTAATGCTTCAAAGGGTGCATAAATAGAGAATATACTGTGTATAAACCGTAATTTCATTTTTTTTTCCCCTGAGGGAGTACAAGTATATGTTGAAATAGTCAATAAAATTGGTAGATTTAACCCATTGATTATATATAATTTATTAAACTCGAATCTGAATTGGAATGTAATGAAGGTGCCAATTTTTTGAGCTAGCGTTCTGTTTTGTTGGGGCCAATTCTAAAGCATTAATTTTGGAGATCGGGCTATTCACATCCCTCAGTTAATTTCATACAAAACCATATTCTACAGGACAAATACAAATAGAATTGACTCTGCTTATATTTATATATATTTTCCTCTTTCAGTTTATTTTACTTGCAATTGTACGATATTTTAATTAAAAATCCTATTCATTGGGGTGGCGAGTCTACTTCCCTGTTGTTATCAATAGAATGGTTTCGATATTACTTATTAAAAAGGTTGTGCTTGTCTCTTTTTTCTTTGCAGTCTTATTTGTACAATTGGTTTGCACAAACCTAAACATTAATCATTTTTTTCTTTCTTTCTTTTTTCTTTTCTCACATGTATATGTTATTTTTGAAAAGCTGGTGTTTTGAGTTTTGTAGAGAGCGAAAATTGAAAGAGAAAAATAGAGATCTCAAGCTTGTAAAAGAATTTTAAGAGTGAGAAGATTATTGAACATCGAAAGTGTTTTACCAATGAAGATAGTGTTTAAAAAAAAAATAAGAAGAAGTTTTTTCTTTGAGGGCATTAAACAGAGTATAATTAAAACATGAGTTTTAAAAAGATTTTGGATGGGGCCAATAGTTTGATTCTTAATTTTAAACTATTGGGCTTGTATAAAACCAGAATATCAATGGCACTCCCCATTAATGGTGCATTTACTTTTTCTATTGGGGAATCGGAATCCGGAATCGAAATAATTGATGGCGTTTACTTCACAAAAATAGAGCAAAAATCAGAATCTGAATCGGAATCATGGGGCTCACCATTATTTGAGAATGAAGAATTGAAGATTAATTCCCATGGGGGAGGTGGGAATCAATCTCTCATTCCCTAAAATTCTCATTTTGCCCCTCCCCAAAATTAAAAATATTCACTTTACTCTTATTTGTAATTAATTAATATATTATTATAATTAATTATTAACAATAACTATAATTTTTGAATAAATAATATGTTATTATTATTAATTTACTATTATAATAATTATTAATATAATTATTATAATTAATTCTTACACGATCATCAATTAATTGATATAATTATTAGTATTAATTAATATAGAACTATATTATTAACAATAATATATTAATATTTATAGTTTTTGATTAAATAATCACAATAATTAATATATTACTATTATTATAATTAATTCATTATTATAATAAAAAAGCTCCTTGCCTCAAGATCTAAGCCATCTGCAACAGGCTCTATTGATGAAGACGCTGAACCATTCATTTCCCTTGGAGAAGACAATGAAGATGACTGCTTCGGGATTCTTTCTCCAATAAAGCACTTTTAAAGTTATTATCTCTATATATATAAAAAAAAAGTAATTTTCTTCGCTTGTAATCTTCATTTATGTCTCTTTGTAAATCATTTGTATTTATGCAATTTTCCTTTGTATTTTCATTTCTTAATTTTATTTGTAATATTTAAATTTTGGATAACTGTCTTCCTTCACTCACTATTCTCTTTACGAGAAAAAAGCTGTGAAGACAAGTTTTCAAATTTCTTGATCCATGTAAAGACTTTCCAAAAGCTAATCATGCTGTCTCCACCATTACATTTTGAAAGATGCTTTTCCATGTGACAACGGGACCCACCATGTGAAGCACTTGTGAAGACATCATGAAGCTAAAGATGCTGTCTCCACTAGCACATTTTGAAAGATGCTTTCCCATGTGACAATGGAACCTACCAAGTGTAGCACTTGTGAAGCACTTTCTCAAAATTATAAAACAAGACTTCAAGACAGAAGAAGGGGGACTTCTTTCCACCTCTCTTCTACCATTCTCTTCTTATCTTCTGGAGAAAAATAAGAGACTTAGAGGAAATTTTTCTGTCTCAGAATTCTCTCATCTTTTTTATTTGTAAAACCATTCTGCAAACACATTTTACTTTTTAAAGTTTCTTGGATTCAAGCAAAGTTTAAATGTAAGATTTGTATTTCAATTTTAATTATAAAACTTGTATGTAATTTAATTTAAAGTTCGTTTAAATTCCAGTAATTTATTTAAAGTTTATATAAAACTGTTACGGATCCTTTAAGGTATAGAGATCGGATCTCTACCCTTAGTTGTATTTCTTTTCTCCCTCCATTCCATTAGAATACTATTTCTGGGATCCAGATCTAGTATTATTTTTTAGCCCCTGCTTGCTTAAATCTGGTATATCGGCTGGAAACCTAACCGTGCGGGATATTGATATGTTCTAAGTTAGATCTGGTCCCTAAGGCAGATTAAGTTCTGCATCGGTCTGGTAAAACAACGCCATGTACCATTTATTGCTTTATTTACCTGTCTTTAATTCATTTATTCTCTTGAACACACACACGTACTTAGATCCTGGTCGTACTGGTATCAGAGCCATGTGAGAGTAGTGTTTTATAGACTAGAGATTTTCTGTATGTTGAAGTTGTGTTTGATTTGTATTTTGCTTAAGTGGTGAAGGTGTTACCTTTGCGTGCCTTGGTAGTATTTGGTTGTAAATCCCGATTTGGTTGAAGGGCAGTAAAACCAATTCTTAACCTAGGATTGATTTGCCATTTCTGTAAAATTTGGTCATTTATAGTTTTGCATATATGGATTCTCTGCTCTGTAGAGTATCATCTTTTTTTAACTCTTCTTCCAGGAAGATTAGTTACTCAAAGAATGTTATGAATTCAGAAGAATTCATTATTGAAGACTTTAATAAAGCAATTGATGATTGGGAATTACCAAAGATTAGTAATTATTATATTAATACATTATTAACAATAATATGTTAATAATTGTAGTTTTTGAATAAATAATCAAAATAATTAATATATTTTTATTATTATAATTAATTAATTAATATAATTGTTAATTAATTAATATAATTATTACTACTAGTTATTATATTAATACATTATTAATGATAACTATTAATAAATATAATTTTTGACAAATAATCACAATAATTAATATGTTATTATTATTCTAATTAATTAATTTACTATTATAATAATTATTATAATTAATTCATATATTATCATCAATTAATTTATATAATTATTACTATTAATTAATATATAAATATATTATTAACAATAATATATTAATAATTATAGTTTTTGATTAAATAATCACAATAATTAATATGTTATTATAATAATTAATAAAATAATTATTATAATTAATCAGTATATTATTATAATTAATTAATTAATTTTACAATTAATTAATATATCAATTTATTATTGACAATAATAATAATAATAATAATAATAATAATAATAATAATAATAATAATAATTTTTGAATAAATAATCACTATAATTAAAATACAAAATAATGATTATGACAATAATTTATTAAGTATTTTTTGGTAATTTGTTACAATCTAATTCATTCCGATTTTGATTCCAAGATAAAGTAAACACATTAATGGCAATCCAGCTCATTCCGATTTCGATTTCTACAGTTCTTATGATTTGATGAACCAAGAAAGCTCAAGTTTAGTATAAAGCCAGTCTGCTTAATTTAACTACTGTATGACTGTAGATGAAAGACTACATTATGTTTTTATAAAAGTTAATTTAACTACCACTTGATGTGCTTTAGGTGAGACACTCGTGTTCATCCTAGTGCTGTCAACTGCAGGAAGAAGAAGCGTGGACACAAAAACCAGCTGCTTTTTAACTCCCAATTCTTCTTTTAGAATCATTAATCTGTCTAGCCTTTTATGCCTTTCTTTCTTCAAAAATATGGCCGACAAACTCCATCTTTTGGTCGTTTAATTGCAGCTGAGGCCAAAGAGGAGGATCAAGTAGACGCGCTCACTAAAAGTTTCTAGTTGTAGTGCAAGTATTGCCGGTTAATGGTTGCAGTTGAGTGCCAGTTAGGAATAGATTTTGGAACCATTAGTTCAAAAGTGATTTGTATTGAACATCAGACTTCTCTTGTAACCACGAGGCTCTGTGGCTCTGCCAGTTACTATATATATGTATTGAACTATTCTACCTGGTGTCTCTTTGTTCCATCTTAATGTAAATGCATCCTGTTCCTGTGATGCTAATTTCAGGTATTTTATAGTTGTGATGTGAAATGACAATAGTTGTATGTTTTTTTTGGTTCTGGACCAGCAAGACAGAGAAAACAGCTTGAGTAAAGTTTTGTTGAATTGAATGCATTTTGACTAAGGTGTTCGCGGATCAAATTTTACAAATTGAGCATCTATCTATATCCGTTTTATGATTTTATGGATTATAAATTTTAATATAATCCAATTCACGAATCGGTGAAACTCAATATAAATCCAATTCATACGTCTGCAGATTTGATTCAATCCATATCTAATTCACTATTTTGTTGATTTTTTTGTGGATTAAATTTTTTTAATTAATTTCAATATATGAACTATCTAAATAAAAAAATTTGATGTAAAAATAATTTTATTACCGATCAAATTTAAAATTAAATAAGATTTAAATAAATTAATTGTTTGAATAAAACTAAAAAATATATTTAAAGTTTTAAAGTGTAACACACCAAAACGAAAAATTTTCATTTGTTTAGATCAGTACGTGAAAATTAACTGTTTAAAAAGATTTATTTATTTATATTATTATCAAATAAGATATAATATAGTATTAATGTAACTATATTTTAATTTTTTTATATTATTATCAAATAAGATATAATATAATATTAATGTAATTATATTTTAATTTAATTATTTATTATTAAGTACTAATATCATATTTATAAATTTAATCTTTTAATTAAATAAATATTTTTTTATTTTTTTTACAGATTCATAGATTTTTGTTAATTTGTAAAGATAAATTTAAATATAAACTAATCCACCAACATATAAATTAGAATTTTACGGATCAAAGGGATTGAACGAATCAAATTATATTATAAACGCCGCTACTTTTGACCTGCACTAATGGCCCGAATCTTTTGTAAAAGGAAATTTATCTCATCTGCTTAGCCAGAATTGATAGTGGTATTCCTTTGCTTTTTCTATTTGAATTTCTGGTCCTAAGACGAATCCTGAGTGCTATAGGCACCCCAGAATTTGAACTATCCTCGACGTTGATGTGATGTGCTTATCAACTGAGGACAAAAGCAACCAGTACGGGTGCGGGCCTGTCTTAATATCATTCGCTGATTGGTGGTGCATGCCTCTCATTTTGAAAATTTACTAATTTCTGCCGCCACGGGTACGAATAAAGGAAGCGCCCAAATGGTATCAAGAATTTAAATCAGGAGACTTTAGATGCTAGCATATTTAAAGAGGAGCTTTTTCAAGACAGAGATACCATATAAAATATACAATTGGATGCATTTAAGAGATTTAGATATTAAACAAAAATTTGAAGGAGCAATACCTGTAAATTTCTAGAGAATATCAGTTTTGTAACATAAGAAAGATACCTAAGTCCTACATATTCCTCATTCCACACAAGTCAGATATCATTGTTCCGGGTGTTGTGAGGGACCTGAGTTTGTCACAGGACCACTGGAATCAGAAATCCCCAGGACAAGTCCATCAACATCAACTGGAAGAAGAAGCCTTTGAAATAGACATCCGGTAGAGATGGGCTGTGGTGGCTGGACGATCATCAATAGATCATTATCCTTGCACAACATGCCAACAACAGTGACAGAGCTGCCTTCCTGCACATAGCTGGGGGGAAAAAACATGCAATTTACAGCTTAGAAGCTTTCTGAATGCACCACGATAGCATCAAGAAGCAAAGCTTCTGTGTAAGTCATTACCCTTCTTCCAGACGTAATAGACGAGCTTCAGCTGGGAGGTTTCTGTCTCTCAACCATTTCCTGAGGTGAGTAGACAGTATTCTGCTACATCCAGAAGTTGTGACAATGTTGCTCTCACAGATCAAGGGCAGAACTTTACAACCAGGACCCGCTTTCACCAATGCTCTTATACCAGACTTCCGATCAGTTATGTAAAAGTCTGTGGACAACCTCTGTCAGGTGGAAACCCCAAACAGAATAAAATTAAACTTCCAATCAACCTAAGTATCCCTTCATATATTTCTCTTCATTACAGAGGGAACACGGAGCTATTAGCCATAAGCATTAATCCCCACTGATTATCAGGTTCATTTTATGTTTAATATTCAAACCTAGGTGATGCTAAGAGACAATAAAAAATTTAACACAGATTGAAACAGAGCAAATCCTATAGTGCCTTCAAAAGTTGGCAACTTCATGACAAATAATGCTTAGCACTGCTTCATAGCTTATAATGCTAAGCAGTGAAAAGCAACTTATACATGAAATGAGTTCGGTTAGTGGAATTATTGGAGTAAATATTTGCAAAGACATAATGAAAAATGACTGATCTGAGAGAATGTCAAGGTAGCACACTAATTGAAACATACAAGTATCAATCAATAACCTTTTGGCATGAGCAGTAACAAAAGCACTGACCGAGGCCAAGAAATTGGATGACTCGAGCTTGCAACAGACATGGGAAAAAAGAAAAAACTGGAGAAAGCAAGAGGGATTGTTGATACTATGTGTGGAATAGAGTTCAAAGTCATAATGGAAGAACTTACTAACCTCGCTATACGCTAGACTCCACTGGCAGCAAGATTTGTTAACATTCACAGGCTTGAGACCCAATCTTCCATATTCATACAAAAGGGTTGATGTATAGACACATTGGGTAGCCTTTTCATATGAAGATTCCAGGGAGACACTCCCACATGATGCTAACTGAAATTACCAGAGCAGGAAATGTGGTTGGCATTCAATTTGTATCATTGACTTAATAAGAGGAGCATAGCATGCATTCACTAATGAGAGCAAAGGTTAAACAAAGATAAGTCAACAAGATGCACCATTCATAGTTATACACAGGGACAAAGCAGCATAATGGATTTCTTCAGAATGTAATAGCCCAAGTTTAAGCTCATTTCAAGTTTAACTGCTGCAGTATGATATCTCAATCAAACTAGCAATAATGTAGACAGAAATTACTTTGGTATCTGGGGCCTGTGAATGGTGTAGATGATTATAGACTATTACAGTGCAACAGAACAGATGGCTTCGAAATCCAAACTCACGTGATATATACACATATTTCAGTAACATAACAGCCATTAAGAGAAATAGAGTGAGTTCACAGCAAAACCTTGTTGCACAAGGGCATGGTAAACATATATAGCAAAATCCATAGTCCTAAAATCAAATTAAAGAAATATCCTACCCAATCAAATGGCAGCTGAGTTGATTAGTTAAAAAATTAAAGAACTGATACCAATGTTGGGAAAGTAAAAAAGAAACATCTTGCAAATTTGAATTAAAAGATCAAGAAAAGAGATGAGAGCCCACCCCAGTAATCTTAACAAGCTGGCCATGAGGTGCGAGGCGAAGGTCAGAGTCGGGGAAAGAACGGAGAAACAATGAAAGAGCAGCCTTATGGTTGCGGTTGAGCATGTTCCAAGCTATAAAACATATAACAACAGTTGAGAGCAGAAGAAAGAAGAGCAAAAACGCGGCGTTGTGGACCACAATCAGGATGAAAACCGACACTGAAAGACCAATTATGAACAGGGTTATGAGAATGTATACACCTATACTAGGAATTGGAATGCTCTTCCAACTCCAACTCATCCTTCTCCGCTCTTCTATTTCTCTAATACGCCTCCATTACTTGTCGATTTTCCTTTTCCATCTCAGTACACTACAAAGCCCACAAACCCGCTAAAGTGGTGCGTTTTGGGTAAAACGACGCCGCGTTTTACCCGATTCTGTTTCTCACTGGTTTTTAATGAGATAAGATCTCATTTGGTCTCCATAACCATATTTTAAGATTAGCATTCGTTTATTCTTTACATTTAAAAAAAGTTAATTATCCATCAGAGAAAGAGGATTTGGTAAATTTTAAAAAGCTGACATATTTTTTAAAAATACTTGAACAAATGATATTCCGTTAATTTTTGTTATTAATTTCAACTAGTCAAAGATAAATTTGTTATAAAATAATATTTTTGTCCTTCTAATTGATTACAAAATAATGTTCTTATCCTTACAGTTAGTTATAAAATGATATTTTTACTCTTGATTGGTTAAAGTTAACGATAAAAGTTAATGGAATGTCACTTACTCGAATATTTTTAGAACATGTGTTGCCTTTTTAAAAAATTTATTAAAACATTTATCACCAAAGGAAAATTAGTCCTTTTAAAAAAAATACTTTAAAACACCTCTGACTTTAAATTAGTGACATCTCTTTCCATTACTTTTGTTTCTTTTTGTTTGCTTTTACACTGATATTCTTTTACAATAATGTTCCTTTCTCTTAGGACATTAATAGAAATTAAGAAAATTAAAATTACCAAATTAATGGCAAAAGATAAAATAAAAACAAAAATAAAATATTGTCGCATATATATTAATTTTATTTTTTGGAGTTGATTTAGTAATTTAATTTTACTAATATTGAAAAAAAAATTATTATAAAAATAAATAGAAAAAATAACATTGAGGGTGTCGCTGATTCAAAGATAAGAGTATTTTAATATATTTTTCAAAATATAAAAGCTAAACAAACTTCCATCCTTTTAATATTTATTAAAAATATGTATTTGTAAGATCTATTTGGTGCACGGTAATTATAGTCATCCATTACTCAAATTTAAAAGGGATTTGGCGTTTTGTTGAAAATAATCAAGTGAGTCCGTAGCATCTTCTCTTGCATTGAGCATTGTCCCTCACTTTATTACTAATAAATAATTTGAGAATGATTTATCATATTTGCTCAAAATTATCTATATATATTACTTGATGCATGTCGCAATATCTCACATTCAATTGATGGAGATGTGTCGTTTTTGAATTTTATTTACCTCAATTTATTAGGATATAGCTTGAGATCCTCTGATGCAATAGAATAGCATTTTACAGCAAGATTGTAATAACATCTTCCAACCAAAGAGATTAGATAATGTTTTAATCCAAATGATTATTCTACAAGAGAGAATTAGATAAATAATTTCCTAAGAATTATGAAAGAAAGATTTTGAGTATTTAAGAGGTTGATCAAACAAATTACATAACCGTTTGATTAGTGGTTACAACATGTCTTCAACTTGAATTGACTGCACAAATACAGCCATTTGATTATCGGTTGCAACATGTCTTCAATTTGAACTGACTGCACAAATTCTATCACTCTCTTAGGCTCAATACTCAAATCAAGAATGGAAGTTGCCTCTTCTTTTGTAATTGCTGACGTGTCTTCAAACACTTCCTCTCGGGCATTTGAAATCTCATGCACAGCTTCAATCTCCGTCTCAGAAATATCTCTATGGGCTATTATCAGACATTCAATTTGTGTCAGCATAATACAGTAATTCAGAACTACAACTAATTAACTATACCTGAAACGCCTTGAAAGTTTCACAATATATCTGTGTGTGTACATATTAATAATTATTATTTATACTAATATTTAATATTTAATATTTTATAATTTAAATTTTATCATTTAGTTATTGACAATTCTAAAAAATAAAAATAAAAAATTCAAATGGAAGAATAAGGAATTGGGGAAGAGATGGGGATTCCTGAAAAAGAAATTGGTTAAAAATCATTGTTCCTTTCTCAAATAATTAGGGTTGGACATTGAATTAGATTCATGTCAATTCGATTCAAACTAATCTTTTTTGAAACAGATTCAAATTTAACTCTAAATCTGATCGGATAATAATTTTACAATTCGATTGGATTTGATTCGAATTGGATCGAATCTGGATCAATCTGATCGGATTGCACTTACAATTAAAAAAAATAAGTAAAAAAAAAGGTAACTTAAATATAAATAAAAAAAAAATTAAAATACAATCACAAACCCAACTACCTAAATCCTTAAATTTCCCAAATCAAAATAGAAAGAATTGAATAAGCAACTCAGCCGCATCAACCCAGCCATTCTCTTTGAGAAAATGTCGGCCAACTATCCAGTTGTCGTTGCCCCAGATGCACGCTGTCAACGTCCTAGCCAACAGCCGCTAAGCTGGTGAGCTGCACATTGCAAAGAGACCTAAACCTCGCTGTTGCATTTATTTGTTTATTTCAAGGGTTTCAAATAGGGTCAGATCCATTAAAGGTTGTGAGGTGCAGAGGTTGTAAGAATAGACACTTTGACTTTGGAAAAACTTGCGGAGGTTTGGGTCTTTAAATTGTTTGTGAATTTGTTCTTGCCTGCATGCCATTCTCCTTGTTTTTTTGGTGATTGTAAAATTAATTGTTTATTTAGCTTCCCTGCTTTTGGGATGCAATTGTTACTGAAGTTTTTAACAGAATGATTGATGTTAAAATGAACGTACTTTCATTTCATTTTTTTTCTTTTTGTCTTTCTTATTCCATTTGCTAGCTCGGTGCTTTTTTTTTTTTATTCATTTTTGTGATTTCAATTTTGTATTTGAGCTTGCAAGTGATCCAAATTCGTCTGTTTTTTTTTTTTGTCTTAACACATCGAAATCTGATTTCAGTATGACATTATTGATCAAAATCTGAATTAATCCAACCTATTCATCTGATTTGAATAAGATCGGATTTAAGTTGGGATTGCATTCGGTTGACTTATTTTTATTAATCTGAACAATTCAAAATCCAATCGAATTGATCCAAATTTGAACCGTATCCAATTTTACCCACCCTTAATTATAAAAAAGATATTTCAATAAATAATTCTAAAGGAACTATGGAAGAGGATTTTTTATTATTTAAAAAGTTTATCAAATAAATTATATAATTATTTTATTTATAATATAGTAAAGAGGTTAGTAAAATTTAAATATAAAAATAAAATTTTCCGAAGATAATAATAATAATAAATACTTTATAATATTATCAAATAAGGCTGTAATAAAATCTCTTTAACAAAAATTAAAAAGTTTACTAAAATAATTATTATGTCATTCTGTTTTGATATTGAAGTTAGACAATTATAATATTTAAGTTATTAAATTTAAATATTTAGTAAATATTAAACTACGGTGATTAAGTATATCCTATTCTAAAACAAGAATAAATAGACTTGCATTGTATTCACTTAAACACTCATAGTTTTTATTGAATTGGATAAAACCGAAACGAAAAACCAAAATAAACAGTAATAGATTTGAAAATTTAAAAACCGCAACTGATCCAAATCCATCTGATGAACCAGTTTGGATCAATTTGGTTAATTATACATGTACAATTGGACAATCATGTTGGGGAACCGACGAGATATTGGTTTTGGTAGTGGGACTGAACGTGATGGTCAGAGACGAAATCGAGTTCTGCGTCTGCCACACAGATGGCTGTGATGCCATTGGTCAGCCTCGGACCGTCAACTCCTCTAATCGAATTGTGTCCTGCTCTCTGTCTCACATTTCAGTCCTCCCTTTCAGTTTCAATGAGAACGAATACATATGTGATTCTACCTGCTTTAATTTTATTTTGCGAATATTGTTGTTATGCTAAAAAAATCAAACATCTACATCAAAGATAATGAGCACGCGTTGTGAACTTAAAAGGTTCAGACCGCAGAGTCCGGTAATGGATCTCTTGACTCTAATCTTATGTTTCTGTAATCGGTTACAGATTAGGAGTATCTAATGCGCAGAGGCAGGAAAGAAGCGAGTGTTCTAAATTTCCAATCTAATTAAAAAATTAATAAATCAAGTTGACTCTTACTTATTTTCATAATCCAGCGGTTTATTTCTAATTTTTTGCCCTGTTCCTCCAATGAGAAAATTAGTTGGAATATTTTCCCCACTTGAGTTGGCTGTTTCCATGTAGCACGAGCATTTATAATTAATTGACTCTTCATTTCTGCAATTTCTTTCATCTCTTCACTGCTCTCACTATGAAATTATCAGCGATAGATTATTAATAAAGCATGTCTCTGATCTTACGCAGTACATATGGCACGAAACTTCTGTTCTACGTAATATGTATGTGGACCAATAATACTATCAATAACAATACACAAGCCATTAGAAGACTAAGAAAAGAGAGAAATACAAATGGAGCAACAAATTGAAATTTAGGCACCTAAGAAGCAAGGGCAAGAGAAAAACAAATGGAGTTCGTTATCGTGCCTCCAAGGCTCTAGCTGAATGATGTCGTATGACATCTCTCTTAATTTGTTGGGAGGGAAACGCAGCGGCATCAATCTCTCTTTGCTCTGCTTACACAATAATACACACCAGCCCCAACAAAGAAGCGGATGTATTTTTAATTTAAGCCCCTTCAATCCGGCTCTTTGAAGGCTCTTCCTAGCTAACTTAAACTACAGACAATCCTACTAAATGCTCCTCTAAACTAGTCAGATCATCTCATTCCTGGCCCAAACCAGTTATTACAGCAACTGCACATGTAGCAGATTTTGTGAAGTGGGGTTGTTGTTGACGCATTGACAGCTTTTGCATTGGCACCAAAAATTGATAGATTCAATTAATGGTCTGCAAAATAATTCCCCCACCTCATCATGGTTTGCTGACATTTCTCTTCTTAATAAGCTAAAACAAATGCCTTTGGTTGACGATTTATGACCAAAAGTCCCACCACTGATATTCACTACTAGATTGATCGAAGAGACGATCTGACTCAAAATTGCCCCAATCTTCTGGTGATGTCATGGAACTCTCTGCAGGTTCCACCATAGTCATAAGATTAGGCTCATCTTCATGGAGTCCAAAATACTCTGCCTTAATACTGCTATCATCATCTGACAAAACACCTAGCCTCTGTTCTGCCGACAAGCTTGGCTTCACTTCTGATTCACCCTTGTTGGTGTCCCTGTCTCCATTGTCCAATTCGCTGTCAATGCTGTTTACACCTTCAACTTGACCGCAACACTGCCTCTCGCTCGGACTCTGATCCTCCCGTCGTGGCTTATTTTGCAACAACTCATTCGTCTTTTGCAACTGTCAAATACATATATTTTGAGTTAGCATTTTCATTAGATCGACATCCCATGATATCAATTAATTAAATTGGTGCACCGAGTAACCAAGTACCGACATATATAATTAAATTAGTACCTGAATAACCAAGGCTTGCTTTTCCTTCTTCAGGGCTTCGAACCGTGAAGCAAGGTTATTGTAATTGGCTTGGAGTATGTTGTAGTCTCGCTCAAGCTGCTTCGACTTCCATCTAGCTCTCTTATTCTGAAACCATATTGCAACCTGACGAGGCTGCAACCCAAGTTCTTTAGCCAACTGCAACTTCTTTCGAGGCTCAAGTCTTGTTTCGTTTTCAAACATGAGTTCCAATGATCTGATCTGTTCATCGCTGAACCTCCTCTTGTTCTTGCACTTCTTCTTTCTTGTTGTCGTCGTCGTTGTGATCTCGTTCATGCAGCTGTATGGCTCAGCCGCCGGGGAATATTCGCCCCCATCTAACATCTTTAGTTGGAATTTGTGCTGGTGACTGGATGATTTTGTATATTCTAATTTCAAAACAAATTCATTCGAAGAGGGGGCTGTGTTTTTGGGGATGTTTAGGCTGTGTCAAGTGCTCTGTGCATGTATTAATCTTATTTGCTTACTGTGTGCACATCACGGTTTTGTTTCCAAGACTGACACGGGGTGGGCTTCTCACTTCATTTATATCCAGCCTGATAACGTATACTATTTTTCTTCTAGTGCCTGGCCCCCTTTTATTTAATTAATTAATTAATTAATTAATTAATTAATTAATTATATGTATATATACATATATAATTTTTTTCTTTTCTTTTTTCTGTATTATTTGATAAATTCAATGTCGAAACCCAAATGAAATGCGCAGTATCGGGTCCAAGCCGTTTCTTCACGAGCTTGCGTGGCCTGCTTATACACTTCATTTCATGAAAAGATTGCACCGTATTTTATCCCTAATTATATATTTTCTTATAATAAATCATATTAAAATCTGCATCGTCATCGTCACAGCTTCACCTTGGCTTTGTCCTAAGCCATAGAGTGTCGGCTGCGTGAATCACGTTCTGCCATCAATTTTTCTTTGCGAGTACTATATATATTAATAAATACTTTGCCTTGTTTCCATTGGTATGCTTTAAAAAATTCATATCCTGCCTCATTGGACTTGTGTTGGGATCACTTTTGTGATTTTAGTGAAGGTACAAATTTTGCAAATACTTGGCCAATTCTGAATTCTGATGTCCTAAACGCAGCATTTCCTTTCTTAAACTGAACAGTCGTTGTCCTCCCACCTTGGTATATCCTCTGTGTCATGTGTTATGTCTGTACTATAATTACAATGCAAGATGTGGTTCCAAATTATCAGAAAATATAAGCCCTTAATTAATTCTGTAAACCAACAGAAAAAAAGTTGTGTACTCTTTCATAAACTATTTTCTTTCAAACCCAAAAAAATCTTAATCGGCAGTTGGATGTGGCACCGGTCTCGGTCCATTCGTCCATATCGAGTCCATCAGATCCTGACCGTCAAAATTTCAGTCTAATACTTTGTTAAAGAAGGAAAAAATAGGGAGAGAGTTTAATAATAATATAATTTATTGGAGAATGAATCTAAACCATTCAACTATTCGACCCCAAAAACATAACCGGCGGTGACATATTCTGTATACGCATATACGTGAAACATAGTTTTAATTAATAATATAGAACAACTCAACTTCTCAAATATATTTGTATATTTGACATACGTTTTATAAAAGGAGCTTCGTGTTTTCGATTACACGAACTTTTTCTAGCTATGGCAGAGAAAATGGTTGTTACAAATATAACCATCATCTTATAAAGAATTCGAATCCCCCTTGTACAGAGACTCCCAACTCATTCGAAGAGTTTTCGACACTGGCTAATGATCTAGGTGGTTATGACTTATGAGCTCCGGTTGATGTCATCTGATAGTTTTTATTTTATTTGTTTTCCCCCAAAGCTATTTTGATTTAATTTTTAAATATCATTATCGTTAAATAAAATCTCACCAAAATGATTAAGAGGAGGTCAGCGGCTTCTGCCAGATGATGAGTAACGTGCTGAATTTTCGTGCACTCCCCCGAGCAATTAAGAATTAGGACGAGCTGACGGTAAAATCACAGTCATTCTCGTCATTAATAAGCCTAACAAAATATTGTTTGCTGAATTCTACGCAAGGCCTGAGCTACATGGCCTTTGGCTAAAGGCTGATGCGAAAGCCGCTGAGTTCTGACTTCACTCTAAGCTTTGAACCACGGGGGGTGGTAAGGTTGAGTCACCATCACAGCCCAGTGTCGCAACGCACCCAACTTTGTTTTTCCCACGGAAAATGAATTAAAAATTCTTTCTCTCTCTCTCTCTCTGTTTTTTTTGGAAAAAAAAAACATTAAAGAAATAGGATAATACGAGAATTAATATTTTTCGGTCAATTAAAAATATTTGCCCCTCGACAGAGTTCTATCACCCATCACACGTCAGCCAATAATATACTGCCACCTGCCCCTGGTCACAACTCAGAATCTCATTACGTCGTCTTTTTCGTCTGGGTTTTAGGTGGGTGGCAGATGATGTGTCAAGAAACGCTTGGTTCTGCCTTCTGCGTATGCAGATCGGTTTATTATGGAGGACACGTGTCAAAGCTACGACGAATATAGTAGCTCGTAGAGAGTCGTCCCGGTGGGACAAGTTTTTTGAAGTGGAGGTGTCTCCTGTCTTATTGTGCTTTTTGGTAATCTCTGACTTTCTGCCACGTGGGGTTGCAGCTTTCCATGAAAGACCCTTTCTCACTCTTCTCTGCTTTCTAATCTTATCTAATTTTCAAAAAGTACAAAAATTTTGCTCTCTCTAATTTTAAAAAAAGTGAATTTAATTTGAAGGAGAGAGTGATGTTATATCGTTATTAATTATCAGGCTCCAATCATCAATTAACATTTAGGCTACCCCACGAGTTTATTTTATCAATAAGGAAGACGTCCCAGATGAAAGGAACGAAAATTACGTCTTGGGTTCATAGGGCCGGGTCGCAAGCCAACAGCTGGACGGTCCATATTGGATGCTTTTATTTCCTCGCAAGTACCCGAAAAATGATATTATTATGAGAAGGGGTGGACTTATGTCATAATCGCAGAGTAAAGAGGGGGAAAAGAGAAGGGTGTGATAATAATAAAAGTAACGAGGATGTATGACACAGACATCGATTTTATTTGTATTAGGCAAGGTTATGATTAGGGATGACCGGATGAGCACACATAAAATTGCGTCGTCCGGGTAAGTAAAGCTAAAGCGAGGGCTATCGCGAATGAACCTATCTTAAACGCTGGAGTGTCGTTGAAGGATAAATGGTGAACGAGAGGACACATCACATGGTTCGAGAGAGAGGCCAAGGACCCGTGAAGTGGCGAGATGGCGTGAGGTGAGTGGGACTGGGATGGAGTTGACCGTGTCGGATGACTACGTACGTGGAAACTGGCAGGTCAGGAAATGGATTGAATTGCTGTCGCAGTCGTCACATGGAATCTGGTCGCTTTGAGTTCAAGGATCAAGAGAGTAGACGCCTTGTTTGTACTCAAAGAATGGAAAATACCACACCACCACGATATTAATATTAACTCTTCCTTAAAATTCCCAAAATCATTTTACTAATCCCATCGGATAATCATGAGTTTCTCTTTTTGCACGTTGTAACGTGGGCCGAATTATGTCCCCACTGCCTGCACACTGGGCAAACCTTGGACACTTCGGTCACCACACTCGTTTCACCGGAGCTTCTTGCATCCTTTCAAAATCCCTATAAAACTCCATTTTCAATTATGGTAGTTTTGATATTAAAAATACCCTTTTTTTTTTTTTAATCATTGCCAAATACCACTTACTGTGTATTTCTTTTTCTTTTTTTTTAATTTTCTCACTCCTAAAACAATTGATTTAAAGGTTTTTTTTTTTCCGAACAATATGAGAATTATGAATTTGGAAAAAAAAAAAAAGGAAGTAAAGATTATTTCTATTAATAATCGGATAGATGAGCTGTCACAAACATATAAAAGTAAAAAAAGAAAAAAAAAAGACATGTTGACCACTTTTTCTTAATAAAACGTAGAGAAGTGGACAAAGCTCAGATCATTTTTTTTCTAATTCCCTACCTCCAGTAGAATTTATATTCGGACAACTAAGTAAATAAAACTACTTAAAAAACCTTGCACAAGGCCTTAAGTACAGATGACATGTGGATGCATTTGAAAGAGTTTGGAGAGAAAATAAATAATAAAATGCATAGGTTAGAAGACACAGAAATAATAGCTGAGTTTAACTAGAATTATATGATTGCTCTTCAATATAATTAAAAAAGAAAAGGGGCGTCTTATAAAAAAAAATTAGGAAAAAAAAGAAAAGGGGCGTTAAAAGGACAATGAAGGGGGGCTATCAGTATTCCTGAGCTTGTTTTTACGCCTTTATTGGGTCAAGCCTGAATGTCTGGACACTGGTTTTGGCCCAAAGCAAACGCTTGCTAGGGAAATCTTGGATATCCATTTTGCACGTTAAACGTCATACAGAATAATAATAATACACCCAATTGCAGATTTTACGGGACGGAACGTCAGCGGTAGTGCGGCATCAAGTTAAATTTAAGGGTAATTTACACCAGCTTGTCTTTTAATTACGTCCAATTCACACAGAGATTGATTTTATGCCTGCATTTAATACAGATACTATATTAAACATAAAATCCATCCATGTGTTAATTTGGACATAAGATTTTTGTAAATGTGTATTACTGGGAGTTAAATTTGGTAGTAAACATGTTATTGTAATTTCCAATCAACGTTGTGTCACGTTTAATTAATATTTCTTATGAAATACACATCCCATGCTTTGAGAGTGAGAATCGGTCAAGAACTATACAGCGCGGACGAGGGTTGAAAGGCATGTGAACTATGTTAAAAAGTTGTTACCATACGGCAATTCCCCATCAAAGGGTTAACAAAATAGTAACCTACAAGACTAGGGCTCTTCCTTGTGAAATGACACCCCAATAGGCAAGAGTGCTGAGTGCAGCCTCTTAGAAGCCTTGAGAACCGCAAAAGTTACCATCTAGAGCTACCTATTGTATTTGTATGCCAGGAAACTGGTGATTGAAGACTGAAGCTTTGTTTTACTTTGGAACAAGATTCAACTTTAAATAGCTAGGCTGATGTACTCTTTCTTTAAAAAAAAAAAAGAAAAAACAAAATGAAGAAGAAGAAAAAAAGGGCAAGGCTAATGCCATGCGGCCCATGATGCATATATGCGACGCTCCATGTACAAAGTGGGGAGGGTAGACAGACAGCTTTGAAGTTCAAATCCTGCGCGCCTTGTAGAAAACGTAACGGTGCAAGGACGCTAAAACTATACTGCAAACACCTTGGTCTAAATTTTTTATGACTTTGCTTGTTTAGAACAGTTTGAATAGAAGGATGCTTGGATACAAGGGAAGGACAAGAAATAAATAGAAAGAACAAAGAAACAAAGAGAGAAGACCAATTGCAATTGGTACTTATCACTAATTACAATGCTACACCCTACAGAGTTGTAAATCTGTGCGTTAAATGCCCAACTACAAATTCCAATTCCCATCTTAATCAAAGTCCATTTAAGGTTGTCAAACATTATGGGGTTGTGTGTGAAAACAAAAAATTCTTGATTTACTTAAAAATTTTAGTTTTCTTTTCGACTCAACAGCACCAGAAGCACAACCCAACCCACCTAAGCTTTGTCTTTATTTTGTACGATTGTTTTGCTTTACAGAGTATTCTCTCTCTCTTTCTCGGTCCAGACACCAAATTGACTTGGGTGGCAAAAAGCTAGCTCTAAAGTTTTCTCAACTTTTTATTGCTTTTCAACAACTCCTCTTTCTCCTTATTTTTTTTTAAAAAATTTTTTATAATATAATTCTTAATTTCTCAATGCTTTTAAAATAAAATAATAATAATTAAGATTATAATATTTAAATCTTAACTTTAATTTCACTATTATATGTCAATCATTTATTTAATAATAAAAATGAATTATTTATCAATTTATTCTAAAGTATCACATCCATTGAGATCCTTAACATCTAAATACATAAATATATACATATAGAGAGGGAGAGAGAGCACGTGACAATGCATGTGGAGAGCAGTGAAACATTATGCATCCAGGTTCAGGGGGTGTTGGAAGAAACCAAACTACTACTTATGCCATACAGAAAATACTGCAACGTGAAAATATACTGTCTTTTTACTATACATATTTTGAAATATTATGCATTATTTTATTATGCAAGAAATGGAAATGGGTATTTATTGTTATTATAGTAATAAAATCGAGGGAGTCGACAACCTGGGTTGGAGATGTGGGATTTGACATTTACGTGTTGTTTCTATCGAGCATTTCTCTCTCAACAGACACAATTTTCAAGAACTTTAAAAAGCGTTGAAATCTGGAGCCAGTATCGTCCTCTCCGTTTGTCACTCTGATGTACAGAACAGTACAGTACAGTAAATAGAGAGAGAGAGAGAGAGAGAGAGAGAGAGAGAGAGAGAATTGGTGGAGGCGATCCCTGGGGCTTTGCGAATTTGCGGGGTGAGGGCGTGAGGCTTATAGTTATGGCGTTGGCAGCAGCAGCAGCACATCTTGCGGGTACCCCGCTTTAGATAAAAACAAGAGCATATCGATCGATGTGTGTTTAATTGGAATGTAGCTTGCACAATTTTCGCCGATTCTCTCTGATTCACTAATTAACTGTCATTAAGATTAAGACTTGTGTGATTCCTGTGTGAGTTAGTTTTATATAGAACCTTCTTTCTTGAAAGTTTTTCAAGTAGCATTATTATAGCAAAAAACTAATTATTAGATCAAAAAGTCCACCACTTTCGTTTCTACTTATTGATAATCGGCTTCATATTTGCTTCACTTTAATAAATAATTGAATTCCCTTGTCCACTCTAGGGAATTTGACTGTTTCATTTGAATGAATGAATTTTGGATCACGTAGAACATGAAAAAGTAGAAATCTTTTTTAATTATCAATAATAATAATAATATATTTTTATGCATACCCTATATGTATGTATGTATGTATATTATTATTATACGGTAAAAGGGGATGGCAATTTGAACATAAAAACTTAAGTTGTGATGTAATGTAATGATAACAAATAACCATGGTCTCTTTTCTAATTTCCTTTTTAAAAAAACGTCTGAGAAGATTTTATGATCCAAATTTTATTCACAGCTGTGGTTACCTTTGATTTTATGTACAAAATTTAAATATGGTGGAGATATATTTGACACCATACAACACAGTTGATGAGTTATTCTTTAAATTTCCTTGGCTACACAACTTATTTCCAGCTCAGCAACTGTTAAAATCCCCTTGATAATTGATACTTGACACTCCCCCGAAATCTTCAAGGCATAAATTTGAGAGTTGCATGAACTTTTAACCAATTTTTTGTGTTAATTTCAATGAACCAACTCAGAGATGGCTTTTGGATTCCCTTAATTCATGCAAATTGAGGGAATTTTGAAAGAGACTATCTGCCTACCCGAATTGAAAATGTATTGGTTCCTTTTGTTTTGTGGAATTACCCAGATTCAAAGGTATTGGGTCCTCTTAACAAATATATAGATACAGTCAGCTTACTAAATTAAAGCGGTGCCTATAATTCACTCTCACATGCAACTAATTAGCAGCATGATAGTTAATGTAGTTTTAAATAATACAAACAATGTTGGTGTCCATTTTAATCATTGACAGAGACAAAAAAAAAGTTAATTTCTTCAGAGGCCATAAGATTAAGTGCCAATTTCAGTTTTATAAAAATAAACAAATAAATAAAGAGAGAGAACGTAGTCATATTGACCTAACCCAATAGTCGCCGAGGAATTGGGATTGGGGGGTAAAAATGTGAAGTGAAAAGGAAGGCGTGGACCCCTGACCCTATCTGTCGGTCATCGCCTCGAATTCCTCGCCTTCCCTAAAAGTGACACGCCAGACGAGGGTTGCTTTTTCATGAAAAACAAAAGTTTTTTTAAAAAAAGTTGTCAATAATTTATTAACCTAATTTCAAATTTTCAAATTTTTGTATAATAATTATACATATGACTCCAAAAAAAAAAAAGTGTAAATATTAAATGTGGCTTTCTATTATCGGGCAGCTCAATAACTCAACCACTCCTCTGACTCACTTCTCACCTCTTTACTTTGATTCCTTTTTCATTCAATTATTTATATCATCATTACGATTTTATTTTGTTTGTTTAGCATCGTAGTACAATGTAAAGTGATCCTACGGTCCATAATGGGTCATCATATCTAGGCTACAGAGTGCAGTTACAGCAGTTTATGTCTGATGAGTGATGACACCATCCTTCATCACACCCAAAATCTAATGGTGAGAGTTTTAGCTTTCATTCAATCCATGTACGAGGTGCTAACATCATCATAATTAAGGCAAATCCAACGGTGGAAATATGAAGTCGAGAATTCCAAATACATTTATTATACATACAATACACAAATACTTGTAAGATTGGACCAAAAAAAGCGGGTTGCATGGAGTCGTGGTCATTTCTGGAAGTGGGAAAACCAGCTTGTAGGGTCGAGTCTGCACAAATGTTTGTCTTTTTCAACGTTGGCTTCCCTCTCTCACTCATTTTACTCTTCATATAAACCCCCCCACAATCCCATTTCATTACCCTATCATTCTCTTCATCATCGTCTTTCTCTTTCTCTCTGAATTTCTCATCTAATCCCCCTTGAAGCTAGCCGAGACTCTTGGGGGATAAAAAGAGTCTCGAGTGGAATTTTTTAGGAGTTTATTATTAGTCTCAAGTTACAAATGGAGGGGAGCTTTTTGTTTTGAGGGGAATGTTGTCTGGCTCGAGGACACTACTTGTTGATCCATTAATTTTACGTATTCTCTCATAGATCTAGCATCTGAATAGTGAATAATAATAAACGGGTTCGGCTTATTTGGCGTCGTCGGACCAGGCTTCATTCCCCCCAATATATTGCTTCCATGGCGTTTTATCGAGGCTGCTGCATGTTCTGGTTTGCTGTACTTTTCTTTTTCGGTTTATTTTTATTGATATATACATGCACATATAATTTAGTATAGGAATTTTGGCTGCAGATTGGAGTAATGATGAAGCTCTTTGACCAGTAGTTCCATGAAAAGTTTCATCATTACCCCCCATTTTTTTAAAATTATTTTCTTATGATGTTATGATGTTTTCTTCTGTCAGTTTTAGCCCTTTTATCTGATTCATTAGTAGGCAGATTTCTCTCGTCATGATGGCTTCTCGAATCTGATCTGTCTGCTTCTGCAACTTTCAGATCTGGCTTTTAACTTAACTTTGCGGGTAAAGCCAACAAACACCCTCTTCTTTTTCTCTCTCTGTTTGCTAGGGTTTCATCTTAGTTCCATGTTACAGCAATTGGATTTGTTGTCTCTCTACTCACTGAATCAATCTTTGAAAAAAAAAAGAAGGCATAAAGCTAGCTTAAAGATGTACAGGCAACAAAGTTTTCCCCTTTCCGTGTCCTTAAATAGATAGCAATGGATTCTTCTTTTTCTCAATCTCTTTGATGGAAATTAAATTAATTGATTATAAGAGATTTTCCGTTTTCAGTTTGAATTTTGTCTTATAATCAACGATTTCTCATTATGCCTCTTCAGTAGAACTTAGAAATTTGTGGAAGTGGGTTAATTACTTAATTTGTAGTGTGCATCCCTTCTTTAGTAAACATATGTGTATGTGCTTCAGTGCTTGCTTTATGTGTTAGATGGAAGGAACTTGCATTTGAACATTCCAGTCCGTGGTTCATAACACAATCTTGAGCGAATGTATGGCAATAGTTATTTTAATTGTTGTTTATTTAACAATGCCATCCTTTGAATTTGTTAGGCAATGTGTATAAGAGACAATTATATATAATTATCTTTTGTAAAAGCACATATAAAGCATGTAATTAAACTCGAGCACAATGACAGCTTCTGTGACTGAGTGGTATGAATATGGGTACGTAAGTGTACTCGCCTCGGCTTTGTCATCCTAATTTAAGAATAAAACCCTAATCGTCATCATCCATGCTTCATTTGATAATGTGATTACACAGTTTCTCTCTCTTGTTTGATAAAGTGTCTGTTCCCCTCTTGTGTTTGTTTCATGGTTATTGTGCGGGAGTTATAGAGCTGGAGCCTTCTACTGCTGCTTCTTAAAATTTCAACTTTGATTGGGACGACGTGGATGAGTTTCCATTCTGCTTTTATCAAAGAGCAAGATTACTACAGATAATGAATGGAGCTATAGCATTTTGAACTTGCATTTTCCTTTCTAGTGTTTCATTTGTACATAATTTTGTGAAAACCCAGATGTCAAATTTGTTGCGAATCTATTGTTTTATATTTCTTTCAAATTAATTTATTGTGATGGACGAGTTATTAGCCCTCTAGGGCATATAGGTAAGCTATCTCTCAAACACACTCAATTGCACAGACGCATAGAGTAGAGACTGCTGTTTCACTGCACTGTTTACAGCACTTGCTAAAACGTCAGCAAGAAGATCAGATATGGATGGATGGATGATCTTTTATTCCTATAATAGTGACTGTGACTAGTATTTGAATTTTCAAAGCAATTTCCAAAGAAAGTTCCTACTATACCGAAAGCCTGGTTTGGAATCTAGGAAGCAAGTGTCAGTTTTTTTTTCCCCTCCCCTTAAATTAATTAAATCAAGAAATCACCTATATGTATGTGAAATGTTTGTACCTGGAGTGCAATGAAATGAAACAGAAAAAAAAGTGTTGAATTACGTGGATACTTATCTCTCCTTCATCCTTTGCCGAAAAGGGATTGTAAGATTGTGAATGGTTGCCTCATAAAGAACTTCTTTTTGGGAAATTGCATCTTTCTGACCTTTGCGAACGTAAAGTAAAACTCTTGTTGCTTTGCCTATGATTTTCGAGGCTTTGCTTTTAAGTGGCTTGTTTTTCAAAAGAAAGGGAGGTCTTTCAACCTTGGGCCATATCTATGAATTCTGTCTACTAAAGCTTTATGGCCACAACTTTCCATGAATGATTGGTATTTGTTGGTGTGTACTCCTCGACCGTAAGTAATAACACTTCCAAAAAAAATAAAATAAAATCTTTTAAATCCTTGTTAGAGATCTTTGTCATAATTGTTGAGAGTGTAGGAGGTATTAATAACTAATGTATAGAAATAATATAGAGAACAAGGGATTATATGAAGCTAGAGAGCAGTTGATTTTATTAAAATTTATATTTCTGTGAGCTGAGAATTGTATTGAATACAAAGCTTTCACAAAGTTGTCTATGAGATATCTCAACCAATTAAAATTCCCTATCATCACGAGATTGCTCTGGTATAAGAAGTATCTTATCCCTTGCTCCTTAATTTTATATGTTTAATTAATAAAACTACCTTTACAAGTATACTTTCGGTTGCAATTAATTTGGACTTCCACATTAGAAAATAAGATTAATTATTGGGTTTTTATTGTTTATTTTGTTACTAATATTTCCAACGAAGCCTGAAGAATCATAATTGAAGATAGCTAATTCGACAAATCTGGACTTTGATGCCATGGATCCTTGATGCAGAGATTCACCTTGATTTTATGGGTGGGTCTTGGCAGCACAATCAAGTTTGCTAACAGCACATCTACTCAAGAACGAGCAAAATCAATAATCTTCCTTCGCCATTATCTCCATCAATTGCTAAAGGCGTGTACCTTATATGTGGGTAATTTTAAGAGGTTGAGATAGCTTATAAATAAACTTGTGAGCTTTGTATTCAATACAATTCTCAGCTCACAGAATCTACGAAGCTTAATATAATGAAGGGCTCTCAATCTTTATATCATCCCTTATGGTCTATATTATTTTTAATCTCATCTAAATTCCAAAATAGTAAATTTATCTTGAAAATTGTTTTCATAACTTTAAAATCTGGCCATTTTCTTTTAAAAAAATTTTCAATTAAAATTTAAAATATAAATATAAATTATGAAATGAGATGGATGTAAGAAATTTTGTTAAAAGAATAATTTATGCAGGCGTTTAATTGAATTTCCATTTAAAACAAAAAATAAATTAGTATGTATTAAATTATTTTAAGTAATTTCAATTAAAGGAAGGTTTTATAAGGAACTATTAGAGGTGCAAACGGCCTACTCCAGTAAAGACTAAGACGGGATATGCTTGGTAAAATGGATGGTGCAGTTGCTGTTGGTATGTTATCTCCACGGTGCAGCCCAATATTTGACAGGCTGCTCAGGTTACTTCCGGCTTCTTACCCAAGATATTGATGACATTCATCAGCTTACAAACGGAAACCGTGGGATAAAAAATATAATACTTGAAAGACGCAGTTAGTGCATGCCCGGCGTTGATAACTTTTTCGGAGCACTTGGGAGAGAAGATTATTGGGCCTCCAAATTTGTAATCATTCAAATTGGTGTTAAACTTTTGACACCCCTCAGATTTTCTCATAAAACCCCGCTTTTAAAAATACCCCATTAAAAGCTTTAAAAATTAAAATAATGCTAATAACACCCCTATAATGCCAAACATGTACTCGTTCATGCGTACATACATACTTTTTGTTTCTTTTCTTTTTTTTTTTTCCCTCCTCTTCCTAATAAACCCCATAACTCATAAATAACAAATTTTACTTTTTCTTTCTCCCAATTTTCATCTCCACACGACCAAATTGACTGTCAATTTAAAGAAACACGCCAAATGCAAGTTTATTGATCTAAGGTAATAATGAAGGAATAGAAATTTGGAAAATAGACATGGTTATAAGAAGAATATACAACACTTTTTAGATTTTATTAAATGAAATTCCATCCCAAATGCAAAAAATTAAACCCAATTAATTAATAATACAGAAATTTTCTTCTTCTTTTTTTTTTTTCATGGAAGTGATTTGCAAACTTTCTCTTATAAAAAAATAAAAAAAAAATTATAAAATAAGGAAGAAAAATAAGAAGAAGAGCCGGCCACGGTGACACAGGTGAACGAACGTCTATAAAGGTGTGATCAGCTTTTATTGACTTGGAAGTGGGGTTTTGCAAGGAAATATGAGGGGTGTCAAAAGCTCAGCTCTTTTAAAGGATTGAACAGCTGTTGCTTTGCCGAAGTTAGAACGTAAATAAAACGTGAAAATGGGCCAAATTGAGAGGTCATATTTTAATTTTTTTCAATGGTAATTGAAATAATAAACTCCATATATATATATATATATAAACATGTGTAAAAGAGTATGGATGAATAACTGAAAAATAAAACATAGTGATAATAATAATAATAATAATAATAATAATAATAATAATAGCGAATAACACGTCAAAAACATGTTTATATAAGTCTACAGAATCCTCGGCTTTGAATTGCTTTCCATTCCCCACTTCATTTACTTTGCATCTTTGGTTCTTTAATCCAAGTATAAAATATATAATTACGTATCTTAAAAAATCACACACGCGCACGGATTGTGGATGATTGATTCCTATAAATTGTCACCTATAAAATGCCATTAACTTACAAATATATATCCCTATAATTATATATATATATATAATAATAATTACAAATATATATCCCTATAAATATTCTAATTTCCAAAAATTCTCATTCACTTGTTGAGATTCCCTATTTAATTATTCATGCGGTTGTCCACAAGCTTTTTTATTTTGGTCTTGAACCATCCTTTTAAAATATACTTATCACAATAAAATATACCAATTAAGAGAAGTTCTTTAGTATTTTTAGAGCATTAGTTCTTATTCATTCATTATTTACCATCAATTTATTTCATCCATTTTCAATAATTATATTATGTTCAATTTTATTTTTTATAGGAATTGTTGAAAAGGATAAGGTCATTAATATTCCAATTAAAATATTTTTGTGTAACAATAATAATTTCAGACTGTAGTATTAACCAAAAAAATAACATAAGGTGGCATCTTTGATGTTTCAAAACAAATTTTTCTTTTTTTCTTTAATTTACGAGCTTCAAATATTTCAATTTTTTTTTATAAAATTATTTTGTTTAATAAATTAACCAACAAGTATTTGGAAAATTTGTTCACTGATTTATAAAATAACAAATGATGAACCTAAGTTGAAGCATTTCTTTTTCTTGCGTATTTTCAATTTTCACGAATGTCGAAGATGGTGCAATAAACAATTTATTTTCTTTTTTTTTATTTAAAAGGATAAAATATATGAAAAATGATAATGAGGATAAATTGGGGGTTATATAAAGTATGTTGACAGACAAATTTTTCTTTCGGATTAATTGACAGATGAGGTTGACACAATAATTTTTTTTTTTTTTTAATGAAGGATTGATTAGATACATAAAGTATTCACATTGTAATCATAAACCACACTCTATAAGAAGAGTGAAGCTATTGGTACCCCTTCATTTTCCCTATACAAATCCCATTTCAAAAAAAAAAATTCATTGAAGGGTAAATAAGAATTAAATACACTTAAAGAGATTTTCTAGTAAATTATGTTTTTTCATAATCAATGTATTTTTTTTTTGTTTTTGTTTTTACTACCCGTCACTTCCATCTAAACAAAATAAAAAAATATAGATTAATTTTTCTTCTGACCAAAATAAAGTATAAAAATTTAGAATAACCTATTGTTCTTCTCTTATTTCTTATAAATTAAGAATTTTCATACTTAAGATTACTTTTAAATTATAATAAAAAAATATGTGTAATTTAACTCAATGATTGGTATTCAAAAATTCATAACACATAAATTTTTTTTATTTATACGTTAGGTAACAATAGGATTACAAAAGAAAAGAAAAACAGTAGAATGCTATTTTAACTTTTAACAATAAAAAAATAAAATAGAAGAGTCTATAAAAAGAAAGAACTTTTTTAAAATAAAAATAAAAATAATTAAAAAGAAAGGAGTTTTATGAAGAGACTAGAGAGATGCCAATAGTCAGCTCCCGTCGAAAAAACTCTCAAGCGGGTAACTTTTGTAGCAGTTGATTGGTCCCAGGCCACTCCTGGACCAGCAGCATATCCGGCGGGGGAGGTTTTGGATCCCATTAAATTGGTAATTTAAGCGGAAAGGAAGGGCAGTTTTGTCATTTTAATTTCTCCTAATTTTATTCCACTAGAAATGTTGGGGCCCAGTTTATTCGGCCTGTGCAGAGTACGTCCTCTCAAGGAGGTAGGACCCATTATCTTCTAACCATTCGTCGAGGATCCATTCTCCCTTTTTCATTTAGGCTATGGATTCGCCGAAAAAGATATCCAGCGGCCAGAATGAAATATCACGTGCATCCGACGACACAAATGGAAAACCACTTTCTTACCAATTATAATATAGATTCCCCATTAGACAAAATGCAACAGTCTCAGATTAACAATTTTAAATGGCAGGTACAGGATTTTCAATGAAAGCACAGTATTATTATTAATATAATAGAATTTAACCGATATATTTATAATTAAAATTCAACTAAAACTCCTTTAGATCAATACTATTACAATTCATAATTTAACCCTCGCAATTTTAGGAGGGGATAACAATTTTACTTATAAACTAGCGGGAGAAAAATCAACCCCTGCCCAATTATATGTATAATTGGAAGGAGAATGAGAGATCTAGACTCAATTCATAGTTCCCAAAATAAATTTGAGAACTTGAATAGTACCGATTTTATTTACTAAATTAATTAGAGTAGTATCGCCATCGTACGTTTGACATTTGAGATTTTGTCTAAGATGGCCACCAGTGAAAATATTTTCAAATAATTAAATAAAAGCTTTCTTATTATAAACATTTCAAATCGATAATAGCCTAGTCAGAAAATATTGTCAACTGAGATATATTAACAAAAAAAGAAGTACCCATTTAAAATAAGAAAAAGAAAATAAAACATCTCAATGATCATAATCAATGTTGAAAGAGTAGTTGTTCAATCGCTTTTATCGTTTATTTATAATGGGAAAAAATATTTTATTTAATTGATTATTACCTTTTTTAAAAAACTCTTAATGATTTTGAAGAAGCCCAACGGGACTAGGGGATGTTCTAGAGCGTGAAGTGCAGATAGAAACCACAAAAATTTGAAATAAGGGTTTGATTTTCGAGCACAGAAAAATTGATGGCTTTGTATTGCGTTTGTAGGGGAGCAAATGCGTGCTTAAAACGTCCATAGATGCCACATGGGGGACGATATGCCTTTGATGTCTGCATGGACATATTTGAATTCGAGCGATTGGCTGTTAAAGACACCTCATTGTCGGCTATGCTTATGATTCTAAACCCCACCACTAGCCACGTGTCCTCCCTCACTCCGCTTGCCGTCCACGTGTCTTGCTCCTTCAAAACTTTTAACTTTTATATAATGATTACTCCCTTGCCAGTATTGCCCCAACCCCAACCTGTTCCGTTGCAGCAAGAACTACAACTATTCATCTTCATATTATTTTATTCAATTTTTAATCCAGCCGGGGGTCTAAAATAGCGCGGAGCGTAAAATAAACCCTTTATATAAACCCAGTTCATTACGGTCTCTCTCGCTCTGACACACTCTCTGTCTTCTCTATTTATGGGTTGGTATTTGTTTTAATTTGTATTTGGGTTTTATTTATCGAATATGACCAACCAAGGTGTCTTAGATATTCTTCTCTTGCCCTCTTCAAGCAAGCTATAACAGCAGACCCTTGGCCTTTTTATTTGTAAAGGTTTTCTTTCTATTCCAGGCAAGAAGATTAAAGAAAACCCCTATCTAGGGTTTCTCTCTTCTTTTGCTTTTGTTTCTTGATTATTATTATTATTATTATTTTTAAATAAAGGGGGGGAAAAACAGAATTAAGAATGGGCAGCGGAGAGAAGAGTCTAAGGCACTTTCATTTACACTTGCCTCATCTTCATCATCATGGGAAGAAACATGTGATAAGAGATGTTCCAAAGGGGTGTTTGGCGATTAAGGTGGGCCAGGGGGAGGAGCAGCAGCGAGTTGTGGTGCCAGTGATATATTTCAATCATCCATTGTTCATGCAACTGTTGAAGGAGGCTGAAGAGGAGTATGGATTTGATCAGAAGGGCACAATCACAATTCCTTGCCATGTTGAGGAGTTTAGGTACGTTCAAGGCATGATTGATAGGGAAAATTCTCTTCATCACCATCACCATGTTGGCTGTTGTAGGGTTTGATTATTATTATTATTATTATTATTTTCCCTGATTGTGATCTGTGGCGGGTGGTTGATTTGCCAAACAATTAAGGCCGCCTAACTCCATTTATATGAAGATATGGATGGATTTTTTTGGTATTATACATCTCTTGATCTTTGTAAAAAACCTTGGAGTCCTTTTTATATTTGTTAGCTAGGTAGGTTTTTTTTTTTTTTTTTGTCCTTTCCTCCCGTTTCCTTGCTTGACCTAGATGGTAGCTGGGTATTGGGTGGACGATGATGATGATGATGATCAAATTAAATTGAGTTGATACGATGACGAGAACGCTGCTTGCCATTGTACTGATGATGGTGATTTTTTTAGGAACCGTAATGAAAAAGGTTGAAGTAAGTAAATGCTTTTCTTATCTTATCTTTTTTTCTTTTCCTTTTCTTTGCTTAAAGAATGAAGCATGAAAATGAAAAATTTGTTAATTTTGATGGTTTTGGCATCATACGGTAGCATCAACGGTAACAAACACTGAGAGAAAGAGAGAGAATGCGGAAAGGGAATAGACAAAGCAGCCAACCGACGGTAGGCCCAATTCAATACCAAAGCTTTTGCTTTAAGCCCGACAATTCGCATGCACAAGTCAATGATCATTTTAAATTGAATCACAGTCTCTAGAATTATCATAACTTTAATTTTGCTTAATTAATTTTTGATCTTCCCTAATCATTCATACCAAACGCCAATTTGATTCACTCAACAAGAAAAAGGTTAACGTTTATTTTTTACCGAAGAATATTTGGGGACCTGAACAACAAAGGTGCTCAACCTTTTTTTTTTTTAATTTTTCAAAGAAGCATTGTTGTTATTTATGATATAGAATAAGAGTGTGTTCGATCGGGAGTGATGTGTGGGAGATGGGCTGTCAAGGTATTTTGGTAACACATTGCAGCAAGGCTTTGGCAACTCAACAGTCATTTTTTTCTTAGTTGTACTCCACAATTATGCTTTTTACTACAGGATGAGCGCAGTGTAAAAGTTATAGTACTTCACTCTCAAAGACACCCTAAATTACAAAATAAGAGGGACCAAAGAAATAAACTAAAAAACTAACAACTATAAAAAGGACCAGTTACTCCGTGAACAGAGAATTCATTGAAATGGGTGACTGATGGTGATGAAGGAGAAGCAAGCAAGCTGGGAATCAGGGATTGTGAAGTGAAAGCATATGTGTTGTAGATAATAAATATATTGTTGCGTTGTTGCCATTTGGAATTGGAGCGCATTGAATTGAGGTAGGTGATGAAAGAAAAGAGGATCGAGGCAACATAGTCAAGGCGGAGTCAGCAATGGTGGGTGCTGTACAGTGTCCACGTACGATCGTTTGGTCAATTTTCGGATGGTACCGAGGTTTGTCAGTTGTGTAGGGGACCTAGCAATATCTGCCCTTAAAACAAGCACCAAGCAGAATTGAGTTTATAAATCCTTTTCAGAGTGTATTTGTTTATTAACAAAAGTGTGTCTGGCAGCAGTGCGGGTGTGGGCCTGGTGGCTGCTGGCTGCTGGTGATGTTTCACTGTTAGTGATATGCACACTGCATACATACCGATCAAGGAGCTCGTATTTCTCGGTTGATTAATTATTTGGTTAGGACAGGTAGTGACATTTTCGTATTCTCTGTTTTCCAATATATACAAATGGAAGGCTGATTGATGCGTGATAATGACAGTGGAGGAAATAAATATCAATGTGGAAGTATTCGATCTGGCATTTATCGCAAGGCAGTGGCTATGAGGACTGCTGCACCGCAGAGTGCTAACAATGGCCGTTAGATCATAGCAGTAAATATATATTTAATATTTATTTTTATGATTGTGCGATGATCGTCATTAATATTTAATTATACGTAACTAAACTCTTATTGTAATTATAATAGAAAAAATTGTGTTAGTTATTATTAATGTATTGATATACTTACCTAATTAGGACATTCAATTTTTTTTTTCAATCATCTACTAATAATTAATTAATATTAAAATTAATGAATATCATACACATGATAACAAATAATTATTCTAATTGAGTAAACATAACAGTACTCCTATTGTTATTCTTTAAAACGGTTGATTCAATTTTTCTGAACATAAACTACTAAATTTCATTCCATTCCATTCAATACACACACACACACACATAACATGACGATAATAAAGTCCATAACAAACTTTTAATTTACAATCAACTCAAAAAGATGTTGGATAAACCATTTAAAGTGGTGTACATATAAGAGTTATATTAAAGTTTGATTGTAAATAAATCAAAAGGTTTGTTATGGACTAATTCATCAAAGGACGTGAGTGCAGTTGAAGTGTTAAATAAACTATCAAAAAAAGATTAAACAAAACATCTCATCAAGTATTTTTAGATACGGATCGTGATTGGACAATAACTCAATATAAATTCAATTTAGAAAATGTCGGTTTACACAATGACCAAATTAATACTTTATTTAGTATGAGTTCTTTAAACTTCAATATATATCCATCTTATGTGAGATGCGCGTGCAGTGTGTAGTAATACACAGTAGATAGCCTCTGCATCTTTATGTTTAACATGGACGTATGACCAAAAATAGTTTTTTTTTTTTTTGGGTTAAAAAAGTGTGTGGGAACTGAGAAGCGTGTCGTGTTAAATTATGTTTTACCTAGATAAATGTCTAAATAAAACATCATATAAAAATCCTCAAAATGAAAGATGACAATGAGAAAGAAATGTTGGTATATAATTGATGTCATATATGTTTCTGTGTCATCTTCTTAGGTAACTGTATATGTTATGTACGTACTACTCAGTTAGAATCGTGTTCTTATCATTTTCTTTCTCCTCTCTTTTTTCCATAAATAATGAAGCATATATATGTGCCTTACAGGAAAAGAAGAAGAAGAAGCATATGATTTGTTTCATCAATATTTGTCAGTAGACTAGCTAGTGGTGGTCATCACCAGCGACAGAACTAACCGACTGCGTTTTAATCTTTTTGAGAATTGTATGCAACGACCTCTCCAATTTAACGAATCCTCGTTAATTGCTTTAGCAAATGCAACCACCGATTTCTTCAGGTTAAAAACGATTCCGTAGAGAGAGAGGGAAAAAAAAATACATAATAGTGATAATAATAAGATCGATGAAGCACATCCTGCTCTTGTTCCCTCTAAAGAGGATTTAAAATATTTATAGGTGTGTTAGGAGGAAACGTGCCTACTGTTTAAGTTTTTGTCAGAGAGAGTATGAATCATTGGAGTAGAGGCAGAGTTGAATCCATAATTATCAAGGGAGTGTTTTATTTTATTTTTTTCAAAATTTTTTTTTTTATTGCTGGAACATCTGTCTCTGCTTGCCCTTAATTGCCTCCGTCCCAGTTTAATAATTAACACTGTTACAAAACTGTAATTACGTGGATAATCCATTTGAAAGCCTAAAAAACGGGGAAAATAACCATTGAGACCTCGTTGGATACTAATTGCCTATATTATTTGAGTAAGCAAGTCTAAAAAAAGGCAGAAAATAACCATTAATATCTCATTGGATACTAATTGCCTATATTATCTGAATAAGCAAGTCCAATAAAATCTTTACAATTTTCAAATAGGAAGCACAGCAGTTTCACACAAACTCTTCTTGATTTTTAAGGTATAACTATCTATTCAGCACATTCCAATTAATCTTACATCATTTAAGTATGTAAAAGTAAGATTCTTTAATTACACAATAAATTAACACCATAACATGTGCAAGCATTTATGTAATTGATTTTTTTAATTAAAACAAGAAAATATAATAATTTTAACTGTTATACAAACGAATAATTGATTTTCGTTTTGAAAAAAATAAAGAAACCAATTGTTTCACGAAGTAACATAAAATTAAAATGAATCGTTGTAGCAGTCGGGTAGAGGAATTGGATATCTCTTCTTGTCCGCGCAATAAGAGTAAGTCACGTACTTGCTCCTAAATTCCTTCATCTTGTTCCTTTCCTCTGTGGTTAAACTGTCATCACACTCTGAGTTTGAGCACGATTGGAGGACAAAATTCGAATACTGAGAAACAAAAGGGGCATATGTGTAATCAATTTTGTATTTGCCACCACCTGTCGCCCAATTAGACCCGTCCCATATTGTGGCGTACAAAGACATAGGCTTAGATGGATAGTCCCCTGCCATGGCTTCAACTTTTCGTGCCACTCGAACGGGTACATAATCCACATAAAACACCGTCGTATTTTCAGTCCAAAGAATACTATAATTATGGAAATCTTCTGATGGGTCAAAGGGAAGATTATACCTCTCTTCTCGGCCTCTGTTAATGCTTCCATTGCCATAGAGATTTGTTTGCAGCACCCAACTACCATTGTTAGCGTGTCCCAAGAACTCGAAATCGAGTTCGTCGTGAGAATCCTTGTAAACGTCACCGTTTGAGGTGTAAAACGTGACAACAACTCCTGCTGTGTAATTAGCCGCAGGTAGTTTAACGGAAGCGCTGAAGAATGCATATTGATAAGTGCTCCTTGATTTGAAGCCACAGCCGGTGCGTTCATCGAGCGAGATTTGGGCTGATTTGCCTTCCTTGAGGACGATCAAGTTTTGATCTCCATAAAGCCTCGAAAACGCTTCATCGAAATATGAGGTTGTGAATTTTTTTGGAAGAGAATAAGCGGGAGTGAATAGTACTACTGATGCCATGCAAAACAAAAACAAAACCAACCCTTTAAAAGAAACAGCCATTAATATTGTTTTCCAACTCTTTGTATTGGTAAAAATTAAGGCAATGAGAAAAAGATGAACGTTGATAATTCATATAGATTAATTAGATGTACGTATAATGTGGTACTTAAAAACAACAGTGGCGTGGGTGCTCTCGATCCGCATTAACACAACACGTAAAAGGATATTACGGAAGATATGCATGCATATATGGAAGATCATAATGAGCTGTAAATTACAAGTCATGCAAATATATTACGAATCTCTGCGATATCAAAGTATTATTAGCCAATAAGTGAAGGCATGATTCGCTATTAAAAACGAAGTCTAGCATTTGGCAACAAAACAACTTCGAGCTATATTATAGCTGTGATTGTGAATTAATCATGCACTGCCCATAAGGCCATGAATTGAATTAAACTTTAGTGCTTGAGTTTTGGCCGCTTCCAAGTTCAACTATTATGTAAACTAAATTTGTTTCTACCGAATATATAAATCTTGAACTTTCTGAGTTCTATTGGCTATAAGCTCATTATCATTATATGCAAGTGCTTTTTTTTTTTTAAAGGTGAACCTCGACTTGTGTGTGTGTGTGTATAATTTATCTAGCATAATGTCGGGGTAGGCTCTAACAATATTAATTTTTTGCAAATCATAAGTGATGCATGTGACATAATTAATTTGTATTCCATTTTTTTGCTTTGGTGATGAAATTATTCATAAACTCAAAATTGGCCACATTAAGGATAGAACAGTTATCTCAGATAAGATTGGAATTTTGCGAGCTGGCCTTTTGTCACTTGGTGGAGTTTTCCGCCTGTGAGTATTCGAGTCCCCCCCCCCCCCAAAAAAAAAAAAAAAACAATATGGATTTCCTAACTATAGGTTTCATTACTTTTTCATCCAATTTTTATTGGATATTTTATTGGTTTTTTTTTTTTTTTGCGGGGGAGGCTTTGACGTCCTTCGCTTTTCTTTTCTCTGTTTTATTTATTCGGCTCTTCCCTGAGGTTAATGATTTAGATTTTTTTTTTTTTTAGCAAGCTTTAAACTAAAATTTTCGGACGCATCAACTGGCGTTAGGAATCTCCTTTTAGGCAATTACCAGTTTTACAACTGCAATTCAATCTGTGGTAAAAAAGATACGTCAGCAAAATGAGAGCGAAAGAACTGGGAATACAAACGAAAAGGCAAGCCAGCCTGCATACCGCCGTGCCATTGTAATCAGAAGACGATGCAGCTGCAATTGCCTTATTCAGCCTGCATACTAATGCCTTAGTCTCGCAGAGCATTCAATGATATATAATTTGCTATTTTAGAGTCCTCTATCTTGAGAAGATACAACTACGATATTAAGCTAAGAATTCAAATATTCAATCTCTATCGAAAATGATTTAATTTAAACATTGCAGTTATTTTCTTCAGACCCCGATTGTGATTTGTGACAATCACAGTGACCAATTATAGCAGGCGAAATTCTTAATTTGTTTACCAAGAGATAAACACAGTCCAGATATACACAAGTGCTGCGGTCATCCAGGCTCCACCATATCCCATTTATCATTTTGAAAATCTGAGCAGTCGGTAGATAGACTTTTAGGGTTGTTTCGGTATAGCAAGTCAACGGTGCAGTTGGAAGGTCAACATGTTTAATCCATTTAGCAACACTGACTTGCATCAATAATGGCAGCAGTTGCCGTCTTGCTCTCGGCCCCACTCTCTACTTATAATATCTTCTTCTTCTTCTTTTTTGTCATTTAAGTTGGATTAAGATCCCCTCTCGTGATATGAAATTGTAAAGAATTTAGGTTACTTATTAATTATCAATAATCTAGTGTTGAAATTTAACTATTATTATACTTTTACCTGTTAATCACCCACATGAATTTTTGTTAAAAATAAATTCAGATCAGAAGTAGACTTCTTTATAACATCGATGATATTAATTAATATAAAAATGTGATTTTAAGCGTAGGAGATTCACTTGAATAAAATTGGTTAGACCAGGCTCTCATGATCATTAATGAGACGGTCGTGGTGCTATCGACCTTTAATGATAACGCGGGCCGCACCCGGCGGCAAAACAATTTAAACAAGCACATTATGATCATTTAGATTAATAAATATCCCCTAGCATGGAAAAATGTGTTTGGACAAGCAGATATTAGAGACTGTTCATAGTTTCATTATGCTATATATGTCTGGTTAGGCCGCAGTTCTAGGATGATATTGTAAAGCTACCAAATGGGGTGTTTTTGATCCAGAAAAAAGAGACCGCTTCATATGTAATAATACTTCCTAAAAATGGACTGCTCGAATTTAATTTGTGCAGCGATAAATTTAATGAAGCTTATGTAATAATGCCGCCCCCATCTATATATATATATATAGCAATCATGATTCATGCGACAAGAAAACTTGTAGGAAGTCAACTTAGACCCCGCTTTCGTTCCCGTTCCCAACTTCCCATAGATTCAAGTGGCCGACCATTGCGATTTCCTTGGACTTGGACCTGCTCTTAGATGTTGGAAATTTACTGTATTAACATTATCACTACTGGCTAGCATTGTGCACCGTATGCGTATATGTCCAGCGAGGTGCTTACTTTGGAGCCCACCATCATCCTAATCACAGGGTATGAAATTTTAATTATTCAAATAGAGGAGCGATAATTAGCAAGATTAATAAAAGTTTTGTTTGTTTTAATGCAATCAATATGAACTGCTCTCGACGGAAACGATGCGGGGTGTACTTTGATGAATAAACGTTTAATTTTAAATCATTCTTTAAGGACAAACTAAACTAAATTCGAAGTTGATTGATTGATTCCTTAACCGTTAACTCAGTCAAATCTCGCTGATTCGATGAATACCGAAAAATTACCAAAAGCAGCCTAGATTTTATTTCATACAAATAATTGATCACTAGTAACTCGTTAAAAACTTTGAAATTCTCTTCCTTCTCATCTGCATCAGAATTGTTATTAAAAAACAAATAGTTAAAAGTTGATCTATCCAGCTGTCGATTCAAAAATCCATCAATTATTGTATAGAAATATTTTTGGTGGTCTTTGTTTGGAATGCTTTTTTTTTTATATATTTTTTTTTCTGAAGAAAAATAATAACAATAATAACTTTTCTATATGCACAGTACAAGGCTTGGGATGTACACAACCTTCGCTGCTACGCTGAAGTTTCCAAAATTCGTACAAAATCATCCCATAGATTAGTGGGCTTTGAAACAAGAAGCATAATTCCTCATTATATGCAATTTAGGATAAAGGCCTAGTAAGTAGTAGTAATCATAATAATAATAATAATAATAATAATAATAATGTACAGGTACAGCAACAGACAAAACTGAAAGCAGCGGTTATGCCATCCATTAACCTTCCCGCATCCACATATTAACCAAATAATCACAAATTGAACTCAAACCCATAATCTATATATGGTTTTCGAAAAATAGGGCATGAGCAAAGAAGAAAAATTTCAATGTAAATTTGCCTCAACATTCTCATAACTGACTTTGACTATCATTCATTTTTATGCACATCTTTCTGTACCCCCTCTTCCCCAGAAGAAAAAAAAAAAACAAACCCCCAAGTTCTCCAAACACATGAATTTTCAAAGAAACTATATGTCAAAGGCTAAAAACTAATGGTGTCTTGTGTTTGAGCTACGGAGCGTCACACCATGTAAAAATTTTGTATATCCAAGTAAACTAAGTTTTCCGTCCGAGTTTCTAATCCAATCTTTGAGAAATGAATAAGCTGAAGGGCCAACATTCAATTCCTGCAGTAATGGGTTAAAACAAATGGAGATGATGAATAATAAACATATACATGATGAACAATAATAATACATCAGTCAAGAAAGTGGGACTTCAGTAATTTTGAAATAAATGAGCATACCCTTGCCAATTCCTCTATTGAAATGACTCGGTTGCCCTCCTCCTCAAAATACTCGAAAGCAGTGGAAGCTATCTGTTCCCACCCTTCAAGGGCCTCCAATTGATGTGTGCTGATTGCAGCGGCACAAAACTCTTCAAAATACATCTTCCTATAAGCAAGAGATTCCATCTGTAAATCAATGCACCCGAGTGAGATGTAGATTATTCAAATACATAGAAAACCAAATATTTCAGCAATATCATATGAGAAAAAAAAAAATCACAACATGCAGACAGACAAAAGGAACTCGATCAGAGTAAGTTAAAAGTTCTCTAGATGAGGATAATGAAATCAAATATATTTTCAAACCATCTATTAATGATGAAGGAAAATTGCTTTCATGTATAAAGATTCATAAAATAAAATCTTCTAACTTCACACACACAAAATTAATGGTGAAAGAACACAAAAGCAAAGCAATTACAACCGTCAACCATAAAAAATTTACAGTATAGATGCCTGATAATAAAAATCCTTCCCCCCCCCCCCCCCCCAACCCAAAAAAAAAAGAACTAAACTGTGGTAAAAATTGAATAAAAAATATAAGATGCCTTACCGAACTAAGAACATCAGGAACCCTTGATTCCCTCATGGCATCAGTTGCATTTCGCCCTAGCGCCTGCAAAAGAAAATTTTGATAACTACATGTTTCCTTAACTTCCAGACGAAAAAAATGAAAGACCATTAAAATAATGGTATGCAAATAAGCCATTCAACCAATTTCTTCCATATTTCATAAACCAGTCTAGACTGGAACAACAAAATATTAGAGATCGGTAGATTACCATTCTGAAATTTTCAAGAGATACACTCCCATCTTTATTTGGTTCCAACAGCCTAAACTGAGCTCTAAGATAGACCAACTCATCCTCAGTCAATGCTTTTGAGAGAGCCTGCAAGTACAAAGTATTGACAGAGAGGTGAGTGCACTAGACAATCTATTTGCTCTTTTAACTTTCAAACATCAGCCCCATGAAGCAAAATGTTAACCCAAAAGCTCCAGATAACCAACTAATATAAAGACCTTTCAATATTAGCAACTCAGGGTTATTTCCATATTATTCATTTATTTATTATTATTATTTTGATACGAAACTCAAGGGTTAGCTCCGTAGGAAAAATGTGATTTTATTTATCATGAAAAAACTAAGAAACCATACATAAATTTGTGATTAGAAATTATCATGTCAACTGTTCTAAAAAATCTCAGTGGGAAATGCTAAGGCTCTCAAAATGATCTACAATAAGCATGCGACTTAAATCAGCAAATATTTTCATGAGAATTACGAGAGCATGGACATGTAGCAGAATGAAATATCATTCATTTTGTTAAACAATACAATAGGTCAAGAGTCATCTTGTCATATAATGGTCAACAGGATTAGGAGATTATTACACAAAGAAAATACTCCCTCCTCCCCTCAACACCCAGTAAGAAGAAAAGGAGTGTGAATAGTATGATTATGCAAGAATGATACCTTAACAGCCGCACGTTTGAAAGGTGTAGCATGAAGGTATGACTTTACCAACTTGAAGATCAATATATCCAAAGGCACTGGACGACTATCATTACGCAACCATGGGTGAGCTACAGTGGTAAAAATGCTTTCATTAGTATTAAAACCAATTCCACTTGGTACATGAGCGAGAAATATTATGCTAAAATAAAACATAGATGAATTAAAAAATATCTAAAATTTGAAACACTCAACAAAGGTATAATTGCAATAGCTGTCTTGTATGCAGTCACACAAGCTACGCATAATATTTGAACACAATACCATAGAAACATCAAAGCAGCTTCTCAAATAGTCCCCATTTTTGCATGGAGTTTGGTAGGTGATGTTTATCAACTTACCATTTAAATATATATTTCCAGATAATAAGAATCCACTAATTTATAAGGAAATAAAGACAATGACGACAAAAGTTGCAAATCTAAATATATGACCAATCAATCAATACCTCCATACTATCTTAAGAGACAATATAGGAACCATCAACTTACTTAGAGCTTGAACGGCAGTCATTCTTTTCCTATAGTCCTTGTTCAGGAGTCTTTTTACAAAGTCCTTAGCCTCAGGAGAGACACAAGGCCAAGGTAGATCGTCAAAATTGGGATCCGATCTCAGCACTGCTCGGAAAATTCCTGATTCCGTCCGTGCCCAGAAGGGCCGGCTTCCGCATAACAAGATATAGCTGATCACACCTATGCTCCATATATCTGCTTCCAGACTATAAGACCTATGCAAGACTTCAGGTGCAACATAGTATGCACTACCAACAATATCATTAAGTCTTTCATCTGCATATATGTAGAAAAAGGTAAAGAGTTAAAAGGATTTTCAGGCTTCAACCGACTAATATTAGGTAAAAGAGATTGCAAATGCACTCTGGTAGTATGAACCAGCAATATCACGACAACACTGCATGTCCTGGAATCCATTAACTAAATTGCTAATGCTGATAATTCCCATTTTTTATTTTTTCTTCCTCTTTGACCTCAAAGGATAAGTCAGATATGCCAATAGTTCCATAACGTCCACATACCATATTTGTCATCCAATATTAGATCCAACCTCTGGGCGAATCCAAGTTTGGAAAACTAAAATTTCCATAATCATGGCCCACAAAGGAACCAGACTGCTGATCCAAAATTATCCCTTTGACGAATTGTCATTGGGACACTATCCCTCTAGACAGGAAAGCTAGTAAGCCTATTAGTAGATTTAACTGCCCACTTACATAATTTATGACGGCAAGGAGATAATGTGATGCGATGCATAGAGAAAAGTTGTGAACTTCAATTACTACCTGGTCTGATAAAGTCAGAGAGACCAAAATCAATAAGCTTCATATCAGCATCATCGCGTCCAGAAGTAAAAAGAAAATTCTGTTACAAACATGTGAAAGGTATCAATAAAATTTTATTAAAGAGAGTGAGGGTAACGAGACACAACACACGACCTCTTTGCACACCCTTCAACCCCACCACACATGCTAAATAGAGAGCAACAAAAGCCCAACTGTCGCAATTTGAGTAACTTAAGAATGAATCATGTAAAGACCTCAGGCTTTAAGTCACGGTGTACGACGCCTTGAAGATGGCAAAAGGCAACCACACTTAGAATTTGCACAACTATAGCTTTTGCATCGTCTTCTGTGTACCTACCCCCCCTGCAGGAGAAATAAATCACCTGAGAATTTAAATATTACAATTTCAATTATATGTATGCCCATTTTCTTGTTCATAGAAGCTGAGTTGGTTCATTATGTTTAGAATATAATTTGTAAGTAATTCTTCAATGCCGTCATAGAATACATGAAGTGCTAACTACATCATAAATGGAAGAGAAATATGATCGAGGGCAACTGTAAATCTAAAATCTGATATATCCCATTTATAATGGTATTTGAATCAAATTTAGCAAATAGCTCCATCCAAGATGATGGTTCAGTGCTTTAGATGTCCATGTTATACATCACTCTTATAGATTACTTCAGATATTATGACTGAAATAAAATGCAATGAACATTTGTACCTTGCCAAAATTCTGTCTAGAAGTTCTCCACCCTCACACAATCTGCCAAGAGGAAAAATAAACTTTGTAAAGATTGCTACTAAATAAATTGTGGCAACCAAGAAAATGAGATCCTAACGTCGTTAGATAATATATCTGTAGCTAACTTCGGATTGAAGAAAAGAAATGACATACTCCATGACTATGTACACATTGTTCGCATCTTCACAAGCATCACAGAATTTGACTAGATGCTTATGTCCTGACAATGCTTTCAATATTTTTACCTCCCTCCGCACATCCTCAATTGATATTGCTGTCGTCATCTGCCAAATAATTGAAGTAAAGATGTTGCGGTATCAACAAGCAATTATTAATAAATTTGAAAAGAGAAACAAAACGTTTCATAGATTTGGCTGGTGTATGAAATGCAATTTTAGATGGAAAACGTCCTTAATGTCTACATTTACTCATACATGCACAAATTAGTAAATCATTGATTACCATTAAGCAGAAGAGGCACAATTCCCGAGTTGCCCAAAATGGGAAAAAATTTAATAAATTGATGACAAGATCCGTATATGTATTCCAGAATTTTGAGTAAAAGGGAATTCAGTTAAAAACAACAACAGTACCCAAGCTGCATGACACTAACGTGCAAAAACACAAAGCAGGGTTCACAGCAATCAGTGAGAGACTATCTGAATTTCATAATCGGATGGCAAGGATCAGCTTTGGGTAGGGATGCCTTTTGAGTCGTAAAAACTATGAAACGGGAATTCTTTTTTTTTTCAATTGAATATGAAAGTTATGCCATAATTATTGTATCATGATTCTCATTTATTTACAACGGTGAGTAAATTTTAGGTCCATAACATCTCTCCATTTGAAATATTGAGAGAAATGAAAGCGAAGTTTAGGTAAATATTTATTGGTTCGTGCATTGTTGGCCAATAACTCTTTCAAGCATTATGAAGCTAAGTGAGAGGTTGACAACTGTGCATCAAGCAACATCATCACTCAGAAACAAGCAAACAGCATCCATTTTATGCTGCCACGTACTGCGATCAGGCTGAGAGACATTTCATTATAGTACATCCTCCCCCAAGCATCTAACACAAATTTATACGGTATAATCTCGAAATGTAGAAAACAATAAACTCCATAACCTAGGTATTGCAAGAAAGATGCATCCAAAGCATCATCAAGAGATCCACAAACCACAATGTACTAATAAGGTAATAGCCAATTCAATCTCAGCCACCTCAATGCAATAATAAAAAAAAATGCAGCCCCAGTATGCATCTTTATTAATTTGGAAAAAAGTCAATCTAGATCTATTGAGTTCAATAACAATTTACAATGTCATACATGATTATGCTATAATTCCCAACTTAGCAACTGCAGCTTCTGTCTAGAACAGAATACTATGACAACTCAAGACAAGCTCCAATTTGTGCTCCTTTCAACTTATGAATAAAAGGAAATAGTGACCACTTGAATAACATCTTATTATGTAAGACTGCGGCTACAAAGCATAGAACCTACCAACATAATTATCCATCAAGATTAGTTAGTTCAAAAATCTTGTTTTACACTTTTACCTAAAAATGTATCTTAGATAACTAGAGGCTCTTATTTTTCACCAACTATATGATAATAAGCCAAAATGTTGTGGAAGAAGTAATGTGCTTATTCTTTACTTTTACTCAATCTCATTCTTTTCCTTCCACTTCCATCAGATGCTCACTATCAATGAGATAAGGCACTTTGCATGAGAAGCTTTTTCTTTAGGAAGAATCTCACTGATGTGTCAACACGATACGAATCACATCAGATAGAAATATATACTATATGAAGCATCTCAGGTGCTTAAGGAACCTTTTCTTTACGGTGAACTAATGAGTTCCAGTTCATCATTTCTTTATTCTTAAAAAAGGAACTAACTAACCCTATTAAATCTGGCATCTTAGTTTGCTTACATAGCTTAGCATACATACTATTTTCAATTATTTGCTCGTCTATATTAAAGCTCTATGGCAACCTGCCTCTTAACTGTAACAGTCAGCTATATCTTAAATTAGAAACTTAGTGCACAAACTAATCTGGTGTAGTATAGATCCATTTCATGTGTTTTTTTCCACTAGGATACCACATGCTCAGTAATAGACATTAATGAATTCCCAAGATGCATTCAACTTTTTCCCTTTCACATCCACTGCCCAGATTTGTCAGAAAGAACCTTAAGTAAATTTCAAAAGAACCCATCCTGCATCCTGCAAGGTGCTTATGAAAGACGCTTTAACATATAAAATGAACAACAAAGGAAAAAGAAAAGGGACTTCAAAACAAATATGACATAGGTGAACAATATGTCATACTTCAAGGATGGTCAACAGGCAAGAAAAATGGTTCTATCTCAATTCCGTTTGTAAACTAGAACAATTACACAATGATTGGGGGGAGTTTAGATCTACACTACCAAACAATTTTTTTTTTTTGGCCGCATCTGCCACACTTGACCATGTGCTTGGCATGAAGCAACATGTCTATATTGCCATAGCACATTAAACCATTCATTATCAAAGGTCTTTGAATCCAAGCCCTATATCTCTTCAGGTAACACAGATAAAAATCGGACCTTCAAAACCAAACAGGGTTCTAATGTTCATGTCTGAACTTACCATTTTCAGTGACAAAAAGATACTGCTGAGGAGCACACTTAAAACAGAGTAAGCTCTGTAATATCTCCGCATTGCATAATAAGCTGCCAGTCGCCCTTACACTTTTAGGCAAAAGATATCCTTGTCAAGCCAATAACAGCTTTGATTGTCACCTATTTATATACCAGTAAATTTATTTAAGTTTGTTCATCTAAAATTATTCACACTATAAATTTATTTAAGTTTGTTCATCTAAAATTATTCACACTGCCACCACGCACCACAAAAGTTGGCAACATGGATGAAGTTACATAGCATTTATCCGAACAAAAACATGTCCACGTATACCAGTTATTCATCAAACCACTCCTACCTTTTTTCCCATATAATTATTCTTATTTGTGTATTTCTTCCTAAGCACATAAGGCTATGGCTCATTTAAGGAGGCAAAGAAATCTTCAAAAGCTATTTAAGGTATAACACATTGGGAGTTGCAGAAATCTTGGATTTATCAGAGGTGCCGTTAATTTGTCAGATTCAGACAAAAATGCTAATGTCTGCGGTGTCAACATTATTATCATTATTGATCATGATTGACGATTCTAGAGCTTCTAACAGCAGGCATAAACTTCTAAACTTTCATCCATCATTGTTCCAAAAACATTTATAACTAGAGACAAATATCTGAAATAGGGAATTCAAGAACACTCACATATATCCTAAACAGATTAGTCAACTATTGGTATCAGAACCAATCATTTGCATGCATAGTTTTCACTGCTGATACAACCGGATAATCACATTGATAAAAGCGCACTCATGTTTTGCTGTAAAAATAGTTAAATCCCCATACAAGAACCAAACAGTGTACGTAACAAACTAAATCAATGTATACAAGTCCGTACAATAACAACGGGAGCAATATTTTCAACTAATTGAATAAGAAAATTGAACTGAAAAACAAATTGACGGTAGCATTGTATTGTACCTTGGCTTTAGATATTATCTTGACAGCTACTTGCTGATCCTTGAGCTCACCCTTTTTACCTCTAGCAGAACAAGTATGACCAAAATGGCCTCGCCCTACTTCCTTTCCAAGCTCATACTTAGCCCCGAAATTCTTGCTGTACCCGAAGCTCTTGTCAAGGGACTGCTCGGGTTCGGCTCCGCGCTCTTCAGGAATCGTACTTTCTTTTGGCTTCCCACCACCAAGTCGCTTAGCTAAAGACGCCTTAATGTGTTTCGCCGGAGACGGCGGAGGGAACGGCCTTCTAAAAAATCTCCTCGGTGTCGATGCTCTAGCCGGAGACGGAGAGACACCGGCAGGCAGTGGACTGGCCGAAACACCGTGAGGATAAGGACTGGGCCAGGGGCTCGGGTGAGAGGACCGTCCCGGGGTATTCTTCACCGGCATGGAACCGTTACCTGGAGTTGACGGCGGTAACGGTGTTTGATTTTGATTGGCGGGTACGACCATAGTCGTTGCGTTGGTTGCGCTCGTTGTCGAGTCATTTTCAGTTGTTGGAATGGTCTTACCGTAACACTGCCCCATCGTAAGGAATCCAGCACCGGCTACTCGTCCGATCGAGACTCAGTCAAAGTCCACACATCGGACGGTACAAAATCTCCAACGCGGATCTGATAATCACCGGAATTTTTTTTTAAAGGAGCAAGAAACACGAAAGAGTATAATGATAAAACAGAGAGAGATCTACGGCGAGAAAACGATAAAATAAGAGAATTTTTGAGTCAGAGAGAGACTGAGACAGACAGACAGAGAGAGAGAGAGAAAGCTCTGTTCAGAGAGTAGAGTTAAACAGGTAGAGGTGAAGAATTAGTTGGGCAATTATATGCAACATGAAGCACACAAAAGGGCAATAATCTACCGACGTTAGATTTTCAGAATCACAAATTGGAAAGTGAAAATCATCGAGTGAAGTTCATGATCTGCGACTTGGATTTTCTAATTAGGAAGCTTCAATTTCGGTCATAATGTCTTCTATAGTGAATGTTTTCTATTTTCTTTTGTTTTTTTGTTTTTCTTTTTTGCACTCTTTTGTTTACAAAGTACTTTTCATTTGTCTTTTGCTACTTTTCTTGCCGTTATTTATTTTTTTATGTTAATTAATTAAAAAAAAAAGGTGTTATTAGAGAGAAGCGAAGCGATGGTGGTTTTCTATCTTCTGTTGTTTAGTGTACACACTGTGCTCATGCACTGCCATTTTTACCATTTTGTTTTGTCTATGTAGGGGTAATTGAGTAGTTTCAACGACAAATAGGAGGTGGTTGTCGTTTTACTTTATGAGTGTTGGACACGTGGGGCATTGTGGGGTTAAGTGCGTATAGTAGAGCCGCGGACTGAGTAGTACAAAACACAGTCCACTGATTGGGTGGTTTTTTGAGAGAATCGGAGAGCTGACGAAGACGAACAAACGCACCCTGATCCGAAGGTTCTAACTTCTAAGCGGGCCAGAATTAAGTGCTGATGAAGAAGAAAACTAAATCAAATATGGCAAAATGACAGCCGTTGATTTCTTTTTCCCTCTTCCCCTTTGTTAGTCTTTTAATGGGAAATCTAATTTGATCGGTGTGTGATTTCGCCCTGGAAAGTACTTTATTTGCAATTTTGCAATGAATAGATGACAATCATTTATGGAAACTTGTCTTTTTTTCACTATTAGGCATTTAATTTTATAAAAGAATCTCATCTAATATGACAAGTCAATAAATTTGCTTCTAAGCAATTAAAAGTTTTCCGCGTGATTTGAATGTGTCAAAACAAAAATAGGAAAATGCGAAATAAATATAATAACAATAAGATGTTACGACCACTATGATGATGCACCCATGTAAGATTATAAGGCTGAGAAAATAAATAAATTAAATCAAATCGGTAAATTTTTAATTTATTCTATTAATTTTTAGGTTCAGCTATGTTGAAATTGTTCGATGGTGAAGCATTATTGGTAACTATATGATTTTATAGATAATCATCTGATTATGTGGCAATTGCTCTAAAAAAGAACACGTCTTCATAACTATACAATTAAAGATATAACATATGTTTTATTATTTATCACTTTGTACATGTAGTTGTAATTTATACTTTATTTTAGAATAATTTTAAAATTTATAATTTATTTTAGAACAATTTCAAAATAGTTATTGTCTACAGATAAATAATAAATTTATATTTATTATTATAATTTGATGGTCATCATCAATGCTCCACAATAAAACATCTCCGCCATAACCACTGACTTTATTTTTTTATATGTATGTCGATGAATGATGCTCATCTCATAGTGATTCAACGTGTGTTTTGTCACGGCAGTATAACTCAGGCAACAAATATATTATGTTAGATTGATAACGCAAAATTAAATGTGTTTAATTTAATTTTTAAACAACCCCCACCCCCCCCCCCCCCCCCCCACAACACGCACACACTTATAGAGGGAACTTAAAGATAAATTGAACAAAACAAGAATTTAATGGCATGACTCATGAGCATGAGCTAACTCATTAGTCTTGATCAGCAAGAGGATTTTATTATTTTAATCAGAATATTTATACACTAATGTTTGTATTAAATGCTACACATAAAGTTACAGGGAAGAAGAGAAACAGAAACAACAAAGTTGTAAAACCTACCCTCCTGGCTGTATTACATGGTAGTAAATTTTAGTACTCAAGTCGGTTTAGTCTAGCTTCAGGCTTATTTATTATTAAATGTGTGAAATTTAAAATTTTATTAATTTTTTAAAAAAATTAATTTTATTTATTTATTTATTTATTTTGGTAAATTATGTCAGATTTTTAAATATTTACATTTAATTAAAAAATGTGGACTTTTATAACTTTTATTTAAATGAGAAGTAAATAATATATTTCAATATATATATATATATACTTATTTTGTAAACTATAAAATCTAATCAATTTTTTTTATTTATAAAGACATAAATGTTAAATAATTGTGTTGGAGATATTTTTTTAATTATAAAAATAAATAAAATGTCACTTATATTCAAATATTAAAAAAAAAACTAACATGTCATTCAAACATTTATATTTAAACTTAATAAACATTCAGATTTAATAAGATTTTAAGTAAAACAATAAAACGCTGCCTAAACAATAAAACCCAGTGACTACAAACCAACAAATCAGCTTGGAATTACTGCTATATCGTGTGCATTCAATATACGCTGCTGTCAAAGTTTTAATGCAGTGTTTAATACAAATTCAAAAAAAAAAAAAAAAAAACAATGGAAGAAGAAGAAGAAGAAAATCAAGGTTCAAATGTATTGTTTTCTTTGGTCCCAAATAAAAAAGAAAAAGAAATTGGACGAGAAATAAAAAGACTGATAAACTGAAGAGTGAAGACAGAATAAAGCTGCAGGACACTGATTCTTACCCTGAAATGAATTGAAGCGGGGCTCAGAACTTGACATTACACTACTCCTCGGTCCTCACCTGTGGAAATTTATTGCTATAAATGAAGAGTAGCGGAGGCCGTTGAAGCGAACAAGCACGGTCGAACTCGGAAACAAATAGGGGAGGCCCGAGGGGCCGGGGGGACCCATTGTTTTATTAATCACTGTTAATTGTGAATATGGACCGAACCCCAAAAAACCAAAGAAAATATAATCTTTTTTTTCTCCAACATATATGATGATGCTGCAAAATATGAGTAAGTTTGTCTTGCATATAAAATCATGTATTCATCGTGCAAATAACAAATCCGGAAATGTTTTGACGTTACAGTTGCTGGTTCGAACTTACTCAACCCAGATAGGGAGATTTGGACAATCAAATTCTTTCTCTTCTCATCCGACCGGACCCATCTAAACACAAAAACTGATTAAAAAAAGCGCTCGTGTCAATTGCGTGCCCATATCCACGAATAATGAACCTCCTAATAAACCCATCAACATTCAAGTCCAAAAGCCTGGTCGGTCTGTCTTGGCTTTGCCATTTTCAAGCTGGTCTAATCACTTCTCTCGTGATGTGTGGGTTCCGATAAATTTTTCAACAGTTGAGTTCCTAAAACACCCCTCAAAACCCTCATAAAACCTCACTTCTTATATCAACTGCCTTGACTTTATTAAAATTATGAAAAAAGGATAAAATATTATAATAAAACTAATTAAATTTTAAACTTGCTTTTTAATAACAAAAATTGGGTAATTTATTATTTCGTTGGGTCAAAATTAATTTGAGTTTACTGAAAAAAAAAAGAAATAATCATATTATGAATCAAAACTCAAAGATGGGAGAGTTCATAATTTATAGTTGTAAACATATTTTAATTTAGTTAAATTCATAACCGTCTTTTTATCTAATTTATTCTAACAACAGTAGCATGATTTAAAAAAAAAAAAAAGTTTCACAAGGATTTTAAGGGAGTGTGAAAAGTATCGCTCGTTTCTCAAAAATAATGTGGGTCAAGACTATGACGCCCAAACACAAGGCCCGATGATCATAATTCATTCGCCATGTGCAGAGTGGTGCTATTAGCACCCTTGAAAGTCATTTCCGTAAGCTGGTAAAGAATTTTAGCAAGTCTACTGAGCCCAAAAAAGAAAAATAAAAATAAGGGGCCTTAAGAGGAGTTTTGAAGGGTGTGGGTAATAGTCACTCCACACCCCTGTGAATAGGCCATTGACGAAACAGAGCCCAATTGGAAACCAAAATCCAAAATTGCAAAAGAGAGGGCATGGTCGTGGGGCACGCCAAATTGGTAACGTTCCTTCATTAATTAGTTAATATTTAGTGCATAATTGATATGATTTATCTATCTAAAGATTTTGATACCTTACATTTAATGTAAGGTACACCCATTCATAAAATTGAGTATAGGCCCCACACCCTTAGAGAGGGTTGTACCTTACATTAAATGTAAAGTAACAGCTTCCTTTATCTAATAATTACAAGTACTTATTCAAGCTATATTTGGTATTGGAATATTGTAGAAAAAAATTGTAGGTAAAAAATAAAAATTATTAATATGTAGTAAATATAATTTTTAAATAATAATCTTGACAAAATAAAGATATAATGAATTTTTCATCATGCAAGTTTAAAGTTAAATCAACTTAACTTTCACGTAACTTTTAAGTTATAATTATCCAACCCCAATCCTAAACGGAGGCTTAATCTCAAAAGCTCTTTTTAGAATTATTGTTGTGGTTTGATTTTATTACGAGTAGGGTTTTGGGAAACTAAATGAGTTATTTTGTTGCTACTAGCAAAAACTCATAGAAGAGAGTGAGCTTTTTTAAAAAGTCGAATTATCTAAAATGTCCACTATTTGATTTACATTCATATTCCATTGATTTAATAACATAATTTTAACAACTTGACCCCTAAAATAATTTTACAAATTTTAACAAAAACTATCATTAACAACTAAAATATATATATATATATATATATATATATATATATATATATATATTGTAAAAGCTCCATGTGAATAAGATCTATTTAAAAAATTGAACGAAAGGAAGTCTTAACACAGAATTTCAGCAAAACCATTTCAAATTCAATTAGCCGACACCAAACCCCTAACATCATCATCCCATCAAACTTAAACCCTGTCACTGTGAAATTATTGCTGGTAAAAGCGCCAGAAAAAGGTGTGTTGACATGTCATGGTTTCTTAAAATGAATAATTAATCAATCAAATTTTTAGCGAATTAGGCCACTGGTTATCTAGCTTCGACTAATAACCTAATTAACTTGTATAATTCAATGGCTTAAAGCTCAAACCAAAGATTCAGTAAGAATCAAGTTCATTTCAGTTGATGTTTTACTTAAAGGCGTTACACGGATGATATCGTTTCACCAAACCTCCCAGTCTCACGCCATGAAGGATCATACATTATGGAGTAGCTTGAAAGGAACTGGTAGAAAGCTAGCCTGATCGCACAAGAAAATGCCTCGCTTCCTGTCCTTTTACATCTTCTCTTAATTTGCATGTGTGAGTATGATCTGCTATGATTTGATGACATCAAGCGAATAAAATAAATAAAATCTTTTCGACTAATGCATGCACTGTATAATTGGTAGGATATATGGTTAGATTCATCATAATCGTCATCAATTAAATAATTAATTAAGCAAATTTAACGAATATATATGTAAATTAACTGTCGAAATAGAAACCCAAGTCTAGATACTAAACCTCAGGGCATCTGTAATCTTTTGTATTATAAGTTTCAACTGAACTTGACGTCCATCGTACGTTTACCTGACACGGTTTCTTGGAAGCCGGGTGGACCTTAGAAACTTAGTTGGCTCTAGAGCTGAGTCCAAAAATGCAATGTAGAGATTAATTATTCAAAGAATTCAGCCCTGTTGATCCACTATATGCTATGTTGTATTATTTTAAACGTAACCGTCTGTCACAAATATAAGAATACAGGTGTCCCCTCTCATTGTTGTCATTCAACTGTCCATTCGGAAGCATGCGGTACAGGGAAACTTTGAACAGAGTAAAGAGTCAAATCCGAGAGCTGAACTTGCCATGTATAATTGATTACTGATTCATCCTGACGTTATGCTAAGCGTGGGACTAAATAAATAAATAGAAATTTTCTAACAGATAAGATGGGCATTCATAAGTAAAATATCTAAAATTTGTTGCTATTATTAGGATCTGCTGGCTAGTCTTATCACGTGTTATTAAGGAATCTAGTACCATGACATCAATGTGTTTTGATTTTGGAAGACAATTGTAATCTGTAAACATTCTGAATAGACTTTCTGGTGTGGGATTAAATTACAAATAAAAACAATACAAAGAAGAGAAATGGGCCAAAAAAATATACTGTAATAATTAATGGACCAAATCATGAGTGCGAAGTGCCCGAGAGACAGAATGACCGACTGTCTCGCCTTGCAGTGATCACACAATATCCTCCTTTCTCTCTTATATCAAAAAATTTTCTTCCAAAAATAATAATAATAATAATCATTTTTTGGCCGAGATAAGAATTTTAGAAAAATATTTTGACATAAAAAAGTAATTATAATATAATATATTAGGAAAACTATTGGAGAAATATTCGAAAAAAGCTGAATTAATGGATTGCGATTCTTTCTGCATTCATTTTTCTCTTTACCTTCATAATTCATTTTTTAAAAAACGCTGAATTAATTATCGACGTGAAATACAAAATTCACTGCAATCAAAGAGTGGATCCCTATTCAAAGCTAATAGAGAGAAATTAAAATGTCATTATCTCCGTGAGAACCATTCGACCGGGTGATTGATAATTAATGTTTAAAAAACTTTACTTACTAATTTGGTTACGAGGATAAAGTGGCCACTGCGACGGCGACCCTGCAACCATCAAATTGAATCCACGGTCGCACTTGGGCTTGGGAAATGGGGACCGCAGTCCATGTGTATGCATGTGTATATCATTTACAAAAGCAAAACCCACCGTCAGATCAATGTCCAGCGGAGGTGTCGGATACCCGTGATTGCATGACTCTGCATGAAAATGTTCACGTGCCAATACGCCATGACTGTTTTTCTACTGATTTATGTTCGGAATGTTACAGAAATAGAATGGCATCAAATTTATGGGACCTGAAGCTGAAGGTACTTTTATTGCATTAATTAATAGTAAACTGCACAATAATTGAATTGTCCTAAAACAGATCGACTTAATTATTGTCAATCCAGCAAAGGGCATAATAAGTGACTGCGTGACTTCGAGTTTGGGAACAAGAAAGGAACAACTCACATGTGACCATGTGACCCTCTAATATGATGTCAGGATTCGGACACAAGATACAAATCAGCGAAAAGCATGCCAATTCAGACACACTAAAATAAAAATATGTAGATCCAAATCCTTGTTCCCAAGGCGACTTCGTACACGTGTCTAGTTTATGGCTTCGTGCTTGCAAAATCTTGAAATCTCTCGTATAAAAATCTTACCGAAAGTAAACAATTCTTTTCCCTTTCGAGAATCCCAGCAAAAGCTGCGCTGGCTAGCCTTTGATCGGTGCAAAACCGACGTTATAACCTTCTTATTATTTTCTCTTGAATTATTAGCAGCAATAAACTTTCTTTAATTTGAAGTCCATATATATAATATATAACAGCACCTCGTGTACGTACATATATAGTTAACTAACAGGAAATTTAACTAATTGCCATGCATATCCGCGTTAATTTGTAACGATCGATCTTGCGACAATCATTCTTTCTTAAAATTTAAGAAAAAAATAGAATTAAAATCGTTGCTTTAATTGCTTGAATCACTGAATTTGTACCAGCAAGAAGAATAGACCCGTGACCAGTTGACCACAACAGACCCTCAAATTAACGTAAAATCACCACTTTGTAGTTTATTTATTTATTCATCCTCCCTCGAATTCGATCGTAAAGCCGAAGAAGAATATAAAAAAATAAAAAATAAAAAAATTATATAAAAAGACACAGACTCTCATATCTGAGTCATAGGCTTCTTTTGTATATATATATTTTTCAAGTTGGCAACTCTAAACTCTGGAAAGATAAAATATAATTTTGAATAAGAGAAAAAGAAACGATGTACTGCCAATTATTAGATAAGCAAACAAGAAGTAAAAAGCAAACGGAATGTCTCCATCAGAACTCATCACCGTAGGCATTAGGCAATAGCCATTAGCCATTAGCTATCTATCTAGTACCTCCTTCTACCAAAATCATTCCTCTTTCTCTGCTTGAAGCAATCTCCATTGAATCTCAGTTCCTTCCCCCCACCAAACCCCGCCACCTCAACCTCTTCTTTATAATTAACTCTTCTCAATTATCACCCGCATTCATTATTTATTATTTTCATATTCATTTTCATATTCCCTCGTCATCCTTTCACTGCATGTATAAAAATTAGTTAGAGTTTCAATGACTCGGCTCTTTCGATCCAAATCTTGCGGACTTGTTGGACTCACTGAGTTCAACTCCCCTCCTCCGAGTCCTTTCTTTCACCACAGCAACAGGAACGACGACGATGAGGATGACGAGGAGGAGTTCGAATGCGATACTGGTACTGACACTGATAATGATAATGACGGTTATGATAACATTTCGGGAAGCCCTTTATCCACGCCGTTTATAATAAACCCGGGGTCAAGATTTGAAGGAGTCAACGGAGATGGGCAAAGTGGTAATTCCGCCCCGACTCAACACCACCACCACAACAGCCAGTCTCAGATTCTTGATATTTTGGCAGCCGCTTTGAGGAAGTCACTGGTCACGTGCAGTGTTGAGACAGAAGATGCGTCTTCCATGGATATTAGTTGGCCAACCGAAGTGAGACACGTGTCTCATGTGACTTTCGATCGTTTCAATGGGTTTCTCGGTTTGCCTACTGAGCTTGAGCCCGAGGTACCACGAAAAGCGCCTAGTGCCAGGTCCGTCTGTTGTATTTTGAATTTCTTTCGACCTCGTAAATGCTAGTCTTTCATTTTTTTTTTCAGTTATATACATATATATACACATTTTCTAATGCTTATTATATTTTGAAATGTTGTTTGAGAATTTGATTTTTTTTTATCTCTTATTTTTTTCTTTATTATTAATTAGCCAGAATTGTATATAAATAATTTTGGAATGTGCGGAATCCAATTTACTTCTGTACAGTATCATTAACATTCAACAGGATTTGTGAAGGGAAGCGAGTTAGCCGTTGAAGTTTAGGTTTAATTATCAGTTTTCTTTAAGCACTGCTCTGTTCTTTAAGACAGATGCAAGAGTAGGAACTGTACAAACATAAATGGGGCGGTTGAATTTTTGTGGGACATCTGATTATAAACGACAATAAATATCTACACAGTTTATAGCTGTATATTCCTTATGGGCACTCCAATTAGAAAGAGGCTTTCCAACTGTATCAGTGCGGTTAGCTAAGGAAATTGTTGTACGTCATAATGTTTACTTCATGACGTTTGTCTGGTATGTACCTGCATATTTGCTTTTAATTAATTAGTATGATGTAGTCTGTTGTATTTCCTGTTGTGGTTCGGCGTCAATTGAAGGAATTGGATAAGTTGAGTGCTTTTGTGCTTTCCTGGAATATTGCCTCTAAACGAGATAATTTATGAGTTCAAGTGCTCTACTTATGTCTTCTCCCAGACATATCCTGACCTTTTGAGGAATACTAAAACTTATTGGAGATACTATGTGAGCCATATAATAAATAAATAATATTATATCATGCATTCATTTATTTTAAAAAATTAATATATAAGTGATAATTATATTAAATTCAATTATACACATGTCACACGTGCAATAATTGGTTGTATTGCGTTAGATATACCATAGACTTTCTCGCGAACCTCTGCTGGTTCTATGTGAGATTAAACTGTAATTTGTCAGATTGAAGCAAGACAGTAACACAGAAACAAGTCGCGAATTCATGTAGCCTGTACCTGTAGGGGTGTGTCGTGGGAATATGTGGTACAGAGCTTGAAATCTGTGCGTGAGGCAAAAATTGTTTAGAGTTCTACGTTTTGTTGTAGCAATTTGCATAAAAATATCTAATGTTTTTGTCGTAGGAATTTGCATAGAAATATCTAATCTTAAATTATCTTCAGTAATGATTTTTCCTTTCCAAGAATTAACATCCGATAAACATATTGTTTTAATAAATTTGATTCTTAATGGCAGATCTGGATAGATGGTTTGTTATATGAATATTCTGGAACTTAATTTCCGTTTCATTGTTTATAATCCTCTCCCTTCATTATTGTTTCACCCAGCTAGCCAGCTTTGTACTTGTTTGTCATCTTTCATTTAACTAACATCATATACTTCTTCTTTTGGTCCAGTGTAAGTGTATTTGGAGTTTCTGCAAAGTCTATGCAATGTTCTTATGATGACAGGGGGAACAGTGTGCCTACAATTCTTCTCATGATGCAAAGGCATCTGTATTCAGAAGGCGGTCTTAAGGCATGACTATGTTTGTGCATCAGTTTTAACTTTTAATGGTACTTGTCATACAAATTTTAATGGTTTCGATTAATGCTTTCTTTATTTCATCAGGCAGAAGGAATATTCCGAATAAATGCTGGGAATAGCCAAGAAGAATATGTGCGAGATCAGCTTAACAAAGGTGTAGTGCCTCATGGAATAGACGTCCATTGCTTGGCAGGTTTGATTAAGGTATGCTTATATGATCATGCTATACCTTGCATTTATATACATGTGGTGCATAAAAATTGTCTGTTGAACTTTCTATGCCATTATGTCAAGACCAAAGATTAACGCTTTAAAATCCGATAAACTCGCATGTTCCTTCTTTTTTTGATTTACATGAAATTATTGCTCTGAATACAACTTCATATTACATGAGATTACAACTGATATTTACAAATCAGAATATTATTGGGACTAATATTACAATAATTCTTATGAAGTACAGTCCATATTTTAACTCTCTCTAATATTCGAGGGATGTTTACTTCACTAACACTCAACTCGGTAAGGGAAAAGACTACCTTCACTTACATTTTTGTACAGAAGCAATTTAACCCCACAATACTTTTGTAGGGGTTCGAACTGTTGTCCTCCAAATTAGAGGGTAGCAACTCTTGCCACTCAAACGTAACTTGCAAGTTCCTTCTAGTATTCAGCAAAATACATCAATTCTAACTGGCATCCACAATTCCACGCTATGATGTAAAAAATGAGGTGGATTTTGGGTAGAATATTAAGGTCCTGTTTGGGATTGAGATGTTGTAGCTTATAAGCTACAATTGCCCAATTCTAATCCCAAACGGATGGTAAATCTGTAAAATATGAGGTTTTGTCAGAACCTGGAACTTGTTGATCCAATTTTCAAGATGGTAAACCAATTTTAATTGTTTTGAGGTGGCAAGTATTATGTGATTGTATTTAGCGTTTTAAATAGAAGAAAAAAGTTTTAGCAAAACCTGATCAGAATTTTGCATTTCTACCGCAATTAAATTTTGATTTGAAATGGAACTTTTGATAGATTTAGTCTACATCATTGTTCATGATATGTTAGTCTTCAATGGATTCATATTTTCTCTTCCGGTTGATGGGCGTTTGTTTCTTTGATTCTTTGCAGGCATGGCTTAGAGAACTTCCCACTGGGGTACTTGATTCTCTTACGCCAGAACAAGTAATGCACTGCAACACAGAAGAGGACTGCACACAGCTTGTGAAGTTACTTCCTCCAACAGAAGCAGCTCTGCTTGACTGGGCTATCAATTTGATGGCAGATGTGGCGCAGCACGAACATTACAACAAGATGAATGCACGCAACATTGCTATGGTTTTTGCGCCAAACATGACTCAGGTTAAGTTCTTCATTGTTCCATATCTTCCACTATTTCATTTCACCATTCTGGCTCATGAGGTGTCCCTGGTTGGTTGCTATAATCCTGCCACCCATCGACAGGTGGAACTTCTAGTGCTTTTGCCAACAATGTAGCCACCTGATTTTTTTTATTATAGCTATTCATGCATCAGGGCTATGGTCTTAAGGTGGTCTAACAAATGAAAAAAATATTTTTGATGCAGATGGCTGATCCTTTGACAGCCTTAATTCATGCCGTGCAAGTGATGAACTTCCTCAAAACACTTATCTTAAAGATCCTTCGAGAAAGGGAAGAAGCAGCTGCCAAGGCTTGGTTGCTTTCACCATGTTCAGATTCACCCAACAACAAGAATGATTCACATTTGCCAAATATAAACACAGATCCAGAGGTTCCATTAGGGCCAACTGATCAGGATTCTTGCACCCCTGAAGGACCTGCAATTAGTAAGTTCTTGAGGGAGGCGACTTTGGGTCGACCAGAATCTGATGCTGAGGAGAAATTTTGGAGCTACCAGAAGAAAAGTGATGGGGAAGGGGAATTTGAGTCAGTCTCAGATAGCAGCACGCCTGCTTTATGCGAGAGAGAGACCGGAGCATTAGAAAATGGGTTTGGAGTTGGATACAACAATGGGGACTGGCTAAGCTTAAGAAGAGGAGTGAGGAGACTATGCAGGCACCCTGTATTTCAGTTAGGTAAGTCAGCCAAGAAGACTAGAAATCATAGCATTGTAAATAGTAGAGAAGGAGGTGGAGAGGAAACATGTGCATGATTGCATATACAGTTGTTATTCTCTGGTTCTGTGCCATTTTCTGTGTTCGTGAGTGAGTCTTTGTCTGTGTAAAAGTTAACGTAACAGAATAGATGTTTCAGTGTTTGTTTAAAGTGTAGTCAAAGAGCTAAAAAAGGGAAAACTTATGTTGTTTGTTTAGTGACACTGCCTTGCGCTTTAGGTTAAAAACTTAAAATGAGCAAATACATTTGGGTGTTTGTACTCTACTTGTCTGATTTATTACGGAGTCAGCCTCAATTAGGATCAATTTTGGCAACTTGAAAGCTAGGCCGCAAAGCCGAACGGGTCAGTTGGGCTTTGAAAGTTGGCCCAACTGTTTTTCTAAAGAAAAATAATTGGCTTCGAATGTTGCAAATATAAAATTATTCGGTGAATTTTTATAATTAGGTTTCGAATGTCAATGATTTTTATCCTATAAGTTTTAATTTTACCAAATACAATGATTATTACAACTTTTTTTTTTCATAACAATTATAACTAAAAAATTACATTACCTCAATACCAAACAAATACTTAGTCCATATGATTTAAGCAAATTATCTAATTAGTCTGTGTATTTAAAAAGAAAAATTTAGTTAAAAGATTTCTACTGTCTTTATATTTCTAATGGAATCTAATTAATTATTCTCTATAAGAGAAAAATCTCATTTTACCGTCAAACTTGAAGATTCGTCCCTCGACTTCGATGATGTTTGTATTGTGATGGCATGGCAGTTATTTGATTATTAGTGTGTTGTTATGACACAATTGGTCTAATGTCTGGGCTCGTATCGCGGTAACACTGAGATCACCTTTCACTTTCAAGCCGGCTGTATCGTCGGAAAATTGAGCAAATACCATAAAATCCGACATCACAACAATAAAATGTAACATATTTTATTTACACACCATATATCAACCAACAACACCAATCTCAAAGATGATCGAATTATGCGAAATGGTAATTTCCATTTAGACTCGCTGTAAAGACTAAAGACAGACGCAATTTCTTTTGCTGACAACTCTGTACACCCATAAGCTTTCTTGTCTTTTCTTAAAAACTTTTGACATATAAGTATCATAAATCCTCTTTTCATTTCTTAAAAACTTTTAAATTTACGTATATAGGAATTTGTTTTGTTTAATATAATCTTGTGATTCAAGCAATAACTAAAAAAAAAATTCTCAAAAAGTGGAACAAGTCTCAGTAAGATTATTGTATCAATGGAAGTGCCAAAAGAATTTTATATTACTTACAAATATTTTAGTGAAGTAAATAAGAAAATGAGTTCTAACAATTTTTCTAGGGGCTGCCAATAATTCAACTCCTTTCTCAATGATGTTAAATTAAACGGATGGCAAATCTTTTGGCACGAGTATTCTTTGGATATATTGCAGAATATTTTATTGGGAATTTGTCAACTTTCTTTCATTTCGGCTTCCTTTGCTTTTATCAGTTACCGCAGAATGTGAAATGTTACACGCGTACACCCACCGCCACTGAAAGTGAAATGGTACCTTTTTTTTTTTTTTTTTAACGAAATATCATTTTAATATTACGTAGAATATAAAGAAATATACAAATAAAATCTAATGTAAAGGCCCAACGTGGGACGTCCTCAAAAATATATCCACACAAATAATGTATGAAGACTCAAATTTTTTATTTTAAAAATAAAGAAAGAAGGTGTTAACCAACTCACTTATTAGCATTTAATTATATATATATATAAAAAGATAAATATGCACATGATTAACATATTTTGAAAGTAACGGTTGTATTTGATTCTATCTATTTCTCTTACCAATCCCCAATAATCATTTTTACATTAATTTTTATATTCCCCTAAATCAAAGTACAAAACAAGACAAACAACTTTTGAAGTAATAATTATGTTTTTTTTTTTCAATTAGCGGTAATGCTTACGCAAGTCATTCATCATAGCAAGCTTGTTAGTCAGGCCATGTCTGGTTCGACGCATCGCGGGCAATTTCATCAACAATTCAAGCTCATTGGTTCTTGTGCACCACAATCTTGTGGAAACCATTTGGAAGTCAAGATAGTGACGAATCATCTTGTCTAGCCACAACTACTTGTTGGGCATTATAGTGCATCCCTTGAACTTTCTCGCACCTAAGAATAAATTGCCCTTTGCTCTCTGCCATTTTCATCATTCTGAAACAACAATTGCAACACACCATATTCGTTATAAGACCCTCAATGTTTCGCTTCTCAACGAGGCTAGGTCAATACGATTCAACACGCACATCTGAGTGATCTTATCTGCACTAATGGCGGATGCCATCATTGTGGAGATGAAACACAAGTATAACAATAATGGTAAATCGGATACTCTGTGGGGTGTATTGGGAGGAAAAAAATTATTTTAAAATTCCTGATAGGGTAAGCGAGTTGATGAGATAATTTGAGGGCTCATTCTGGAGTATAAAGTCGGTTCATTGAACCCAATATAAAATGGATAATGTTTCTTTCACGTGAATTCTGAAAATCTTATTTCTTACTAGGTGTGGCAATGGTCCATACTTTTCATAGTAAGCTTTTTCTTTTCTTTTCTATTTTTTTAATTTTCAATAGCCGCCGCCCGCAAGTTTATTAATCGCTGTGACATTATTATTAATTAATGGTCATATTCAAACTTAATCCTCCTCCACATGTTGTAAGCATTAAACTATTGTTTTGCATGAAGTTCATAATCTTTACCGTGACATACATTATCTCAACCAATAATATATGTACATATCCTGTGCAAAATACTTCCACAATTCATTTGATTTCTCAAAGTCTCATTTTCAACGAAAAATAAGAAATTAAATCTATAAATTGCCCATTTAATATAACTTTTACATTGACCCCCCTCATGTTTTATACAATTATGTTGTAGCCTAAAATTGATATGGTTTACCCCGCAATGTTGTCCACTGCAATTTTACAGAATTTATGTTATAGGTTGGTCGAGTTTATAGCTTCTCTGTTATGTCCCTATCAAACCCAAATCTTAGTTCTGCGACTGCCTAAATGAATTGCTGAGCTTTCGGGTTCAATTGAAACTTCCGAATTCAAAGGCTTTTCATCTTCTTTAAGACTGATGGAATCCCCAAAAGGGGAAAGGTGTATTTCCTAAGTAAACAGGTAGATGTATTGACCAATAAAATTCAGGTTTTTTTTTTTTTTTTAAGTGTAAAAATAATATAATAACTTGGAATCTTCTTCTGATCTATGCTTTTTTACATCACTTATTTTTATACATAAATTCAGGTTTGGTGAATTAAGCGAATCTTTGAAGCTTCTTACGATTCGGCCCCTCTTCATTTAAACTCCTTATCTCTTGTGCTATCAAATTAATGAGGGCATGAAATGCAAAGGCAGCGACCATAAATTCGGTGCAAATTAGCAGACGTTACCCACGACATTGAGCTGGCAATTTTGTGCCACTAGACACAACTCAATGAGAGATTGTCATCAATATTGGCCCTGCAAGAAAAAGGACGCAGTGATGTTGAATGGTGAATTTTTAGAAATCAAAAGTTGATCTTAAATGACACGACAGCAAGGCTAGAAATGGAATATTGGTGTGATTTGTTGACTTGAGACGTGTATAATCTAGACGCTCATTTTTCTTTTGATTATATTCTTTTCCTCTGAAATGATCTAATCCACAATTGATCAATAAACAATTCAAAGGAGTAAACGTCGTGTCAAACACGATAAAATTATAGCGGAATTTATCATTACTAATTATTATTATTATTATTATCATTATTATTATTATTATTTAACCTTCTCTTTTCTTGGTTTAGTTCAATTTCACCTTAACAAATTTCTTCTTGGCAGGAAAACAAAACTTCAATCAATTATCTTTACCACAAAGTATCAAATAGTTATTAATCGGAAACATGTATTTTCTGGCTGCTATTTTATAACAAGTAAATTGTCTTCGCAGTTATATCTATTGCCCTACGGACAAATCATTATAGAACGCGAAAACGAACGTACCTAATAAAAATAAATGAGCCTCCAGTTTTTAGGTACCAAATAGGCAACTGGAATATTAGTAATAGCTCGCAACAAAATGATATCATGATCAACGACAACTTATCTTGCTTTTTAGTTGGATATAGGATGGACTCGATTCCTCTTTGATTTATTTATTGGTTTATTGGGTAAAACATGAAATTAGATAAATTTCTTTATATAAATTACTAGCATCTAATTTTTATTTTGTTTTTTCCCATATTGTTTATGTGTATTTATGATTATTAAAATCAAATTTCCATCATTGGATTTGTATTTATCGATTGGGTCAATCGGATCGAGACCCGACAATTAATTAAGAGGAAATAATTACCCCATATTGTGGAACATGCGTACATCCAATAATTTTAATCCATATATCTCAATAAATTGGCATCGATCCGGGCAGTCTCAATCAATATCGCGTGTGCGTAATTCGGTAACATTTGTCATATTTTTTATTAGCTGCCGTTACTAAGCACAATTTTTTATTAATACATTTCAATGGCTACGGTTGACGTAGCGAAAGTAAACAGGGTAAGCAAAATTATTTCAAACTTTTGGGTGCAGAATAGAAATGAATAATTAATGTCAAAACTAGTTTTCACATTTGGGATTATTTTTAAAGAGTTAAAAGTAATTTTTAAATTTCAAACTTTTGGATGCAGAATAGAAATGAATAATTAATGTCAAAACTAGTTTTCACATTTGGGATTATTTTTAAAGAGTTAAAAGTAATTTTTAAAAATTAAAAATTAATTTTAATTCTTAGTAAACTTTTATTAAAAATTATTTTTAATAAAATCATTTATCATACGATAGATTTTAAAAAGTGTGAAGAGAGTAACTTTTTAAAATTTAATTTTATATTTAATATAATTATGTATATTCTCATGCACGTTATAAAATTTTAAAATTATCCTTATTAATTAAGAAATAAAGTCACTAAATTTAAAGAGGTTATTATTATTACTAGTTATATTGATATAACAAAATTAAAAAATAATATTAAAATATTTATTTTTGTTATCAATTATTATATATGCACAATAAAAAGTATTTTACACACATATTTATAAATATATAAATAAATTTTATTAAATATTATTTTTAATTTAATTATTTACATTCTTATAGTATTTTAATAATAAATTTTACTAAATATATATGACTATTTTTAAAACTTACATTACTTTCACAAATAAATTTTATCGAATGTTTAATTAATTTATTTTATAATTAATTATTTTTATAATATAATTAACAATAATTATTTCAAGAACTAAGATATTACTAAAGTGACCTTAACATGTTTTATTGTTAATGGGATTTCAGAATTGGCGTCATTATTTTATTGTCAATCTCACTATTAAATATTTAGTAAATATTTAGTCTCTCGTTTACTTTTGTGTGACTCTTTTACTGCCATGGGGAAATTTTTTTCGAGAAACTATCCTGCAGATCTTAATTTGGATTTTTTTTTTTTTGTAATTTTTCTTGTCTCACGTGTACGATAAACCATGAAAGTTACTTGATGAGTAATTTTTCCTATCTCGCATCTGGCGTAAGATACTCCAATTTTTGTCTTTTCTGTTTTCACCGTAAGACTTGATAGAAACGTAGTCTAATGAAATGGTTATTAATGACGCAGTCCTTGTTGTTTGATAAAATCCATACTAATATAAAATTTCAAAATGTTGGCGTAATTCTCTCTCCCTTTTCTCCTTCTTTCCTTTAGCCCATCTCCACGTGAGTCCTTTTTTCTCCCTTTAGTCATGCTTATCTAATTCTTTCTTTTTTCTTTATCCACCCATATGAAAATTATTTGCTATTATAGAGATGTTTCTCTTCATTTATTAAGTAAAGTTAGTGATTCCATATTTCATATGTAATATACACACTCTTAAAAATTTAGCATCCATCCATAGTAAAAATTAGAACTTTTTTTTTTTTTGGTATTGGCCAAAATTAACCATTAAACTAACTTGAATGTGACAATCGCTATGTGTAGTATGTTTGGACAGTTAATCTACTTTAGCAGCTCCTCTTTTTTTCTTCTGAAAACAAATAAATAAATGATTATGCATTGATGCTTTCAAACTGAAAAGTGTGTTTTAGGGATGTGTATTTCTAATTAATCGATTTGCTATAAATTTCTCTTATCATCATTGAAAATATAAAGACTAAAATTATCTATAAAAATCCAATTAGGGAGGAGAAGAAGCAAGATAAATAAAAATAAAAAAGAAATGTGGAGTGAGAAGAGAGAGGTCAAGGAGAAGAAAGAGATAGAAATAAGAATTTTAAAATAATCATTTTTGTATATATATTCGGGGTTAGATGTTAAAAGCTTGTAAACTTATGATCTTTTATTATTTTACCGCAATCTATAGGGACTTTTCTATAGTTGAACCAGAAAATGGGTGTATTGCACACAGGGATCAACATAGTTTCGTTAGTATAGCTTGTAGTAAAATAACTGCATGATCTCACATAGGTTTTTGGCGCGATGTCACATCACGGCTTAATATGTTTTATTTGCATAAACATGATTGGCAAAAGACAACGTTAATTTATGGCAACCGGCGACGTCTTGTTATCATGATAAGTATGGAAAACAAATGATATTATTTCAATTGAACGATATTTAATTAATCGCATTGCGTACTGCGTTATGTACACTTGGAGCAAAAAATTGCCATGGTAGAAAAAGAATCAATTGCACCCAAATTCGCAACCCTGCTTATTCATAAGATTAATTATGCATTTGTTCAAAGTTTTATCCTGGTGGTTTTTGACGATTTGATTTCCCATGACTATTGTTGAATAATCGTTATAAGTATTAAGTAGTATAAATGTTGAGATTTTATTTTTCTCTTAATTTTAAAATTCAGATAAAGGCCATCAACTCCTCCACCGTTGTGGGTAGAATAAATTTTTTTTCCAACATTTATGAGTGTAGAAATATAAATTGTATCGTAACACAGATAATTTAAGTTGTCAAAATGAGTAGTGGGGGGGAATTTTTCGAAATGGGGAAACTAAACAATGATGTGCGATATATATATTTCCAGGCCAAGGCTGGAGGTGTGTAAAAATAACGAAAGTCTAAAGATCAATGTTTTTTCTGAATCAAACTTCGCCTAGCTTCTAGCGTCCCCTGTCTTTTAAAATGCAACTTTATTCTTTTAGGGTTGCTTTTTTCTGTGTTTGTGCGTGTATGAAAATTATGAATGTCACCGTCCGCGTACGTACACATACACGCACACGACAAAATATAAATGCCAAATTGCCAATTGTGTAGTAAGCTGGCTTAGCTAGCTATAAGATATCGCTCGTCGGCTTCTTAATTCGTTGTATTTTCACAATCAAATTAAGTAACTTCAGTTAGGGCCGCTTTTGTAATGTTCTACATTTTAAAATAAGGGTAGTATATTTTGAGATTAGTGTCTGTTTGATTCTTATCTTTTTAAAAATAATTCAAAGTATTTCTATCGTTAAATTATTAATATTCTTTTTATTGCTTTTAATTTATTTTATAATATTATCTTTTAGCAGTAATGATTCTTTTTCTTGGACATTAATAAAAGAAAAAATAAAATTACCAATTTAACCCTAAAAATAAAATAGAAACAAGAAGAATATATTAATTTTTATGGAACACTTGCTGAGAAGTTAATAGATTAATTTTTTTATTAATGTCCAAAAAAATTAGTCATTTTTTTTACGATATTAACTTTTTTGGAAATATGTGAGCTTCCACGGAAATTAACATATTTTCTTTTTGTTTTTATTTTATCTTTTGGAGTAATTTAATTTTTTAACTTTTTATGAATGTCCAAAAAAAAAAATTATTGTAAGAGGGTGATATTATAAAAATAATTCAAAAGGAATAAACAATAACGATAGAATTGTCAATAGTTTAACGGTAAAGGTCTTTTAAGGTATGTTTAAAAATATAGGGACTAAATAGACACTAATCTCATAATATAGAGACTAAACCATCTTTTACCTTTTTAAATGATTATTGTTAACTGTGGTGTAGAAATAAGTAGTTGTAAAGAGAATTAGTTAAATATTTAGTCAATTTTATTTTTAAAAATATTGTAGGTTTTAAAAGCACTTATATGTGTTTGATAAATTTTATTGTTAAACTATTGTAAAAATATAAATGTCTAAATCACAATGATTAATAAAATTTGCTTATGTATTTATAAACGTGTATATAAAAGTGTCTTTTATTATGTACATATAATAATTGATAACTAAAATAAATGTTTTTATATTGTTAATTTTATTTTTTGTTTTCTTATCTTAATATAATTGAAAATAATAATAACCTCTTAAATTTAATGATTTTATTTCCTAATTAATAACGATAATTTAAGATTTTTGTAGTATATGTAAGAATATATTATTTCTCAAAATTAGATTTTAAAAAACTATTCATTCTTTTTCTTTTAAAATCTACTTTAGGATGGGACGATTTTGGCAAAATGATTTTTATATAAATTTATTAAATACTAAAATTAACTTTTAACTTTTCAATTTTTTTTAAATCTCCCAAAATCAATCCCAAGGGTGCCCTTAATTATTTTCAAACATAAAAATAAATTTAATTAACTTTGTGTTTAATGCTAATATTGGTGGACTCTTACTTTATACAGAGATGGAAAAATCCATAGGGCTCCATTTCAAATTGAGTAAATTTTAAATAATTTTTGAGAGAATGAGGTGAGACGTAGGGGAAAAATAATCCCTAATTTTTTAATGGGATAGAGTTTGGTTTTGTACTCTCCACCCCACCTCACCCCACCCCCATTCCCATTATATATGAATAATTTTTAATTTTTATTCAATAGTTTTTGTTTTATCAATTTCAATGCCGATTAATAATTCTTTTTATTTTTACCTAATATAAATAGGTTATAACTAAAAGAAAACCCTATATTATAATTCATATTCAACCTTAAAAATATTATTATGTTTTCTTTTCTCTCTCTTAGTACTATTCTTTTCAAACATTTTTTAGCTTGATATTATTTGAATATATTGTTTCAATCATTTGGACTTTTTTTAAAAATAATTAAAATACTTTATGGTAATGATTTCATTAAAATTTCTTAATATTTGATTTACTAAAATCATTTATATATACCTACTATAAAATAAGTAAATAAAGAATTGAGTGGAGATGGAAAAATCATTCTCTACATGGGGATTCTCCATCCCTACCTCATTAAATTAATTAGGAGATAGGGTGATAAATGGAGGTGAAATTTTTAACAAGGTAGGCTTTCCTACTCCCAACCCACCCCATTGCCACCCCTAACTTTATAACTTAATATTTGGATCCATAACATAGTTGACAGAAAACAATCAAATAATGACAAAAATAAAACCAACTAATCAAAATGGATGATTATCTTCAACTATATTAATGAATATAAAACATTCATTGTCAATCAATACAAAAGATTGATTGACTCAATCTTTTGTCAATCAATCAAATTTCTTAGTCATAGTTGTATCATTTTCTTTTATCGTATATATTTTCAATCTTTGTGTAAATTGAGTCTTTATTTTCACGAAGCAGTAAGTGAAATTTATTTTTTCTCTTGATATCATTCTTCCAAAACTTATCCATTTCTTTTACATGGTATAAGAGAAAAATTTCTCTATATTATTCATTTTAACATCCAACTAATCTTAACATTAAACTCATCATACGTATTTGATTCGTGTGGAGCATAAAACTCTTAACGTTATTGTAGACTTCATTTGAATTATCTGTGCACCTTCTTTCATATATTTAATTAATGCACTTCTTGTTGCATTTGATTAATTAATGTCTATGCAAATTGACTTTAGTGCGTTAACATAATTTTATTATTCATGAGGAAGTGCATAATAACCTTTTGGTTCTCAAAAACTATCTTACGACAAATCAAATAACGAGACAAATTCCGTCCAGTTCGTTGTCGTTTTGTATGCCCATTGCCTAGGTCGAAGTTGGAATCCGAGGCATCGTATCGTATGAGTGGCAACACTGAATTCAATTCCAATTCGTATATTTTAAATAGTAAGATACAGAAATTAGAAAGATTGACACTTGATTGATAGATAGATAGATATACCTCTCTCTATATATAAATGTATATAATTGCTACCTTGCATGCGGTCACTAGCGTCACTCAACTAGGGCATTCTTTAAATTCGTTTAGTATCTCCGCCAAAGAATAAAACAAAACTTTGTTTTATCACAAGTGACTCATAAAATAAGAGACGAGCGTTGTCAATTAAAAGCTTTGTTGCGTCATCAACAGATGATGGTTCTGGATCACATTAAAAAACTCAAAGATGCATGAGCCAAATCCCCAAAAACAGATTGCCAAATTAAGAGGGCACTTTAAAAAATCAAGCGAGTAAACACTGTTCCTCCATCATGCTAGCTTTGCAAAACCACGGAATCAGAGGCTAAGTGAAAGCTGCCCTATTAAGAATGGGGTAAAACGATTTGAATCAAAATTTTAAAATTATGATTTACTAATTATTTTTTTTTATTTACCTTATAATTACATATTCTCTCTTTACTCTCACGATAAACTTAACACCTAAACTCAATTTTTTTTATATCTTGATTTATAATTCATCTTTTTTATATATAAAATTTTACTTTTTTTGTGTTCGTTATTTTTTATAGGATTTGTTCTTCTTAGTTAGTAATACCGATTATTTACAGTTAAAAAAAATATATCTAAATGAATTTATGAAAAATAAAAAAGGATTAATTAAATAATCATTTACATAATAAAATTTTTAATTAAAAAAGATCTAGAGAAAAAATTAACGGCACACGTAAACGTCCACTTTGCAACATCTTAAAAAAACACGTTACAAAATGTTGGCGTGGGTGAGGACCACAAGTGCAGTGCAGCACTTTAAAAGAATTATTATTTTTTTCGGTTATTTTTTTAAAGAAAAAGAGCGTGAGTAAAAAACAAATGATTGTACGGAAAAGCCTTTAGAGTTGAGGTAGTGGACAGACAATTCACAGGCTTCAGGAGGAACAGTCTGACCTCAGCACATCGGGGGTGCATTAATACTTTTTTTTTTTTGGGCAATTTTTAAATTATATTTGTTGTAATTTATAATTAATAAAAACAATGTAAAAATTGGAGAAATGCAAGTGGATCGCGTGGGTCTAATATCTTACTTTTACCTTATTTTTAGTGGTTGTAAGATACATCAAATATAATTTAAGAAGACTCTTTCTGTTTTAATTTTGAGCTTGCGAGATTTTATTTTAGGGAGACATTAATTTTTTTTAATTATTTAATAGTATTTGAATTTTGAGATATGGGTACTATAATTGAATTGCTTTATGAGTAGTGATAGAGTCACAATCATTTATAGAAACAAATTTGTATAAATTAATGCGACATGAAGAGATTAGTTATGCAAAACTAGCATGAACTCATATGTAATTAAAAAAAATTAATTATTATAATTTTTCAATCAATTTCTTAATGCCACGTGAATGCACTCACAGTAATACAAAATTATTTGTGGGTCTACCACTATTATTGTTTTATTGTGGTATTTTTCAAATTCTTACTACATATGTCAAGTGTTTTAAATCAATTATTTTATTTTATTTTATTTTATTTTTAAATATTTAAGAGAGATGATATTTAGATAGAAAAATATGACAGGACATTAGTAAAACCAATTATAAAACAAACTTATTTTACACGTAAATAAAAAAAATATCAATTAACGTGATAATATAAGTTTATAGCACAATTTTTTGTATCAACAATTAATCAGCCGTTAATTTCTTTTATCATTTTTTTAATTATAAAATATTGTACTTTTATAACTAAAAAAAGAATTAAAAATACAGAAATTTACTTAAAAAAGATAAATGACAAGTGTAGTCAAATACTAGTGATTGATTCTAGGGAAAGGAAAAAAGGTCACCCAACGGGGCCCCAGGCTCAGAGGCATAAGTTGCTATTCGGTAGTCACTCGGGCCCGTCGCTATCGTTTCACGTGCTCGTGGTAGCCAACACTGGCACAGTAAATGAGCAAATTTGAACGGTCAGGTCCCACTAACACCAAACTTCACTTCTTTCCCTTACCTGTATTCAGGGAATAATGCTATAACTAGAGATTTGTAAGTTATTAAAATATGAGATCTTTTAAAATATACTATTGTATTAAAATTAATATTTTTTTATCTTCTAATTAATCGATTAATTTAACAAAATAAGAGATTTTTGTTAGATAATAACTAGTACTTTTATAAATATACATATGCATCTATAAGAATAGTAATATTATAATAATAATAACACACTAGGGTATGTTTGTTTTTTTTTTTTGTTTCAAATTCGAACAAGTTTAAATTTTTTTGAAGCCCGAATGGATATAAATACAAATATAAGAATAATATTTTTTAAATATTTAAATATAAGTGATATTTTTTTGTTTTTATCAATAAAAAAATTTTAAATATGATCATTTGACATTAATATTTTTAAAAATAAAAATAAAATAATAATGAGATTTTATAATTTAAAAGATAAATATATATTATAAAGATAACTTTATACTATAATATTTATTTCGCATTCAGATCTTTTTTTGTTTAGGTAAAATTTTATAATTTTTTTATTCAGATATAAACGTGACATAAGTATAAAAAAATAAACAAATAAATTTTAAAAAAATATAAAATTAATAAAATTTCACATTTAAGACATTTATGTAACAACCCCTGAGAAGCCACCTTGACTCCTCCATTTTCTTGATCAAAACCTCATACTCTGATCTCTTTTTGTTCCGTCGAATTTGTTTCTACTGTAATTTCTTGTTCTTCTTCTATTTAGTTCTCATTAGGGTACAATCATAAGGCCCCACTTAGCTGGTTCACCTTTTCTGAGGCAAATTATTTAATTATCAAAATTAAGAGAGTATAATTAATTAATTATATTTAAACTTATATTCTACAGTAGTACGCCTGTGTTCCTTAACTGCCCTCTATATTTATATTCGCAGCGCATCCACAAATTCTGTAATATGTTGTATACAAACCTTGTTTCGCAACTTATTCCGGTGAAATTAATCAAACAAGTCTAGTCGGCAATGGAAGATCTAATAATATCTCCATCTTCATCTTCTTCTCTGGTATCTTTAGCTCCAGAAACCCCACCACCAACACTACAACAAAGGCTTCAAGTCATAGTGCAGAGCCAAACAGAGTGGTGGGCTTATGCCATTTTTTGGCAAACAATATCGAACGATGAGAACGGCCAACTTTTCTTGGCTTGGGGAGATGGCCATTACCAAGGAACAAAAGACGCATCGCCAAGACCAAGAATAAGCATGCCAGCGCCAGCACCAGCTGCAGAGAGAAAAAAGGCCATCAGCAGCATCAGGGGAATCCAACAATCATTCATGGGCCATGAGATGGATTTGTCCATGGTGGAAGGCGGTGATGTCACTGACACCGAATGGTTCTACGTGATGTCACTCCCGCGGTCTTTCGGTGCTGGGGTTGGCATTCCAGGCAGGGCTCTAAGCTCTGGTTCTTTGGTGTGGCTAACTGGGAGCCACGAATTGCAATTTTACAACTGTGAAAGAGCTAAAGAAGCACAATTGCATGGCATCGAGACCTTTGTTTGCATACCCACTTCCCGTGGTGTAATTGAGTTGGGCTCCTCTGATTTGATCAGAGAGAACTGGGGTCTCGTCCACCAAGTCAAGTCTCTGTTCGGCTCCGATCTAATTACCAAACCACTGAATCCGAGTCCCACCCCAGCTGCACCGCCGATGCACTTCCTCGACAGGAACATCTCCTTTGCTGATATTGGAATCATAGCCGGAGTACAACAAGAAGAAGAAGAAGAAGAAGAGTTGAGCCGGCCGGAAGAGGAAGACCAAAACAAGGTCAAGCAACCACGCAAAGATCAAGGCCGCACTGTGAAAAGTAGTACTGGACAATCATCTTATACAGTAGATTCTGAGCATTCGGATTCCGACTGCCCATTGCTGCCCCTGCCAGTGAGTAATATTAATACTATAGAGAAAAGAACGCCAAAGAAAAGGGGAAGAAAGCCAGGACTCGGCAGAGAGACGCCACTGAACCATGTTGAAGCTGAGCGGCAGAGGCGTGAGAAGCTGAACCACCGGTTCTATGCTCTGCGAGCTGTGGTTCCGAATGTGTCAAGGATGGACAAAGCATCTTTGCTCTCTGATGCTGTGTCTTACATAAGGGAACTCAAGGTCAAGATTGATGATCTGGAGTCACAGCTGCTGCAAAGGGAGTCCAAGAAAGTGAAGCTGGAGATTTCTGATAATCATAGCACCACCACATCTGTGGACCAAGCTAGGCCTAGTTCTGCTGCTTCAGGCGGTGTGTTCAATCTCGAAGTTGAGACCAAGATTGTGGGCAGTGATGCCATGATCAGAGTCCAGTCTGAGAATGTGAACTATCCTGCCGCTAAGCTAATGAGTTCACTGCGTGACCTGGAGTTGCAGGTGCATCATGCTAGCATGTCATGTGTGAATGATCTCATGCTTCAAGATATTGTGGTTAGGGTTCCTGATGGTTTGAGAACTGAAGATGCTCTCAGATCGGCTCTTCTTAGGAGATTAGATCAGTAAGATTGTTATGATCCTGTATGTAATATCTCTAATCATAGCATGAGTTATGTTCTTTAATTGCTTTTTATGTTTATTTAATCATCTTGTCAGTTTTCTTCTCTCTTGTAATTACGGAGATCGATCAGCTGTTTTATCTAAAGAATGTTGGAATGTTGAGCCTTAACTAATAATCCTACTGAGTTAAACTTTTGTTATTATACATATCCATGTTGTTTTAAGTTGTTCCCCAAATTTATTTAGCCCAGTAATTGGGCTGATGGGAATCAGAAAGCTCTTCCATGGCACGGGGTGATCATTATTTGTGCACGTTTATATTAGACAAGTGATTCAATAAGGAAAACAAAACTTGAGGGAGGGCAATCCTCGAATGAGAAGGGATAATTTTCTTTCCCGAAATTATCCAATTTTGTTCGTCGTGTTGTGGACATAATAAACTGATAAGAGGGTGCTTTTGGGACTTGGGAATCTGAGAAACTTGGACCACACAGCAATTACAATGTACAATATAATATAATATTTAGGTCAGCAGTCAGCAGTTACAATTTCCCCATGTGCAATAATGAAAGGCTCGCTGGGGGGTGTTACAGACTTTAGGCGATGGCACAATGATGAAACCCAATGGAAGCCTACCAGGTCACGCAGTTGGTCAGTGAAATATCTCATCACATCTACATCCTTAGTGTTTTTGTTTGTTGCGATTGCGGACAACCCACAAATGATGTCTCATTCATAACCCAACGCCATGTCACTGTAACAATCGATGCTGGTAACTGCGTGGACCAGATTCATCGGAAGAAAAACAAACAAACGAGTTGCAGGGACCCTAGAACAATGAAAAATGATATGTTACACGCAAAAGCGGGGACAAAATTGAGAACACGGACCAATACGAATAAAATATATAATAAATCAACTAATTTTTGCGACACGAGCCAAAAATGGCGACAAAAATGATGATTATTCTGCATGTTGCATGGTTTAGACTTATTGTTATTTTTGTGCGCTAAAAGCATGCCATAAAATAATAATAATTTCTAAATTTGATGAAATTCATTCATTCATTATTTATTTCAGTATAAATTATCAAGTCCTTATTTATAAAACAAAAAATGTGATTTATGTATTGGGCATAAGATACTGATATAAAGGTATAAATTACAAGCTTTTTTATAAATACAAGATTTATTCATAGTTGTTAATGAAATAGACATTTCATTATATAAGGATGTAACTTTCTACTTTTGTATCAAATGATTTTATTTTGATCACCAAAGTGGAGATTTCAAGTATAATAGTTAATATGTATATGTGATATGCATATTGAATAAGACTATACTGAATTATGATTTGGTTTAACAAACGTTGTTGATTATAAAATCCCACAAGCTTTGATAAGCTTAATCGACCTTCATCCTAAATGGGTTGTGAACTTTCATTTATATATTATGTCTTTTGAGTTATCACAAAATGAGACCCATACAACAATCAATACCTAAATAGTTTAGAGATATAATTTCATAGATTTTAGGAACATACACTTACAATATGAAATCTACACAAATGATGCTTACAAAACCAGTTGTGGCCATTCTTTCAATAAATTGCCTATATGAAGGAAAGGAAATTAGGACATACTTAACATTTATATGCAAAGATTTTTCTCTAGAGAGAGATATAATGTTCTAAGAGTCTTCTTTTATACAAGAATTAAGATTTAATACACACCCACACTAGTGAGAGAGATGATTGAAGATAATAGAGAAGACTGTAATCATATTCTACAAATCGTAGCAATTGTGGTCAAATATTACAAAGTATGAGGTAATATCATTGTGCATGGAAGCTAGGTCATACGGCAACATAACCAAAGAAAAAAAAAAAGAGCAAATGTGAAAACATTAATGATTTTTTTTTAACGATAAATTATATGCCTGGGATATTGGTCGAATATTCCTCCAAATGTCGCGAAATAATTAAGAAACACGAAATCAAAGTGAATATTCAAACTTAAATGATAATGGTGAAGTTAAGGAAGAAAAAGATTCTTAAATTTTGGCGTTTTCAAATTATTTTTAGCTTGTTGTTTTATTAATGTTACGTCGAGTGTGAAATGATGGAGGCAAGGAGCTGGCTAACTTATTTGTCTCGCTTTCAGATGATCGCTTCAATTTTTATTACTTTTGAATATCACAAATTACTCTTAATTTTTATTCAAAAACTAAGAAAAAAAATGAGAGTGATTGATATTTTGTTTGTCTTCTTAAAAAAATAAAAAATAAATTAAAGTTTTTTAAGATTAAAGGGACAATTTAAAAATAATTAATCTTTTAAGAAAATAATCCAAAGTTAACGCTTAATAAAAATCAAAATGACGATATTATTATATTATTTTTATGTCCAAACAAAAGACTTTATAGCTACGCCAGTGGGAACTACTAGTGAATTATCATAAGAAAATATTTTATACAAAGCTTATCATGAATATGGATTACTTGTATCAGAAAAATCATATTCATGATGAACCTTGTATAATATAAAAGGCCCTGATAAATTTGTTTTCTGTAATATCAATAGAATTGTAGATGTTTAAGAAGAAACCGACTTAATAAAATTGGAAAAGCCCCAAAACCAAACCCTAAACCCACAAGCTATGCCAAGCGTTCCTTAAAAAAAAAGAAAAAAAAAAGAAAAAAATTCCCCTCTGAAGCCAAAGCTGTGGTAATAAAGTAAAAGCAACATACATATTACAGTATTGGACAACAGTGATAAGCAATGTTAGTGCAACCAATTAAACTCGTGGCTATGTGAAAAAGTCTAAGTGAGACACGTCAGCGCTTAGCTCATCTACGTTCTTCTTTATTTTTGTTTGACGTTAATGTTCCAAGCTAATACCGTACAATCAACGTTAATTCGGTTTCCTTGTGTATTGTGTGCGCGGGGTTTAACAAAGCCATCAGAGCCTGAGCATTTATTTAATTATCACAATTTTCTTTTTTGTTACAAAAAAAACTTATTGTTATACAATTCACACTACAATTGTTTATAGAATAGAAGAACGCACGTGCAAGGAAAAAAAGTGATATAAAAAACAATTCCAAGTCGTACGCGACTAATTTAAGGACTATTACGGAGACATGATGGGCAATAAACAATTTTTTTTTTTCTTTCCTATTTTATGGTCCTGGATTAAGACAATTGCCTGCGAGTGAAACAGAAAGCTCAAAAGAAACTTAATTAATAGTTAATAGTGGGTTTCAATCGTGATTTCTGATTTTATTACAAGTTATGAATAAGATAAAATATAAAAAATACAGATTTTAATATATTACAGAACAAAAAATAAAAAATAAAAAAATATTTTAATATAGTCAAGGGTTACTAATTGAAACATTTTTATAGTAGTTAATAAATAAGAATCACTATTTAGTACCGGAAGAAATAAAATATATTATTTTATTCATTCTTAAATTATTTCTTCCTTGATAAGATATAATTTTTTTATTAAAAAATAACTCAACATGAAATAACTTAAAAATCAGAAGAAGAGGAAGTGGGATGGGCTGCCGCGATAAGCAAATGCGCCAAGAAGATAGAGGTGACCTTTTTTTTTTTTTTTTCTTTTTTTCTTTTCGGCCTTTAGAACATGTTTTTAACACTGGGCATTGTTATTTTATCACGCGTCATGGCGGCGTCACTAGCATTTTGAAATATTTACGGACTTTGTATGACAAAGCTGGTTTAAAAGCACCAATGCAATGAACCAAGTGTTTTGTCACATGGTCCACATTTTTCTACGTAACCATATAGTTGATAGCTGACACGGGACAGTATTTATTTTTTAAATAAAAAACATAAAATATACATTTCATTAAAATGTAAAATAATGACCGTATGGCTTGTAGTGAAACACCACCACCCACAATGTAGATAATAATATCACAATCATCGGATACATTAAACAACTACACAAGGTACTCTTTATATTTTAAAAATGTCCCAAAATATTCATAAAATTCAACATGAGGTAAATGCTCTTTTAATTTTTATATTTTGAGTTAAGTAAAAGTATTTATTTAATCTTTATATTTTAAAAAATGACTTAAGACACCCTCTGTTATTAAATATGTCATGTTTTTGTCCTTATTACTCTTTGCTTTTATAATAATATCTTTATAAGAATATTGTTAGTGATATTAATGAAAAGAAAAAATGTTAATTTACCAAATTAACATTAAAATTACAATAAAAATTAAAGTAAATTTTTTATTATTATTATTTTACTTTAAAGGTTAATTTGATAACCTTCTTTATTTTTATAGATAATTATTATCATGATAGTACAGTATTTAAATGTAGTTTTAACTTGGCTAATATTAATTTTTAATAAATAATTATTAAAGGATTATTGCAAGGGTTTGAAAAATACTAGTTCTATTAAACTAACAATTATTAGTCAATTTGCCAATTAACTCTTTAATGAATGAGTTAACACATGCTGTCACGATTGAAGGAAGAGTATTATTATTGCAATGATAAAGGAACAGTAAGGGCGAAAGTGTTAAACATTTAACAATAGGAGTGTCTTGAGGTATTTTTCAAAATGTACTAACTAAATGGATACTTAATTCAAAATAGAGTGATTAAAAGAGTATGTACGTATTAGATTTATTATATTCTTACCTTTATTTTTTTAATTTCTTTTTACATTAATATCCTTCCAATAACCTTCTTGAAATTAATTAATTTATATATAAAAAAAATTTCTAACAAATTAATCAATAATTATTTAAATAAATTAATATTTGAAGCACACGAAAATAAATGCGTGCACTTCAGGTTTAAGAAAAGATGCCTCCTTCTAGATTACACACGACACATTCAAGCTTCATGCGCTAAAACAAGACAATCATCCTTGTTTCTAAAGGAGGAGGCGGCGGCTAAAGGGCAAAAAAAGAAAAAGAATATTTTCCCTCGGAGATAAGGATAGAGGAACAAGAAACCAGAAAGTGTTTTGGGTTGCAGAGGATTTTTTGAGAGAGAGACAGAGAAGAGACTATGGCAAATTTAATTAGTGGAACGTGGACGTTGATGACCACGTTATCCAATCGAACAAACATTGCTTATTAATTGTGGCCACGATAATTTTATGAATACGAGGAAGAAAACAAAAACACTAGACGTGTTTGTTTGGTCCCAGAATTGTTCCCTGTAATTGTTGTCGCATACAACATTCGATTTAAAAGCAAACAAATTGTAAAACTAGGACAACTATTAATATTTGCTGTACCAAACGTTGCTTTAATAGTATTATAAAGATTTGTTTCTTCCTTAAGCTAGCTTATAAGTTGGGTCTCTTGGCTTTGTTTGCGTGGAATCAAGAACCTCGGTTAAAACAAAAGAAAGAACAAGATCAAAGAGATCTGCTTCAAAATAAAATAAAATAAAATAAAATAAAATAAAATTATCAAAGAGATTAAAATCCAGTAGATGACATTTAAAACCAGCTCTGGTTCTCATACTCTCATGATTAGGAGGCATGAAATATGACGTGGGCACATGCAACAAATCCAATATAGCAAATGGGCCCGAGACAAAGAGATGCTTAAATACAATCTTTCTATTTCTAACACACCCCACCTTTGCTCAGTAAACGTTTTTGCCGTTACGCATAAAAGAGAATTGGCGTCCGTACAAGCCCTGTCTAGACTTTTTCTAGACTCACTCTGGGCACGAAAACCCAAAAATGAACCTACTTCGGATTTGCTCATTTAGGCCCGTCGTTTGTGAGTAGGACCATTGGTACCCTTTTTGAAAATCTCATAATCCTTTTTTCTTTATTTATCCCATTAAAATTTTTAAAAGCAACATAAAATTCTTTAATACGACCATTGATAACAGAATAACTTTAATAAAACTCATTTCTCATTAACTCCATTATTTTCTTCTTCTTTTTTTTAAAAGAAATTCTTTAAACTTCACAATTATAAATGAAAAAAATGTCCATATATCGGTGTTTAAAATTCATAAGAGAAATTTATTTTTCATGACGTCTCTCTCTTTACATGATTATTTTCTCCTCAACTTTTTCACTGAGATACTGGGTTTCTGATACTTGGTGTTAAAAGTTGGTACAAAGGGAAGAGTAATATGAGTCTAGTTTTTAATAAAAGGAAATTGTTTATCTTCGGAGCGTCGGTTAATTAGAAATTATTCCTTTTATGTAATTATATTAAAAGTAAGAGTTGTAAAATATCTAAAAAAATTTAAAGAGATTTCCAAGAAGGTGTCAGTAGTCCAACTTTATATTTTCATTTTTCTCTATATTGTAGGATTGTAAAACCAAAACCGTAATAAGTTTAGGCCTTTTTGCGTATGCTACGGGCTGGACTGGTCACTGGTCACATCCGTAAAAATCATGGACTCCTTCAATATACAGTCGTTTACGTGTCACAACATTAAAGATTTACTACGAATGCACCTCAATATACTTCTTCGTCTCCAACCCCTAGAAAAATCTCAGCGAAATACGGGACTGAAAGACATTTGACAATCGACAATTTTTCCTTACATGTCAGCATCAAAATAATTAAATTTTATAGAAGGAAAATGCAGTTGAATGCAGACTTTTTTGTCGTGCACCAGACTTCCATATTTATTTTTGTAATAATATTATATATATTTAGTTAAAATACTTAATTTATATCTTAATTGATGTGATAAATTACGCGTTCTTACATAATTCGTTCTAAATGATGTATAATTATTAAATTTTATATTATTTTTAATTTAAATAATAAATTTTTATTTGTAACACACTCATTATTAATAATACAAATTAAATATTCCATCTAAATAAAAATAATTCGACTTTTACTTTTTAAGATATCTTATCTTATAACCAGCAAACAAACAGTGACAGCCAGTAATGGATCCAGGCAACCCCTTTTTTTTTTCTTGTTGGGGCGGGGGGAGATTTTGACTATCAGATGACGGGACGGGAGATGGCACATGTACATGAGATGCGTATGTGAAAAAAATCTATGCATTAACAGCAGAATGGATGACCCAGTGCTGCCCATCAATTTGAACTTTAAGACCGTTAATCTTAGCAAACAAATTTACGGCTCTCCTTACGCCTCTGTTATCCGCAGCAGTAAAATAATCGTGGCCAAAAATTACCCCACCAGGTCTCAAGATCCGCCAAGCCCGGTTGATATCTGCCCAAGCCGAGTTAAAATCATGACCCGCATCAATTTCTATCAAATCACCCATCACTCCCCACTCACAAAGTTTGGTTAAAGCCGAGCCGCTGGAAAACGGCACGGGCAAAACCGAATCGATGGCGTTTTGGTAAATTACATTTTGCATGAACTGGAAATAAAGTAAAACGTTGCCGTTTAGCATCCGAATATCCTTGAATTTATCGCGAAACCCAGGCCAGCCGCGGAAGTCGTCGATACAAAGAATCTGCGAATCCAGCCCCAATTGGCGGGTCAAGTTGGCCATGTGAAGAGCTGAGGCGCCAAGGAAGGACCCTACTTCGATGATGACACGCGGCCTGACTTTATCAATGAGGTTTTCGAAAACGGCACCGTTGGAGCCCCACCCCTTGATGCGACGCCGGCGAAGTAGATGACTAATATGCGGCGGAGGGAAATTGACGTAAGGGGAGGTGCCGTTGAAGATTCGATCAATGATGGTTTGACGGACGAGTTGAGGAGGGACTGAGTCGGCGGCGCAGCGAGTCGTGACTCGGAAGTTGTCCAGTAGAGTTGGATAAAGCTGGACGATTGAATTTGAAGTGGCTGTGGCTGTGGCTGCACCTGCACCTGTACCTGCACGTGGCGGTGATGGTGTGTGGGGTTTCGGGGAGGATAGGTAACCGAGAGCGTAGGATAGCAGGAGGAGGATAATATACGCCGTTGGGTTACTGAAGAGCTTCTTGGTTACGTATAAGTTCACTTTGTGGTGGAAGCGGTGGTGGTCTTCTTTCGCTCTCATCTTTGTCGCTTATTTGGTGAATTCTAGAGTAACTAATTATTTGAGCAGATGGTTGCTTTAAGGAGAACAAAATTAACTACCAGCAGTGACTACCAATATACAATTATCTTTCTATAATTCTATTTGTGTTTAAATAGCAACTACAACGATAATGTTAGGGAGCACGAACGACTAGGAGTCTAGGACTACAAAACTACCAAGAAAGAAAATGGTGATGGTTAGTGTTTGTGACCAGGAAAGAGGATGGATCTGCTGTGTGGGGGGTGAGTTTGTAGAAATTGCGTGTTTATTACACGGATAGTCATAAAAAGACTCGAAAACTTGTAGGGTACGATTTGAGAGGCATTCCAAAATTCGGGTTGACTTTTACAATTCGGCTCAAGCCTTTCCTTTCCTAATCTTTGATTGGAATGAAACGGTATAAAAGCTATGACGCAAGAGATTATAGTGTATATACGACCATATATATATATATATATATATATATATAAAAGATTGGAATGAAATGGTACACCTGTATTTTAAAAAATTATTATGTAATTGGTAGTTATATTTAATTTAATTACACGTATTATACATACATTAATTGATTTTAATATCTCTAATATACTCTAAAATTTCTCCTTTATTATTCTCAGCATGACTTCACATGACTCGATTTCATCCCACCTTCATTAGTGTTACATCACATATTTTATAATATAATCATGGGAGAATGTTAGTTTTTTCGTACTGAAATTAATATATACCATTTACTTCCGACTATTTTCATAATTCTCAATAACCCCTACCACCATAACTTTATAAATAATATTATTTTCAAATATACTTTTTATTTATATTAATTATAATTTAAATAATTTATATCAATTGAAATTAAAATAAAATGATTTACATACTAAAAATAAGAAATATAAATCTCAATATAAATAAAAAAAATTAATAATAAGACATTTTTCTTATGCTTCTTATTATTTTTAAACTTTTTTTTAATAAAAATGATCATTTTATTATTCTCAAAAATAAAATATCAAACAAATGACATACTTACCCCCTCTTTTCTCTTTTTTTTTTTTTAATCAAGGAAATTTTTAAATATTATAAAAATAGTAGAAAATAAATAATATATATTAATTTCAGTAGAAAGAGAAACCGACTATCTCCCTATATTTATTCTTTTGGTGAAGATGACAACTTCATGTCATATAATGATACGACTACAGCATTTTTCGAAACAATCGGTTACTTAGCAATTAAATGTGCCAGAGTGATTATTGTTGAAGCAATCGTGCTTATTTATTTATTTATTTATTCAGTAAATGGAGGATATTCTATATTATAGATAGTTTGGATCATACGAAATAAGAGTTGTAAGTATGTATATATATATATATTGCGACAACTTATCTACTTTGACTACGAATTTTGTATACTAATTATCTGATAACTTGATTCGGAAATTAGTTTAAACGATCAATACTACCAGACGGCTTCAAACTTACTCTGAGGCTTGTTAAGTTATATTTATGCCATAACTCCAAAATTTAATGTAATGTTTGTTGTCCAGGGATTCTTTGCATTATCACCCTCTCTGCTCGCAGATGCCGATGGAGATGTACTTCTAGCTGCTTCTTTCTTCTACTTATTCCGCTTCTTGAAGTTCTTCTCATACCAAATTTTCAATAATTTTTTTCCTAATTCAAGATAACTTCAAAATCAGTAGTAGTTAACCAACCACCCCGCAAATATATATATATATATATATATATATGTTAACCTTCAGTAATTGTTAAGTTTATGTCGTTTTTCCCATTCCCTCACCCAGCTTCTTGTTCCCGATAGAAATTCGAATAAGATGACAACCACTCGCCACGATAGCAGTCAAGAGGACGCCAACTTCCTCTTCATAAACGTACCACGAAACTAAACGCAAAGACAAAGAGCTCCTGCGTGTTTGACTAACTTGTCCACTACCCCCTGGCTCTGTCTGCCGTAACTGTGATTCACAGACTTTTTAAGGCGCCCGCTTAGATACAATCTCCCAACAAAAAGTTCAGTTGGATAATCAGTGCCAAACATTGAGTCTCCGACCTTCGCGATGTGCCAGACTGTCAATTTCTAGCTCTGCTGGGAATCTCATGACACAGCCACCAACCAAAATCTACCGTTCTTAAACAAAAAGTCAAAAAGCATGCATTTCAACTTGTTACTAAGTGACAGACATGGGAGGCAACGCCCGCAGGATTCAGCCTCATTCTTCAACAATCGGACTGCCACTATTTCACCCGTTGTTTCAGATTTGCTGATCCGCATGCCAAGACTAACAACAAAACTTGCCTAATCTGTTAAAATTAAAGAGCAACAAAAACTTCCAATCCTAAGCTCCATCTATGAAAATGCACAAGAACATTACTATTGTTAAAAACATCTACTATGAACAGTCATAGGCACCCAAGCACATTGGGCCATGTCACTTTGCCTCCTCTCCATCCCCACCATGCCCACCAGCCGAACTGCCCTGGCCATCAGCACCAGTAGTCCCAGCCTCGGAAGCATCTTGCTTATTTCCACCACGTATGTCACTTGGGCCTGATGCTGAAGGGGGTCCCCCACTGCTGCCACCTCCAAGAGAGCTTTCAGCATGCATGGGATGCAGACCATTGTTAGCAGCACCTGCTCTCATTCCCATTTGTGCTTGCATGGCTTGATGCTGGTGTAGCTGTTGTTGAGGATCCTGTAGTTGATGAGGGTTATTGAATTGTAATGGCATCTTTTGGGTGAAAATTCCTTGTTGCTGAGCCATTGCTGCTGCCTGAGGATGTTGCATGTAATAACCACTAGCTTGCATTGCAGGATGTGGGGCCATCTACCAAGGTTAAATGCAAAAATGAGTAAAAAGTTTCAAGGTGGATGAATTAACAAAAGAGAATTCAAATTCCTTGTCCACCTGAGGAGGAATTGTTGGTGCTTGGGGTTGTGCATCAGCAATTGCAGCTAAATACATTAAATTCTTTTGAAGCTGAGCTTGATAGCTGAATCAACAAATTTTTACAAGTACACAATATTGATGGCAATTGGCAAGCACGTGATCCAGCAAATGAACATGGTTAGATAAGGAGAGATGTTTTATTATAACAATAAAAAACAATTCCAATCAGCAATTTCTAAAAGCTTTTTAGCAGAAGAAAAGCATTGTATCTTTGGACGATGAGTGGCAACTGAGCTCTTTTTGGCTTCCTTTATTCACATCTTAAGTTTCATTTATTATAACAATATAAAACAATGCCAATCAGCAATTTCTAAAAGCTTTTTAGCAGAAGAAAATCATTATATCTTAGGGCAATAAGCGTCAGCTCACTTCTTTTTGGCTTCTTTTATTCACATCTTAAGTTTCATCTTTATCCCAAACCCATTACCACTTCATTTTGGTCCTCAATCAACTCATATTGCTTAGAGCCCACAAACAAAATTATATAGCTCCTCAATGAAAAAGACAGCACAAAGATGGATATTATCTTTCATCTTTGTGTTTTCTTTTAGCAATTTCAAATATAAGAGTTCAAGAAACTAAGTTCTCCCATACATCATTCATCCTATTTGAAATGACACTGTTAAAGCTAACTTCAATAGAGATAGCTGAAAATAAACATGAGATCAAACTCCTAACACCTTTCCACCTAATTCATAGCATCAGTAATTATATGATGCCAATCATTTAAAATATAGACTTCACATGAAAGGAGCAAGTGGGATATTACACAGGCAAAAGATTGTGCAGCATTTAAATATATTGTTAAGTACACAAATACGGGTCATATACAGAAACAATATTTACCATAGATCCAGCATTAACATGGAATAATTGATAAATTTTATGATTTCCAGGAGATCATGCATTCATCTCAAATTTGTTGCGAGTACCACTAATTTTTTTTTTCTTTTTAAAAAAATCTGCTGGCTTGACAGAATTGTAAATCAAAATACACAAACAGATAATCAAAAACTAGCAATCCAGCTTCCTTTTATTTTTGTTTAAGAGAGGGGAGAGAGAGAGAGAGAGATGATAAGTGACTTACTGGGCACATTCTGGTAGCTTTCCAAGATTTTGATTGTCCAAAATTGCCAAAATCAACTTTTTGTTCTCATCAAGGTACTGCATCAAGCATTGAAAAAATAAGAATCAAACCTCTACAAGGTTGTAAAAAGGGAAAGCTGACAAAAAGTGAAACCGCAGCAATAGATCTTTGATGAAAAATGGGAACAGACTTTCAAACTTCTTTGAAAATTATGGAAAACAGCAAAGGACACAAAATCAAAGATGCACACTTCATTCCAAGAACCAGCTGACGAACTATCCCATTCCCATAATTTGAAAAATTATCCTTAGAAGGCTTGCAAAGGTCATCTCAACTATTCCCCCAATATGGGTATCCAAGGAAGGCTTTGTCCGTCAGAAAAGAACCATCACACTCTCAAAAGAAATCTGCTAGCTCAGACGAAATTTGACAGCTACAGGAAAAAAGATTGCACCCACATGTCAAACAACCACTGTTACATGCGACCCTTAAGACCTTTCAGTTCTACACTTGCAATGCTACCAGAAATCTGCCAACATTGTAATGCATTGATGAATACGTAGATTACAGATACTGCAGTGGGTCTTTGTGGTTAACTCATCCAGATCTTCAAACATCAACACTATGTATCATCATTATTCCCATAGGGTAAAGTCCATTTCCAAGGAACAAGCTATGATTTTAAAGAAACATGAGAGAAATCTCTTTTCCTCATTTCTCTCATTTTCCAAAATGGGATGTGGTAGGCAGGATAAAGCCTATTAACAGGATCACACTTGGATACATACAATCACGCACATGATACACCACCATGTGTTTATTGCAGATTGAGCCACCTCTGCCTATGAAATCACATGAGGCCCACCTGCCCTACTGCAGGAATCATCCTTGAAAGCCTTTAACAACAGAATCCATAAAATCAGATGCCTCTGTAACAGCTGCCAAACAGATTTTGGAGGCTGCCTGGACTTCTAAATTTGTGGCATTGGTGCACACAAAAGTATTATATAGGAAAATCACACACCCACGGGGTGAAAAAAAAACAAACAAGTGCAAATACATTTATTGTGTTCTTTATCCCATACTAAACACTACCATTCATCACTAGATACCATCCTTTATGATATGGCACGCATAAGTACCTGACAAAAGGGAATACACCAATAATAGCAAGCAATTGTGACACATAAAATTAAACACTCTATGACAACATTAACTAAATTCCTTCTTTCAAGAATAGTTTGCAAAATAGTTGGTTATCTAGACCAATCAGTCGCTGAAATCATAAACCTTTAAATTGATCTTCAATTTCATTTTTTCTTTCTCCTTTTTTTAATTCACCAAGAGCACAGCCAAATCCAGGTTAGCCAATAACAAAATGTCACACGCAGAGAAGAATTTGCATCTCACGAAAAGGAGATTTACCAGCATAATCAAATAACCAGATATTCTTCTATACTCAAACCACCAATCACTTATGAAGTTTATAAAAGTTTGTTTAATCTCAATATTCACCACTAAATTGGCGTGACAAAATTGGTTAAGCAACAAGTTCAGAGCACCCACTTTCTTTAATAGAGAGTCATGTTTAGCAACAAAACACTATCACTTCAACCAAATCACCAAAAGAACTCCTCCAACTCAACAATATCACAAACGAGATACATGTGTATTTTGTGAGAAACAAATAAATAAATAAACAAAGAGAGAGAGAAGAGATTATACCTTTTGAATCTGCTCTGTGGTGATGTTGGGTGGAAATGAAGGCATAACAGGGATCATTTGCGGTGGCTGCTGCATCTTGTAACAAAAACCCTAACTCTAAACACACCGGTAAAATTTAAAAAAAAAAAACACTATTAAAATTCCCCGAATCAACAAAACCCTAAAACAGACAGAAAATGAGAAAAGCACGAGAGAGAGAGAAAGAGGGAGGGTGCCTGCGAGTAAGTGAATAAGGGAAACAGATCTTTTAGATGTCGACGAGGTCTTCAGGAATTTGAGACAAAGTTGAGAGAGTAATTTAAAAATGTCTCGCCGAAACGTAAAAAACAATGCTAGATTTGGTCCGTCTCTGCCCTTTAAAGACAAAACTCGCGCCGTTTTAAGTTAACACCCCCCAACTTTGTTGTTTATTTGTTTCGCACACGAGTGCAGTGCGGTGTGACGATGTGTCAGTCAGTCGCTTTAGTTATTCTTGCCTGGGCTTCTTGGGCTTTACATGTGCGTTTGACAGGAGCTTGCTTGCTGTCCGAAACCTCTAGATCCTTATTATTCATTAATGTAGTTTTCTTGCGAGAGCCTTCAAGTATGTTCAGGCTGCTCAGCTGTGCCGTATGAACTATGCACGTTATATGTTAAAGATTTTTTGTTTTTTAAAAAATAGAATTTATAAACGATTAATATAATATTAATGCACATTTTACACAGTCAGTTCCCTGTTGTTTCGATAAATAAAATAAATCTTTGATTGTTGGTTTGGATATCTATATGATGATAAATTAAATTAAAGTTTCAATCAAATTTAATTATTTTTGTGATTTGAAACAAAACATATATATATGAAAACGGATGTAAGACATGTAGCTCATAACTTACAATGGTACGTGACATTAATGAATTCTGTTTTTTAAAATTTTTATAATTTTTAACTTTCTTGGTTCAAATTAAGAAGATAACCTTTCTCTATATGACAATGTTTAGATATTTCTTATTTCATATGATCATCAATGTATTTAATAGTTCATAAATGATAAACCCTAAATCCCTTCATGATAACTTTTTTTTTCTTCAGTAATCTAAAATTAAGATACTAAATTAACATTATCTCAAATTATTGAACAAAATCAGAACGTGAATGTTTTAATATGTTACTTTATATATCAATAATTATAATCCTAATAGGGACATTATTTGAAAATTAAATTATTGAGTTATATACATATAGGATTATTTTATAATGCGGGTCCTTCATTTTAAGGCGTTGGAAGAAAGTCCTGCAAAATCTCAATAAAAAGTTTCGAAGAAATTTGGATTTTCCACAAAACTATCTTGTGAGAGAGAAGTGCAGTTTTGAGAAAAAAAATTATAATTAGTTGTTTTTTTAAAGTTATAATTAATTGTTGTTGAATCCTCGTATATCTTTTAATTTGAACTATTGACTTTTTGCTTGAGTGTTAGGATAAAATGAACTGAGCTGTCTTAGGAATTGTTATTTATTATAAAATTATTTATTGAATAAAAAATTACTCTAGGTTAACTATTACTGACCCCAATCTTCAATTAAAATTGTTACTATAATTTTTTTTTATGATGTTTTATGTGCTTTCACAGCACTGATAATGATATTATCGTGGCCTTTAGATTTAAGTATTTTAATCTTAACTATTTATTTAATTTGATTGATAAATAAATAATAATAAAAAGGTAACACATAACTTTCATTGCAGGCAAATGTAAGTTTCTTTTTTTTAAATTGAAATCAATAAAAATTAGTTTTTAAGTTTTATCATCAAATAGGCAAAATTAAATGAAAATTACTTTTGAAGCCTTTTTTCCCCCTTCAGTCTGGAAGTAGATAAAATATTCTCAGTCATTACTTTTGCCCTCTTTTGATAGTATTTTTGTACTGCTGCAAAATTAATATTAACTTTGTAGCTTATTTAAAAGTGATATGTTATTCTATATCATATATAGCACAAAAAATTAGTACTATATAAATGTAATTGAATGTAATGCTGTTTTGTAGCATGTCTAAAGTGTCATGTTATTAAAAGTTAAACCTTGCAAAAGGACTTACAATGATTTATACTTTATATAAAGTTATTTAAAAAGTTATAATAATTATTTATATTGCATGAATTTAATTACAAAACTATTTGTACTTATTCATGATTATAGAAGGCGTTGTAGTAAATTATTTGATATATATTACTAGCGGTGCAAGCTATATGAGTTGACTACAAACAAATTCAATTATTTTTAAATAATTTATATGTTTCTACAATACAAATAATATTAATCTTTTATTAAACTCAATAATGCATAATTGTTATATTATTGATAATATCAAAAAATTCTGCATTTTAGGATAGCCCTCCTTACGAACGACAACTGGTGTTCGTTTTAAATTTTGAGCGGTAATAAAGTGGATCCTTGTCCAAGTCTGTTCTATTCCGGTACAAAACTAATCTCGAACTGTGCCCTAATTTCGCCCAGTAATCCCTTCTGAATTAAAGTTACCGGGAAACATCAATTCCAGCCAAGAATAGGTAAAACCTGGCTTCGGATATCTGGAAACGCCTGTTCCCACCGCGATCCAGAAGATACCAACCAATCATCCCCCGAATCAACTTAGGCATGGACATAAACCTTTTCAAGCTCTGTTCCGGCCTCAAAGTGCTCGGCTACTTCATGATCTTGCTAGTGGCCGCAATTATCGCTGTATCGTACTACGCGGTCGTTGTACTTACCTGTGGCCCACAGTTGCTTCAGGGCGGAGTCCACTCTTTTTTTAGCTTCTCAATAATTATTATATCCCATCTTCTGGTAATACTCCTTACTAATGCATTACTTTATCTTTGTTTTATTTATTTATTTATTATTATTATTATTATTATTATTATTATTATTATTTTTATTTTTATTTTTATTTTGGTGGGTGAGGCGGAAGAGTTATATAAAGTAAATTAAACCGAATTTGTGGTGTTTGTAGCTTGTAATGTTGATATGGAGCTATGTTACGGTAGTGTTTTGGGACCCTGGTTCCGTGCCTGAAAATTGGAGGTCAGTTTCAGTATCGTCATCATCATCATCGGGGGTGAACTTAGAGGCTGGTACTTCTTCTCAATCATTAGATAACGTGGGACCGGATGCCCTGGATCCTTCACGGTCAGTAGGCTTCTGTGATCGATGCCAAAATGGGAAGCCTCCCCGTTGCCATCATTGTTCTGTTTGTAAGCACGTTATGATGCTTTGTATTTGGAAGTTAATTAACAATTTAACATGCATCTGTGGTAGCAAGTTAGTCAATTGAATCTCTCCATTTACCAAGTTTACCTTCTAACACTATCTTTTTAGTCGTAAAATATCAATAATATGAATTTATATATGTGTATGTTTGTTTATCCACTATAAATCCAATATAAATGAATCATTTTTCCTTTTCTCCCCATGTTTAGACACCATTCACATTGTTGGAAAATTGCTGGCACACTACTGGCATACAGGGGAAGTTATTGCATTCTGAAATGGATTTTACAAAATAAGGAAGTTCTATGTTTTGTTTATTTCCTCCAGGTCAAAGATGTGTTCTTAAGATGGATCACCACTGTGTTTGGGTGGTGAATTGTGTTGGAGCACGCAACTACAAGTCTTTTCTTCTTTTCTTAGTAGGGCCACATTTTCTTTTCTCTATATATCTAGTGAGTGTGTGGGGGTGACTGGTGTTTAACTTTTTCCCTTCTTTTGTCACTTGGTTCAAAGCTGTATACATTTCTGGAGACAACAATGGATACTCTGGTGTTGCTGCCTAGTTTTATCAAGTTCTTTGGCAAAGCGAAGAACCATTCTTCCTCTCCTGCCAATCTAGCTATCATTTTTCTAGCTTTTGGTAAGTTGTTCCTGCAAATCAATTAATTATGTATCCACTGTTTGGATCTACACAACTGTTTCTTCATTTCTTACAAATCCTAATGCCGTAATGCAGTTATTAATTTGGCTTTTGCTTTGAGTCTTCTTTGTTTCATTGTCATGCATGCGTCGCTTGTATCGAGCAACACGACATCAATTGAGGTAATTGGCATGATAGCCACTTTCCTGTATTTATATCTGTGAGTTTTTGTGTGTAAACTTGTTTGCGTTGATTTCAAACCCGATGGGCATGGATGATGCCGCTTTCTAGTATTTTTATGGTCATTGCCATCTCCATTGTGCTGAATTTGACAATCAAATGTGACAATACTGACTAGTTAAGTGGCAAAAACCGATGACCTCATTTGATTATTGCATATTACCTCCAGAAAACTATGTTGCAGGTTTATGAGAAGAAAAGAACAGTCAGATGGAAGTACGACTTAGGCAGGAAGAAGAATTTTGAGCAGGTGATAACTTCTATCTTTACTTTGTTTCTGCATCTTGAACACCACGTTATGGCACTTGCAAGTGAAAAGTAGTGTCTTGTAAATATATCTTATGGCTCACTTGGGTTGGGACACGTATTTTCAGGTCATATATTTTCCTGATATTCTGAAATAATGAACAAACTAGGCCACTTACATATTTATCTACAATAAAATTATAGGTTTACCCTGTTCAACTGCATCTATGGCTACAAGAATTGCAAAATGAACAGAGAAGGTAGAATTAATATCAAATTTCATGGGCATCATTTGAAAAATATGCGATATGGTGAAAACATAAATCCTTGGATGCAATTAATCTTGTTTATAGTGGCAAGTTGAAGACATCCTTCCAGGAGCACCAAAGTAATCTGGGTTCTCATGTTGTCATTTTTCCTCCTCTGTTGAAGGTTTTTGGTACAAACAAGGCATTATGGTTCTTTCCATTATTTTCAAAAGAGGATTTGGACAGCATTCCAGCACTTCATGGTCTAGATTTCCCAACATGTTAAGATGTTTAGGCTCCAGACTTTCCAAGCTTACTGCTGTTATATTTACTGTAGATGGTGGTGCATCATACTGTATTCTTTTTTATTATGTTTAAGCATAGAATATGCAAAAGGTGTTGACTTAAAACTTTATTTTTAAGGTGTTGATTTAAAACTTTATTTTTGTTTATCTTTCATTAGAAGATGTAAAAATTGAAGTCTTTATGTATAAATATATTTACAATGCAACACAGAATTCACAGGGGTCTTCCTAATTACTAGGACCCAACAATGTTTGATTGTACACTATGAACTGTTGCATTAATGGATGAAATTGGACCGTTTCAGGAAATTGATTTGGCTTCTTGTTATGTTGTGCTATCGTTGGGTTGTATAGTAGTTCATTTTCTTTTTCCCCTGTAAGATAGAAAAATTCCCCATCATTAATGATTTCTATCGGACCGCACAACGGTATATTCTTGGGAATCAGTTCATTTACGAGTTGTGTGGGATGACATTGTTGGCGCACATTGATGATGTGCATGTTTTAATTCCGATAGATGAACTCATTTGGACAAATGCAACAATATTGGGTTTTTTTATTTGAGATTGAGGTTCTGTGCTGACTGACGAGATTGGAGCCGAAAGCTGTTTAAGTGTAGCCGTTTTTAGCTACAACAACTGATAATTCCGCTTCCTTGTGGATTCATTTATAATCCGATATAATTTGAAGAGCTCAATTTTCAACTTTAATTAGTTAATAACATGATAATTTTAAAATGGTGGAAACTGAAGTTAAGCCAGCCTACAACATTGGAATTGGCCTAACTTTTCAGGTTTAATTAATTAATAACATGATAGTTTGTGAATTATATTTGCTTTAGCCTCTCTGTGTAGGGTGCAGGTGTTGCATAATATGAAATAGCCACGTACGCTGTTGTGGAAATAAGATTGCACATGATGGTTGGTGAACGCTTGAAGTATCAGTTCATCTATTAGATTAATGACGGGCACTCTCGGTACACTAAACAATTGTTATTCATTTATGTGGATACCAATCAACTACTGGTGCAGGTGCAGCCAACATTATTAGAAGCCAATATTCTTTCTCGCAAATAACCGCCCTTACCTTTTATCATAAACTCGATTCCTATATACACCCTTCCCCACGTCATTATATCATAAGTAAAATATTAAATATACCAATTAGTACGTCACTGGCATCAATCATGCTTTCCAATTTTAAATTACAAGACCACTAAAACAAAACCAGGCTGTGTCTTTCATATTATATATATATATATATACACGGAAAAGTTTGAAAATTGAAAAAATAAATAAACCATGTAGTTTATATATTTTAAATTTTAAATTTCTTAAATCTCACACTTTTTAAGTTTTCCTACACTTTAAAATTTTGGACTAAATCCGGATATATATATATATATTCATGATTCATGCTATAACTAGCATGAATAAATAGATGAGAGAACTTATATCATGTATAATATTGTACAAATGAAATTTCTGCAAAACCAACCATATAATATATAAGCAAATAATCACACTTACTGACGTACAGTAACTTCTTAATTTGATCATCTCTCCGGGTCATGAACTGATGAGCAGTCACCTAATGAACGAACTGACTGATGACTCATCGCTCTCCTTACATGTTCCTCGTGTATCATACAGAGCTCAGAAATGAAAACAGCAAACCAAACAATGACAGGAGTAAGAAATAGAATAAGACCTAAAGGCACCATCCATAACTGACGATATGTTGGATGGTACTCGTACGCCCAAAGCCCTAAAATTAGGCCTCCTGTCATGCTTACCAAGAATGACCACAAACAAGTTACGTATGTCTTCGCAGCTTTCTCAGCCTCCTGCTGCCTTGCTACATCTCTCTCTTCTTTGTATATTCCCATATCAAAAGAAATTATTTAACCAAAAACAACTCTTGGGTTTTAGCCTGAAAACACCAAAATTAAGTTAACATTAACAGAGCTTGATAATACATACTTATAGATAAGCTAGAGGGAACAACAGAGACATACCTAATAAGCTTTGATAGATATGTAGAAGAGATGGATCAGATTTGCAGACTGTCCGGGTTATAATAGCAAGTCTTGAGTCTTGAGTTGGGAGCTAAGAGGGCGAGAGAGACCCATGGCTCAGGCCTTAAAAAACAAAAAAATACGAAAAGATTATGCTACTGAGGCAAGTAATGACTGATTGAGCTACCCAACTGGCGTGCCTTTTTATCTAAGGTGTTATTTGTTAAAAGAAAACGATTACGTCAAAGGTTTTAACACTATTTTTTGTTGCCTTCGTGCAGCTATCTTGGGAAGATTCGATTTGTTTTTCAATATGGGTCTGTCCTATGGTTTATTTGACAAGTGGCCTGTTTGATTTAAGGAAATAATAATTAAGTCGTGTTCACAAGATTTTAGAAACAAAAATGGAATAGTCTTGTTCGAAGCCAAATTAATGAAATTGTTTAATTGGAAAATCGAAAGTTCTTGTGGACTTGAAAGAATTACATCATGCATACACATACTTACATACATACATACATACATACATACATATATACACACACAACCCCTCCCCCCAACACATATGTATATATTATTGAAGTTGAATTTTGTTCATTCAATATTTGAAGGAACAATTATTTGATTGTGTAGCAACCGTTTCAACTAAATAAATCACAACTGGAAGTGCACAAAATAAAGAAAAATGTCAACGGGAATTAACACATCATCGTTGTTGTGTCTGTTTTTTAAAAGAATTATTATATATAGAATGGGGGTGAGTGAACGGGTATGGTTTCAAAAATCATTTTACACAGTATTGTTTTATTAACTAAATATTAGGTAAATACTCATTTAATTCCTATATTTTGATTTAAATACCCGTTTAGTCATTATATTAAAAAAAAAAACTTGAAAACATTCTTACAGTCAAATATATAATATTCTTACCCTTACTTTATCTTTTCTTTTGCAATTATACCCTTACAACGGTATTCTTGACATGAATTTATTTATCAAAAAATTAATTAATAAATTAACCAATAAATATCAGTATCAAAGAAAATATCAATATTAAAGAACTAGTATTTTTTATACCTGTCTAGAATCTTACTAATAATTATTTATAAATAAATTAATATTGGCCAACTTAAAGATATGTTTAATATCCTTATAACATTCTTACCAATAATTATTTTATAGAATATTAATTTACTAAATTAATTATAAAAGTAAAATAACAATATAAGTGTTTATTTAAATTTTTTTGTTACTTTTAAGGTTAATTTGATAAATTATCAAAATTTTTTATTAATATCCTAAAGAATATTGTTTGCAAGGGTATTATTGTGAAAATAAATAAAAATGTAAGGGTAGGGGTGTAATATATTTGATAGCAACCTAGCAAGGATGTTTTAAGGTGTTTTTTTTTTTTTTTTTTCAAATATAGAGATGAAATAAACACTTGACTCAAATGTAAGGATTAAATGAGTATTTCTTCATAAATATTTCTATTTGATTGTTGAGTGAGAGTGACCTAATTCTTCTCTTGATGCAGGCAGTATTTCACACGTAACATAATCTAGATATTAATATTCTAAATTGAAAAGATAAATAGTTGCTATCCAGTATCCACAAGCAGGTTGTTCCTTTTTTCTTTTGTTTTTTTTTGGGGGGCATTACAAAAAGGTTGTTACTGGGCAGCCTCTATTGGGATAGTCATGATCTAAAATAAATATTTGGATTTGGTAAAAACATGCGGCTTTTTCTATTGGCCCTAAGCTCTTTCAGTTTCAGGGGCATACGCAAATGGGCAAATGGGTTTATTTAACTTGGAAGCGAACCAATGCAACTTTCCCCAACTTTATAAACAAAACCATCTACCATAACAATCGGGTAATATTACAGTATTCAACATTTTGTGTTTTGCCACTAAAGCGACTAATGGTGAGTCAAACGATAAAGCAACTTGGAGTGTCACATAAGATAACTTGAGGGTCAATTAAAAATTAGAGATTCTTGGGAAGGATCAGTGGATCAGGATATTTTCTGAATTTTTGTTTTTTTAAAGAAAGGATTCTCTTTTAGGAATTTTTTTTTTCAAAATTGAGATGCTTCGAACATGTCAAAATCCATAAATCTGGCCGAATAAAGAAAAGCCCAGAACAAAATCATTTGAAAAAATGAGCCCAAGTAAAATAGGCCACACCGAAGCTTGCGATGCAACCACACTAGCGAAAGCCGCTGCCTCGTTTATAAAAAATCCCCCCAGTCGAGAATGCGTGGATGAGGTTCTATTACTACTCCACGTCCGAAAGTTTCAGGATAAGGGGTGTGATTGTCAATTCAGTAAATAGGAAGGTGCGGAGCGAGCTCTCAGTCAACGAATTTCTCAAACGGAAGACGACGACGGATTTTTTTTTTTCTTTTTTGGACGTTTTCAATTATTGAAGAATAGTTCAGTGTTCATGCTTCATTCTCAGTCACTGATTCACTGACTCCTGTACACAACAGATATTATTACATAAAATAGAGGTCCGTACCTCAAATTACCTAAATAACCTCTTCTTTGTTTATAAACTCCTTAATCTAACGTCCTTGATTGTATATAGTAAGAGTGATCGCGCATGCATGATGGTTGATGCATCCATCTTATTGCGCCAAAATTTTTCTGCTTATTTTTGCGGTGTAGATTTTTTTTTTTCTTTAATTTTCTCCATAGAACAATGGCTGGTTTAACAGAAAATAAGGAGAGAAATATGGAGAATAGTAATCTGCTTGTTTTGATTTTATTTTCCGGCCAAAATAAATAAAAATATATCCTCACTACATTTGTGCATTTGTATAATTAATAATCTGAATTAATTAATAATATCCTCGTAACTAATTACACGGGGGCAGGCTGGCTGGTTGGCTATTTGTTGTACTGGGTCAGTTTGGTAATTTGAGGCACAGTATACGGATGTTACTAAAAATTTTTAAATGAGGCAAAATCATAAATCCATCAGAGCAGACGCGCAAATTACACGGCCCTATATGATTGGGTGAGAGGGCGGGGTGGCTGGGACCCGAAATTCCGTTGTAGGACCCACTTCCCCACCCCATTTCCCGTACCTTGGATTTACAACACCATAAAAATTTATATACTCATTCTGTACAAGACGCGAGGAGGCAAGCAACTGGCCCTCCTTCAAATCTTCATTCAAATCAACATTTTCAGGCAACAGAGAAACAAAGTCAATCTCGTTTGTGTATTAATAACTACACCCGCGCGCGCGCCCAGCGGTGGTGTGGGATTGAGTGCTACATATCGGAAGGTGGGGGTTGGGAAAATGAGCGTTAAGGTACCGGCATCCAGGACACGTGTAGGGAAGTACGAATTGGGAAGAACCCTCGGTGAGGGTAGCTTTGCCAAGGTCAAGTTTGCAAAGAATGTTGAGACCGGAGATTTCGTCGCCATTAAAATTGTCGATCGTGATCAAGTCCTTCGTCACAAGATGGTCGAACAGGTACCATGTTTCAGTTGCATGCACATCAACATGCATATGTAAAATGTAAAAGTGCATACATATAATATAACATGCGCATACGGATTCGTAGTTACTGATTAAAATAATTTCGTTTTGATCATTTTGATTGAAATTAATTGAATAACTAATTATTCTCATTTTTATGCTGCCCGGAAACGGGGCCTACGAGAACGCAGATTGAAGATTCATTCTTGTTTTAGTTATTGCTGATATATATTATTAAAAGTATATTATATGCTCTTGTTGGCAGATAAAACGTGAAATATCAACAATGAAGCTTATCAAACATCCGAATGTCATTAAAATTATTGAGGTAACAGACAATAATCTCTTGAATTTTCTTTTTAACTCTGTTAAACGGAACCCGTGATTTGTTCTCTGTCGTATTACTTGTGTGCAGTTTTCTGTTCCTGTTTTATGAAGATTATTATTACATGTCCTTATATTTAAGCGAGAGATTTTACATTTAAACTTTTGAATCAGTAATTCATAATGGAATTTGTGTTAGCAAATGTGTGTATGCGGCTTATGGACTGATTTACAGGTTATGGCTAGCAAAACAAAGATATACATTGTTCTCGAATTCATTGACGGCGGCGAGCTCTTCGATAAAATTGTAAGACATTCATCTTCAGGAGCTACATAGAATTCACAGTTTTATACATACTTCTTTTTTTTTTGGCTACTATGTTTTGTGTGGGTGAATCAGCTATTTACATATTCCCATTCTTTCATGTGCTGTACAATTTTCTAGGCCAAGCATGGAAGACTGAAAGAGGATGAAGCCAGAAGATATTTCCAGCAGCTCATTAATGCAGTGGACTATTGTCATAGCAGAGGGGTGTTCCATAGAGATTTGAAGGTTTACCAAATTTCATTTCCTTAATTTTTTTTCTTATAATAATGTCAAGGGATGTGTTCTTATTTTCTAGAGTTTTTTGAAATATGGAACCTGGACTCTGATTCACAATTTCATATGCTATTCACTTGTTTGCAGCCAGAGAATCTTCTCCTAGATTCGTATGGTGTTCTTAAAATTTCAGATTTTGGTTTGAGTGCATTTTCTCAACAAGTACGGGTAAGTAATCACACCTACACCTACAAAGAACGACCAGAAATTTTACCACACCTGGAAGTTATACTGTGCTAGCATCTGAAAGCTCTAATAATCATGTAGTTGGGGATGTTTTATTCCTGCTTTTAATAAATATATGATTTACTTGACTAAAATTGGGAAAACCCATTTGAGCTATACATGCAATAAGGGCAGAGCCCAAGCTCACTAAATCTTCGTATTGTAGGAGGATGGGCTGCTCCACACTGCTTGTGGTACACCAAATTATGTTGCTCCTGAGGTATCTATCAATAATTTTATGGAGATAGGAAATTGCAACATTACAACTATTTGTCTTCATTCTGCGTGACATTTTCCTTTTTCTGATCAGGTGCTCAATGGCAAGGGATATGACGGTAGAGCATCTGATGTTTGGTCCTGCGGGGTTATTCTCTTTGTACTTATGGCTGGATTCTTGCCTTTTGATGAGTCAAATCTTATGGCCTTGTATAGAAAAGTAAGTATATTCAATTTCCTTTCTGTGTATGGTGAGAGTTGCAAAAAATGCACTAAGAAATATTCATGTACTTTGCAGATTTGCAGGGCTGATTTCTCTTGTCCGTCATGGTTTTCACCTGGTGCCAAGAAACTAATCAAGCGTATTCTCGATCCAAACCCTGATACGGTAAGATCCAGAAATCTTACCCGTTTCAAGCTTTATAAGTATTCTCTGTATCTCCCTCCTGCCTGCCATTTCACTGCTCAGGAATGTGGTTGGATGACAACCATGTGCACTTGACTTATTGATTGGGTGTTTCAAAATGCATGCATTCCTGTTAACTTGTGACTTATTTCAATGCAGCGAATGACTATTTCTCAAATGTTAGAGGATGAATGGTTCAAGAAAGGGTACAAACCACCACATTTTGATAAGGAAGAGGATGTGAATCTTGATGATGTTGATGCTATCTTCAATGACTCCAAGGTAAGAAATTGTTCGTATTTGTGTTTCAATTCTTAGAATCAAATAAATCTTTTGAAGATTACAAATGGCATTGTATTAAGGTGATTACATCATTGGTAATATTTAATTGCAGCGTATTGCTTATCTACCCTGCAATGCACTGTACTCTATTAATCTACCTTTTATTGCAGTATATTAAGGTGACACTGGTTGATTATTCAGTTTATTAAGTGTTAAGATTTGACACGGGAGGTGGACCGTGATCATGATTTTGTGATCTGAAAATTTTGTCAACGTGGAAGAAGAAAATTGCTAGAAGTTTACGCTGCAGTTATTTATTCATTTGCATCTTATGACAGGAAAATCTTGTAACTGAGAAGAAAGAGAAACCTGTATCAATGAATGCTTTCGAGCTAATCTCTAGGACAAAGAGTTTCAGCCTTGAAAATTTGTTCGAGAAACAAACGGTATGTATTATTAGATTTATGCTTTTTTTTTTCGGCTATGATTACTGGTGAAAAAAATTTCAAGTATTACTTATTCGGAAACGAATGCGAAATCCTAGAAGATTATAAAGTATTAATAGTTTATTATATATTTTTACCAAAGAATAATTTTCAAGGGCCAGTGTTCCTTTTAATTTCACTAAATCTGTCGATTAATCAACCAAAAACATGTATAGATTGCCTTTTCCAAAATTGTTCCCTACCTCTGCAATTTCCATTTTATATTAACATAAAAACTATCATTCATCCAAAAAGAAAAATCTACCCTCTTATTCCTTTCCTGGCTAATTATATCTTTCACATATGCCTGGAAATGGTATCTCCAGGTTCTTGTGAAGCGAGAAACTCGTTTTACTTCTCAACGCCCTCCAAATGAAATCATGTCTAAAATTGAGGAAGCTGCAAAGCCTCTTGGATTTAATGTTCGCAAGGGAAACTACAAGGTGAACTTATCCATTGTTCTTGGTGCACCTATTGACTTTCTTTGCTTTGCAATTGGCTGCCACCTGTATAATTCGTCTTTTCCAAATCTCATTTCTTAATTTATTTGAAGCAGATGAAGTTACAAGGTGATAAAACTGGAAGGAAAGGCCAGCTCTCTGTAGCTACTGAGGTACAGAACTATTTGTAAACATTTCCCTGTAGCACACAGAATATTCTATGATCTTATGAGATCTTACCATTCCAATTATTATTTATGTACGATGATGGTTCATACTTGGAACCGAAGATAATGGAATTGTGCATTTCATATTTCATATATCATGCTGGAACAGATGTCTGTTTAAAGCATGGAAGATTAAGACAACACTTCACGTGTGACATCTTTGTTCCTATAGTAAAAATTTCACACCAAAAATTTGAATAACGAAATGGCTTTCTAACTTCAGGTGTTTGAGGTGGCTCCTACTTTGCACATTGTGGAGGTTCGCAAAACCGGTGGTGACACACTGGAGTTTCACAAGGCATGCTCCCATTTCCATCTTGGCCTTTATTTGTCTTTCATAATTTGCGTGTTAAAAGAATTAACCATATATCCCATTCTTTGATCATATTGCAGTTCTACAAAAAATTTTCATCGGGACTAAAAGATGTCGTCTGGCAAACGGAAGAAAATAATGAAGAATCAAGGTGGATATATTTGTATACATCTCTTTCTCCGCATGTGTCTGTTTTTATAGCACATCTCTTTCAAACACATTGACATTGTATTGAATCTTTACACTTTTGTGCAGGGCGTGACAACAACTGCAGATGGGTCAATTATTCGTTAATTCTTCTGATTTGTTTTGTTTTCTGTAAGTGCTGTACGTACACACATTTTCAAGAAATAGGAAATGAATGTTATTCGTTGGCGAAATGAAGTGGACATGAACTAAAAGCCCCACTCAAAGAGTGGTCTTGGTTCTGTTTTTTGGGCCCTCTTTCCCCAAGTTCCCATCATTTTTTGTTTTCCAATTGTATTTCATTTTCATTTTTCTTTTACAAAAGTCGTTAAAAAGTTTCAACAAAGGGAGGTAACAAGGTGGCGGCATAATATTTGCTGTGCGTGCGTGAAATGTTTGGATTAGAATTAGGAATTGGATTAGGATTAGGAGTATAGTTTCATTTTTCACTCTCTGTTTTACTAAACCAAAACTTCAAAAAATTCGATGCGTGAGAAGGGGGAAAAAAATGAAAAACATTTGTATCACTTATTAAATATTTGGTCAATGAATATTAACTACTTTTTATTCTAGAATTTCTTCTCTATCAAACTTCGTAGCATATTTTCTCCTTGAGGTAAGGGTGTTCGATCACAAGTTATCTTGTGGTTAACTATTCAGTGAAAGAAGCAATTGTCAAAAGGTGTCAAGGCAACCGGTGATAACCCTTAAATACTCAAATTAGCTCATTGTACTCAATTTCCAGAGAGAAAGAGTTTAAATAGAAGTGGACATCATTTTTGTACTCATTTTATGTTTTTATATCCAAATGTTGGAGGTATTAGCATTTAGATAGACGACTTGAAGCATTGAGATAGATTTATAATGATATGTGCCATTACTATTGTGACAAGTGTCCACAAAATAGATTTATAATTTTCTACTCTTGACTCTAGCCCTTATATTGATTTCATCATTGAATGGATCAGTTTAATTAACAACATATCAACCATTAGCAAATTTTTGCTCATGGAAACTTAGTATATTTTTTAGTAATTGGTCTTAGTCCATTTTCCTGGAGAATGGCACTAGGGCAATTTTTTTTTCTCTAATAAGATTTGTCGGTATGCAATTCACGTCAAGTGTTGTTTGCCTATAGGTTTATTTTGTGAAAGTTTTGTTTCTCTATAGGCTTATTTCATTCGAATATATATTTACTCGTACGTCCATATATATTGTATGTTTGCCCTAGAGGTGCATTCTATATAATGTAGTTTTGGCTTATAAGCTCATCCCGTATAATATTTGTTAGCCTATAGACTAATTCGGTAGAATGTTTGTTAGCCCATAAATACATTCCATAGAATATTTGTTGGCTCATATGTTCATTCCGTAGACTGTATCTATGTTTGCATGCATTAATATTGATTATTCATGAAAATAAATGAAAAATTAAGAACAGTATGCAGCATTAGTAAAGATTTGAGAGAATATCTCAATGTTAAAATTCTCCGGGCATCATCTAACTTGGGTATCTCTCTAACACGGCCTTAAATTCAATATTAGGTGATGGGTGGGTTAACCTGAACGCCCATTTCCTAAGATCGTCACCTGAGTTCAGTTTGCCTAACACCCTTTATGAAAAATGTGCGTAATTATAGGTTGATAGGCGTAGTTATGGTCAACTGCCAGTAAATTAGAAAGGCCAAAGGAAAAAAAAAAATAATTTATTATGATAAGAAAGGCTTATTCGGATGGCGTCAATTTTTCAAAATCCTCTGTTTGGAAAAAGATAAAATAAATAACATGTGCAGATGCTCGGTCTTAATAATCTTGCTCAAGCAACCTTGAAATTTCACATGGAGCATTTGGTCAATAGCAACTCCATCAATAAAACCGCACCTATATTTCCTTTAGCCAGATTTTCAATATTTGGACACTGTTTGGATCTAATAGTACCTAATATATTGTTTGAAGTTTACGTATATCTTTCCAATACATACACAGCAACCCCGCTGGCTGTTGACTACGGAATCGTAGCGAAGAATTTGAGTTTTACTTTATAAACTGGTAACTGTGTACCAAAAAAATTTGAAAGCCGATATTGAAAGATTAATTAAAAAGAAAATGAAGATTAAATCCTAAAATCTAGCTGAAGAAGGAATATTAATAGATGAATCGGAGTGAGGCCTTTGCCCACCCTCCTGCCTCTAAACAAAACGTTTGATGAATTGGAGATATATAAATTATTTTGGGGAAGGTTAAAAAGAAAAAAAAAATCTAAAACATTGCAAATCTACCTTAGAAATTCAAATTATTATCTTTTTTTTTTCTTTTTAATAATTTTTAGTAGTTTAATTGTCCACTCCGTCCGGGGAGGGACCCCTTCCATTCCTAGTAGGAGCAGGTTCATTTGGTTTGGACTCGTACAGATGAAAGGCCAGCAATGGACACTACTAGTTGAGGGTTTTAACAATCATTAAATCCACGCTAACCCACATCGAATTTTTTTAGGTCATTTAAAATCAATCATAAATATTAAAAATATTTTTAATAATATATAAAAATTTAAAATATATAATTCAAATTATAAATTCATAACAATAGTGTAAAAAATCTGCATATAATATTCAATTTTAAATTTTATCAATATCAATAAAAAATTAAAATTTCAACATGAAAAAAAAAATATAAATATATCTATCTAACACAAAATTATTTTTATTGTAAGAAAATTATAATCACTAATATCAATGTCAGTAAGAAAAAACGTGCTCCATATAATGGCCGCTGCTGGGATGCATTAAAAACAAACATTATCACCTTGGCCGCTCTCAGCTTACCATGGACAGAGCAATTCGGTTCTTATAATATTTACAGCTAATGTTGAGACTAGGTGCGTGTTGAACATATCCATGCATGTAGGCTGTAGCAAGCAATTGCATCTGGTTAGCATGTAATTTTTTAACTTTGAGCACAATTTATTGAGTAAGCAAGAGACATAAATGGGAGACATATTAGTGTAACTTTTGGTGCCCAATATTTTTTGTATAATAATAAAAAGAAAATAGAGAAAGGGAATCCCGAAGCCTATAAATAGAGGTTTCATTTGTCCTTTTCATTCATCTCATTATTTAGTTCAGTTAAGAGAAGCCAAGATTTAGGAGAGTGTCCTAAAAGCTTTAAGCACTTCTTTTAGTGTTTTGAGAGAGTGTATTAGAGTTTTGGGTTGTAAGACAAAAATACTGCAGTAGTCGTAACTCTTTTTCACTAGTAAAATATTTCGTTTTCTTTTTGTCCGTGAATGTAGGCTAGAAGCTGAATCACGTAAATTATGGTGTTCTTATGTGATCATTATTTGTCAATTTCACTTTAGTTGTGTGTTTATTTTGTCCATTAATTTCCTACCAATGCGGAGCTAAATGTTGATAAATTGAAAAACTTATCATGCCATATCATATTTAAATCAAAAGTCCTTTTTCTATATAAAAAGGATTATATATAAATTTAAATGAAACAAAGTCCATAAAACAACAACAAAAAAGTAAGCTTACTTATTTTTAATAAAGAAAAGATAAAGTAATTTGTTAAAAATAAATTAATAATTTTAAAGGTATATGTTTTAATAAGAATTAATGTTGGTCAGATCATACAACTTAAATGACATTTTTCTCAAGAGTTAAAAAAATTGTGAAAGAATGTGTAGTCCGGTCACGGCGAAAATAAAGATCTTACACTTAAAACTCATGATATGATTATATTTTATTTAGGAATTTATTGATTTTACAAAGGTCTATAGGTGCCATGGCACCCCCAGTATAGATGGGGCTCCGCCCCTGTTGAGACTTACATGTGTACCAGATCCTAAGCTTGCTTTCAAACTTTTCAGCGTTCATATGGGTGGTAGGCTGTTTTCGACACGAGGCTTTTATAGAGGGCAAGGGTTGGGTAAAGCAAATAGATTGGGTCTGGTTTAAAATGTAATACAGTAAAACCTTTTTACAGTGCGAAACTCCATTTAAATATACTATAAGATAAAATACAATGCATCACAACCCGTGTTTCATGTGCTTGGCACCGTATTCATTGCGATGGTTAGCAGTTCAGAACGCATTTATTACGATTATTGTAGTCATGCTCAGGCGGGGCCAACACGCGGACACCTGTCTATTTCTAATGAAGACTGGAAAACATGTGAAGATGCAGATGCATGGATGAATGACGATGTCCCAAACCCAAAATTCGAATTGTTGAAATATGATGATGGGTAATTGTGAGAGGCTGTCGGCGGACGCCTGTTCCCAACCTATCAATTAGTGGCCAGGTTGCATAGAGACTGCAGCAAATGGCGCCGCGGCAAAGCACATACGGCTATGGTCACAATCTTTGAATCTAGAAAAAAGTCAAAGAAATTCAAAAGATTATATTCTAGTAATGATGATCAAAATACTCCTTTCACACGTTAAAGCTAAGGTGCATGATAGTTTTCTTTTTAAATAAAAAAAAAACCTTAAAAAAAATGTAAAATATATTAAATGATAAAGAAGATACATAGTTGACATGGGAGTTGCAAAGTCTACTAAATACCTACAAATTATCCATGCAACTGGAGTGAAGAAAAAGAGAAAATTGACTTAAAGAAGTGCATACATTTTGCTGAAGGATTAAGAAAAACCGTATTTGGGCATCTCTCCAGAATGATCAAAGACTTCTTACATTCTGTCGAAGGAGAATCCCATCATCTTAATTCAGAAAAACTCAAGTTAATGTGGGCTAAAGTATTTTCAATAGATTTAGGAACAATGAAACTAATAGACTTTAGTATGATTAAGTAATTGAACGATTGAGTGCGGAGTTGCTAAGGCGTAAAGAGAGATTACTTTTGAGACAAGCTATGCAGTCATCAAATCAAGTTATAGTTAAAATAAATGCCAACCTTCTCATAATTTGCAGTTTCAATTGCATACACAATGGCATAAAATTTTGATAAAATAAGATTTGATTCCAAGTCGATATAACAAAACTCTCTTAAAATACGTCATGAGAACCTCTATGAATAACATGGTAAAAAGTTGGACCAAAATTTTCTATGTAGAGACTATCAATATTAACTATAATCCAAGAAAAATTTGAAGGATGCCATAAAATTGTAAAGATCCTTAGATAAGTAGGAAGAAAACTATTTGAGCCAAGTAAACTATAAATAAGAAATGAGTCAAGATGACTAACAAAACCTATGAACAAATTACTCAAGTGATAAATATTGCCTAATCACTAGTTCTTAATGTACGAGTCGCCGACAACACATCTCTATAGATGACATGCCCCGCACTGACCCTCTATTGGATCCAAGGAGAATCATGTGAAAATTGTAATTTTACTTATCTCATGTTTATATTTAAAGCTCATAGCATAAATTAAATCCATGAATATATAAATTCAGACTCGTGCCTCTACTATAAACATATAATAGCGTATATGACTTATCTGAAAATATATTTAAAATTTACACACACTTTACACCTCACTATACACACGTACATTTCAAAATATATACATATAAACAAAAACATGCTTAAAATAAAAAACATGCGGCGACGAGTGTTGTGGCCCAACCTCAACTTATCATAAACTGAATTGCACGAAATTCTGTATGAGAAATAGGGTAAATAGAAACATAGTGAGCTTGTGGCTCAATAAGTGGATATAATTTATAAATAAAAACAAAAGTAGTGCTTATACATAATCATATGACATAACTTCGCATTTGAACATAATACATAGCAAACATGAAATTATGCACACATCCATGAAAAAAGTGTACAAAATAGTACTCATAAGAAATAATTATCATATTCATTGGGAACATCATCGCACAAGCAATATAGAGGAAAAACCTTTCATCTCTAATTGAATTAACATTATAACTCAGGCAAAGTAATCTGACTCTCAATACGCAAGCACAAGGCACCTGATAGAAAAGGTGCACATCTGGTAACTTGCGATCACATCTCATGACATCATAAATCATATAATATGCATACATGTAATCATGTCAAGTTACTGAATTAATCAATCAAATATAAATGCTACACGAAATACATAATAGTAATAATAATAATCTACTCACAGATCCTAGTTTACTCACAGATTTGTTAGAGCTTTTGGGAACTTCTAAGTTCTTGAATATTCCTAAAACACAGGGTTTAAAAATTAATCATTAAAACATATATAAAAACTGATAAATATCATGAAAATTGTAACAACGGCTCAAACTTCATAAACCTATTACCCACTAATCCATTAGATATAAATCTAACTACTTAATTATATTTCCCGTAACTTTTTAGCATTCCTTTTCAATTTCCCAACTCTTTCTCTTTATTTTCCACTCTCGGATTTTCTCCCTTCTCTCTTATTTCTTTTCTTCATCTTTCTCCGCACGTTTCTCTTGTTTGCTTATCTTTTCTTCTTTCTTTCCCTCTTTCGGTTTCCCGTTTGGTTTCTCAATTTGCGCTCGGTTTGCAAATGGTCTCCAATTGTCGAACAGCTCTCTGTTTTCAGGTTTATATACAAACCGAATCCAAGCATGCAGGTGAAACTGACAGGTTAAAAAAGCGAAGCATGCATGTAAAAAAAAAGGTTAAACGTACAGGTCCTATTTACATGAAGCTGGAAGCTTGCTTCTTTGGTTTAACTTAACCACGTGTGGCTTTTTCATGCGTTACAATAGATGCCATGGAATTCGCGTACAATATGTCCTTTTTGAGTAGACTAAATGATTGATCTTTTCTGTTCAAACTTCAACTTATTCATGGCCTCTTAAATATTATACAACATCACAAGAGACGCCATCAATCACATAAACAGATGGATCATGAGAAGGAAATTCTTTGATTAAAATGAACTCTCGAAAGTTCACTGACATTCCCAAAGGTGGGAAACTTGTGTTAAACAATGATGATAACCAATCTGGAAACGAGAAAAAATGATGCCGCCTTTAGATTGCAATCTTCTATTTATTTTTGCCCCACACGTGGCGAAATAGTCACGACTAGAGTTGTCTGTTTTGGAAGCGGATTTCGGACCGGTTAGCGACTACCTACTTTGACCTTTATCCATCGTTCCTTGATTTTCGTTTGGCCAGTCACCTACACTCCACCGCTCCTTCTTTCTTTCATTGATTGATGTCCTTTTCCAATTTATGGGTGAAACGAAGTAATATTTTGTAATATAGAGATTAAAAAAAAAAAGGGAAGGCGAAGAAATAAATACGGCATTAATGATTCATGTCTTTTCAAAAATGCCGCGTGGAGCCCAATTATGTATGTGAAACTTTGATCTTTTGACAATTTACATGTCACATGCGATAATAAGCCAAAGATTTTATGCGACAATGGAGAAAGGAAAGACCTCAAATACTCATGAGCTTGCTTGAAAGCAACCTTGAAATTTCACGTGGGCAATTGGTCAGTAGCGCCCTACCTTCATCAACTTAACTATAACCAGGTTTCCTTAACAAGATTTAATTTTGATTTGGGCATGAAGATTGGTTTTATTTTAATTTTTTAATGCATAACTTTTGTATGCATAACACAATTCCGCTGGTGGTTGAGCTATCTATCCATTCTTGGAACTACCCACAATTAATTCAAGACTGTCATCCAGCTTTCTTGCAGCTAATATAATAACTCAAGTGGTCAACGTTTTCCTCATTATTTGGCTTTAAAGTTCCAGACGACTCCATCTCTTCCTCGCCTTGGAAACTATATCAAGGCGTGTAGAGTTTGTTTTCGTATTCAGCGATTGTTTTTGTTAGAGGGTACAGTTTATTATTAGTTCAGCTTCTTTACAGTCTCTTGTTCATAAGTTTACCGAAAAAAGAACAGAGAGAGAACATGGATAGAGTAGAGATTGATAGAGAGAGATTAACGGCGGAGATGGCCTTTAAAGAGGACTCCTCCGCCGTCATCAAGATTCGCCAACGCTTGCCGGATTTTCTACAATCCGTGAAGCTGAAGTATGTGAAGCTAGGATATGGGTACTCATGCAATTTTGCAACAATTGTCATGTTTGTTCTTATTGTACCTTTGTCCATAGCTACCGTAATACAGCTCGGCGGTCTAAAATTGGACCGGATTCCGGAGTTGTTATCTAAGGAAAAGCTTCAACTTAACATGATCATTGATGCAGCCAGTGATCAGTTAGCAGTTTCAACAATGTTATTTTTCCTCTTCGGACTTTACTGGTCTAAGCGTTCGAGTCCGGTTTATCTTGTGGACTTCTCGTGTTACAAACCGGCTGATGAACGTAAAATGTCTATGGAGGAGTTCTTAAAAATGAGTGAAGAGAGCAGCTTCTTCCAAGAAGAGTCGCTGCAGTTCCAGAAGCGCATAGCCAACCGGGCAAGTGTTGGGGACGAAACATATTTATCAAGAGGAATAACCTCCAGACCACCAAATATTTGCATTCACGAAGCCAGGGTGGAGGCTGAAGACGTCATGTTTGGCGCACTGGATTCTCTTTTTGAGAAGACTGGTGTTGAACCTAGTGACGTAGGAATACTTATAGTGAATTGCAGTTTATTCAATCCCGTCCCGTCTCTCTCTTCGATGATAGTGAACCATTACAAGCTCAGAGATGATATCAAGACCTACAATCTTGGGGGCATGGGTTGCAGTGCAGGCCTTATTTCCATCGAGCTTGCTAAGAACCTCCTCAAGGCAAATCCTAACTCGTATGCAGTTGTGGTAAGCACTGAAAACATTACTCAGAATTGGTATTCCGGCAATGACCGCTCCATGCTGCTATGCAACTGTCTCTTCCGCATGGGTGGTGCTGCCGTGCTTTTATCGAATAAGTCTCAAGACCGGTCCCGCTCCAAGTACGAGCTGGTTCATTTAGTTCGGACTCACAAAGGCGCCGATGATAAGCACTTCAACTGTGTCCGCCAAGCAGAGGATGACCAAGGAATAGTTGGAGTTTCACTCTCCAGAGATTTAATGGCTGTGGCTGGAGATGCACTAAAAACAAACATCACAACTTTGGGCCCTCTTGTCTTGCCGTGGATAGAGCAATTCAGGTTCTTTGTCACCCTTGTTCGTAGGAAGATGTTCAGAGCTAAGGTTAAGCCTTACATACCAGATTTTAAACTTGCTTTTGAACATTTTTGCATACATGCCGGTGGGAGGGCCGTTTTGGACGAGATACAGAAGAATTTGCAACTCCGTGATTGGCACATGGAACCGTCAAGAACGACACTGCATAGGTTTGGTAACACTTCTAGTAGCTCACTTTGGTATGAATTGGCTTATACCGAGGGCAAGGGTCGGGTCACCAGAGGAGATCGGGTCTGGCAGATAGCTTTCGGGTCGGGTTTCAAGTGTAATAGTGCTGTTTGGAGAGCGCTCATGGACATTCCCGTTGGTGATTGGCGAGGCAACGCCTGGGTTGATTCTATGGATAAGTATCCCGTCAAACTTAACGTTGCTTGAAATTTTTAATGTAAATGGGGGCATGAAAAGAGAAAATGTAATGTGATGATCACGTGGTTGGACATTCTCTATTCTTTCCCTTATTTTTTTTAACTTTTACTATTGGAAGTTCCCCTTACTCGTTAATGATGTAAAAACCCCTGCATTGGTGGTACTGAATATAGTACTATATTCAGATTAAAAATTTTCTTTTCGTTTTCAATTCTCACTTTAATTTATGCCTTTGAATTTCATATTTAGAATGTTACACCACTTCTAATTAGAACATAATAAGTTGGAAATTGGAATCATTTTAATTTTCCTCCATTAAATTGACATGTGACAGCCCATCCCATTCAAAACAATTTCAAAGCTCAGAAGGTGTTGAAGACCTCTTATAGGTGAAAATATACACGAAGTGGAAGGTGGAAAAGGGGATGGTAGTAGCTCGCAGACGCAGTGGCTGAAAGCGGGGGAATCAAGTGGTAAAAAATTTGGCTAAACTCAAAAGTAGAATATATATGGGATGGAAGCATTTGTGGTGGGCGTGATCGAGCTTAGGCGGATGGAGAGAAAGAAAGCATTACTTGGAAAAGGAACAAAATCGTTGGTGGTATTTTGATGAATAAAATTCAAAGTGGATGGAAAAGTTGATAATTAATATTAATTATTAGGAACTGATTGACTCAGCCATCTGGAGTTTTCATTGGGAGATGGTTAGCAGCTGGGACATCGTTAATTGTGCCTAGTCGATCTTGTCGAAAGCAAAGTTGTGGAGAGCCCCGGACCATGGAGGAAAAAAATGTGGGGGAGCCAATTCATACTATTTGCCGTGCATGTTACGAATTTAATTGAATGCTTGCAATTTGTAATGGGTCTAAATCCAAGGACACAGGCTTGTCTGGCGGACTCCTCGGGCAAATCCCCTTTTGTGGCCAAGAGGAGGACACGGAGGAAACGCTGCCAATCCCTGAAGACAGTCGTCACTTCGTCAGCAAGCAAGCATGCCAGCGATGGTCACAGACTCACTATATATGATTATTGACGTCAACTTGAACAAATCCATTGGCCAAATGAGAATGCTGTCGCAAAAATCTTTCACACCCGCTTTCACACTCTTCCAGCTAAGCCGAATGGACAAGCTGATGTTGATGCTAATCAGTAATCAGGTATTGCCTGATGCAATTTCATTTTTAAAACACATAAGAATCAACAAAAAAAAAATGTGCAATAAAGTCAAAGCCCCATCCGGGCGAATTCATTTGGACCACGGACAACATTCCAGTCCACTAAAATATTTTACAGTGGAGGTGTCAACTTAATTATTACAATTATGAGTTATGATAACTTAGAATATAAAATTTAATTATATTTAAAATGATGTGGCACACGATGTGTTATTTATTCATCGGTAATATAAAATTACCTCTTTAATAATGATATAAAAACTCACCTATTGATATTAAAATTTTGATCAACGATAAGAGTTCAGAAAGAGTTGTTTTATTTGCGGAACATGTTGTGAGAGAGCTTGATGTTTTCAAATTGCCATTGTTGAGAGTGGAGGCTCAATGGTTGAAATTCTACAAAATAATAATCTGTGCAGGGTTGTCAACGTGTTGCCGGCAGGGACCCTCTAATGCTTGAGTTAGATATCGAGAGTAGTATGATAACAAATAAAAAAGAGAAAGGCTTAGATGATATTGTACCTTCTCTTCTAATATGCCTATTTGTCTCTACCTCTTTGATATTGTTACTTTTAAGTGATAACCTCTTTATATAAATGAAAATAATTAGAATTATAATTAAATTAAGAAAACTTATTTCTTATCTTACAGAATTCAAGTTTGATGAGGACTAGTACTTATATTGTCATATTTAGATTAGTACATGTTATTGAATGTTGTGGAGGCAAAATGAATTATCACATTGAATTCGAGTCGAATCATAAATAAATTGAGTAAAAAGTCTACTAATTCGGATTCGATTCATTTGTTAAACTAAATTGCAAATCTCAAGATTTGGATTCAATTCATTTATTAGATGAATATTCAGTTTGATTCATTTAATTCACTTAATCAATCGAATCGAATTGAATCTGGAATAATTTACCATTCATTTATCCTATAATGAGTCAATAACAAATTGAATTGAATATAAATTCGTTTATAAAAATATAATTAATAAACAAAAACTAAGCAAAAAAGAATACAAAAAGACCACAAATTTAACGTCATACAAAATTCAAACTTTATCATTTCTAATTAATATATTAGCCTTCAAACTTTAAAATTTTTTCATACACATTTAAGGATAAATAAGTAATTTAATTGGATGAAAAATAAATGAATTTTAAATGAATAGATTGCATTCAATTTATTTATGACCAATTTATTAAATGAATTTTAAACGAATAAAAGAATTAATGTTCTCAAATCTAGATTCAATTCCTTTAATTAGTGAATTGAATCAAATTTACCTATTTATTAAACGAATCAATTTTGTTTAAAAATTCAAACCTTTTTAATTCGTGTGAATCAAATCAATTAAACAAATCTTGATTCAAATTGCCACCCCTAATTGGATGTAGGTCCTTGGGCTTATGTCATCAAGTTAAGTTTAGTAAAAGTAAGAGTATAACATCAACTATTACCAAATATATAGTAGTCATTGATCAATGATATATTATTTGTGATGCAACTTTTATATCCCAACTTGACAAGCATTTCAATATATCATTACTAAAAAATTATATCATACATATAAAAACATGACTTCTACACGACCCTGTAACACTTGAGGCAAATAAAAAAAGTGAACTTGTGGTTCAATGTATAAATTTAAAAAGATTATTATTGGTATATAAGTATACTAATTAAAATATAAAAATATATTGCTATTTGATAAGTAATTATTCGTATACTGATAAAACTACAATAATTGTATCACTATAATCTTTATGAGGTTAAATGCTTGTTTTAATCCTTATATTTTGACTTAAGTCCACTTAGTACCTATATTTTAAAAAATATCTCAAAACATTCATGCAGTTCAAAATATTACATTCTTACCCTTTCTTTTTCTTTCATTTTACAATAATATCATTCCAACAATATTTTTGACAATTTATTAATTTATCTATAAAAAATTTAATTAGAAAATTAACTAATAATATTAGTGTAAAAGAACTAGTATTTTTTGTACATGCAACAATCTTACTAATAATTATTTTATAAAAAATATTAATTTAGCAAATTAATCCTAAAAATAAAATAATAATAATAATAATAATATAAGAATTTATGTAAGTTTTTATGCTACTTTTAAGGTTAATTTGAAAAATTATCATTTTTACCTTTTATTAATAATCTTAACAATATTGTTGCAAGGATATTACTGTAAAAAAAGAAAAAGAAAAGTAAGGGTAGGAGAAGTGTAACAATTTCAATACAAAGGTGCTTTAATTTTTTTTTTAAATAAATATAAGTAGTAAAAAAATATTAAGTCAAAATATAAAGATTAAACGAGTATTTACCTTCTTTATGAGATCTTGTACTGATAAACTTTCTTTTCTTTTCTACTTATTTTCTCTCATTTCTTATTTTGCTTGCCCAATAGTTTTTCCTTTTTTTTTTATCTAATCTGTTTGGTTTCATTTTTTTATCTTCTTATCTAAACTATTTGCTTAAAGCCGAAGATAAAGCAAACCACAAAAAACCAAGTAAGAAACATATGCAGTTTCAGATTATTGAGGGCTTTAACCTAGGATATTTAGGTATCAAATCCAAAAGATTAGCCTTTTATGTGGAGTAACATATTCTTCTAATAAACTCAAGTATCTTCCATTTACTAATTAATGTGGGACACAACCTAACAATTTCCTTTTTAGGATGAAATCATCGGCGGACCCCGGTCCTTTCATCCGACACACCTGAGTTGTTTCACCACTGCATTCTAGCTAATAAAGTCTAGCTCTAATACTAATTGTTGAGGGGCCTTAGCTTTGGATTTATAAGTATCAAACTCAAAAAACTAGTTTATAAAATTGAGTGACCTATTCTCTTTAAAAACCTTAGTATCTTCCCTTTACTAGTTAATGTGAGACATAACACAGATTTTATATGGTTGAAAGAGCAAAAAGATTGTCGTGAATAGTTGTTAACACAGATTTTATGTGGTTGAAAGAGCAAAAGGATTGTCGTGAATGGTTGTTACACAAAACTTTTATTACTAGCTGTCCACACTCCTTAAATAAATTAAATATGAGTGATAGTTATTTGGACAATTTTTCATTGGGATAGTTACCAATACCAATTTCAGGCCATTGCATAAATACCTTTAAGGCATTAAAATACGATTTACATTCGGTATTGATATTATGATCCTGTAAAATAAAAGCTTTTGTGCTAAAATTAAACTACTAATTGATATAGAACTTTATTTTAGAATTTTAGAATTTTGTTAATTTAGGTATTTTAATATTTTCAATTTGAATTATAGTCAATTATTATATGTGCCTTAGTCTTATATTTCTATTATAATTGTGATTTGTTTTTTTCTTTTTTAAGTTTTAGAGAATTAGGTTTACTTTATTATAAATATAAAGGTTTTTTTTACAACTTTTTTTATTAATAAAATCTCCCTTTATTTTTTATTTTTATTTTTTTCCCCATGGGTTCTTTATTCTTAACCTCAAGTTGTTGAGTGTTATTGTTAAAAACTCACGTGTTAAGTCATTTAGATTAGAATAATATGTAATTTGTGGCAAAGTCAAACTCATTCAATATAATGATTCACTGCCCTCACGTCAAATTAGATCCATATATTGGCATCTTTTTGTCTATTTTATTTTACAAGTAATCCTCTTTCAGTACCCCAATTATATGTTATTTACACATAACAAGAGGAATATGAGTTAAGTAAGTGAGCAATCTTACTGGTAACTCTAGTCAATGAAATTACTGGTTTTGAATGCTTGAAAGAGTTGTATGATAAAGATGAAAACTTTACATATATTTGGGATCGATACATCAATTATCAAAATGTAAAAGACTTCTTCATTCAAGATGGGTGTCTATCCAACGCGAATGAGTCATGTGTGCATTATAATTCTTTAAAAGAGCAAAGTATTTGTAAGTTGCATGTAAGTGGTTTGAGCAATCATATTGAATGAAATAAGATCAAAGTGCTTGTTAAGTAGTAATATCATTGGTCACGACTAAATATAGACGTGCATAAGATTGTACCAAATTTATCAAGAAGACAAGGGACAGTCAGAAAAAACTAGATTATACACACCATACTTGTTTCAAAGAATATTTGGTTAGATTTATCCAAGATTATGTGTTAGGATTGTCTTGTACAAAAATTGATTGAGACTCTATACTAGTTGTTGTAGATAGATTTTTGAAAATAATAAGTTTATCACTTGTAAGAAAATTGAAGGTGCTTTTTCGGTTGCGCTTCTATTCTTTCGAGAAGTGGTGTGTTTGCATGATGTTCCAAATACTATTACTTGTGACAAGGATGTGAAATTCACTAGTAAGTTTTAACATCATCTTTGAGACAAGTTCAATATGTAATTGTAGTTTAATAATGATTTTCACCCTTAAAGAGATGGAAAAATAGAAGTGGTCAATTGAACTTTGGCCATATGTTGTGTTTGTAGTGACAGGCAATGGAACTAGGAAATTGCATAACCTCAGGACGGGTTTGCTTACAACAGCATAGTAAATCAATTTATTAGCAAATCTCCTTATGAGATTGCCTATATCTTTCCCCTACACCATGTCTACGATTTGTCTATTATATCAAAATAGCTAGACATAAAAAGCTGCTGACAATGTGACAGAAAAGGCTTCGTAGATTCATGCTAAGGTGCAAGTGTACTTGGATGCTGCAAATGTTAAGTACAAGGCTATACGGACAAACATCAATGCAAGAAATTGTTTCAAGAGGGTGATTTAGTGATAGTGTATATGCAACATAGTCTTTTTACTAACATTTACACTAAATTGGAGAAGCCTAAGTATGGTCCATTTCGTGTTTCAACACTACAACAAAAAAGGTTTTTGACGACAGAGTTTTTATGGGAGATAATTAATAAATGCTGTCAAAAGTAAGTAAAGAAGGCATGTATAAAATATATGCTATTAAAAGTATAAATGGACAGCAGATTCATTTTACCTGGTGTTGTATGTGAAAGTCAATTTCGTTTTAACGGTGGACAAATAATAATTGTTGTAAAAACAAAATTTGACGGGGTAGTATTATTGTCGTTGACTATAAGTTTTTTAATGGCATAAATATATATGCCATTAATTACACATCTATTACGACATTTGTATTATGTGGTTGAAAGTAAATGTCAATTACTATTAAAATTAAACATGAAGTAATTTCTCTTTATCTAGGTTTAATATCAATAGGCTAAAGCTCTCCACCTCTTTTACAATTTTTTTTTATAACCATTACTATTTGAGTGCTTCTTCATCTGATCATCTCCTATCCAATTCTACAACCTTCATCTCTCGTCCCTAATTTGTTTCGTTAATAAGGTATTATTTTTTTAATTTTCGTTTTTTCATCTAATTTAATCAATGTGATTCATTTTACAGATTCATTCGATGGATTTTTTCTTCGGTTCGGAATTGGTTTCGTTTCTATCATTACGATTATTATTGCTATTGCTTTTTGGATTCATTATTTATTTATTCAATTCACAGAGTTTTAATAATCTATTTAGGTTTGTTTGTTTACTATAAAGTATTAGGGTTTGCTTGTTGCTATAAATCTTTAACGACGCACAATTAATTTTTCTTTTATAATGTTCTGCAATAAGTTATAATGGCCAATTGCCCAATACCACTCTCGTGGTAAACTCTTATGGTGTGTTTACTTTCCGGATTGAGGAATCGGAATCCGGAATCGAAATGATTGATGGCGTTTACTTCGCAAAAATAGAGCAGGAATCGGAATCGGAATCGTGGGGCCCACCACTATTTGGAAATGAGGAATGGGAGATTGATTCCCATGGGGAGGTGGGAATCAATCTCCCATTCTCTGAAATTCTCATTTTGCCCCTCCACAAAATTAAAAATACCCACTTTATCCTCATTTGTAATTAATTAATATATTATTATAATTAGTTAATTAATATATTATAATTAATTAATATATTGATACATTATTATCAATAATTATAATTTTTGAATAAATAATCACAATAATTAATATATTATTATTACAATTAATTAATTTATTGTTATAATAATTATTATAATTAACTCATATATTATCATTAATTAATTGATATAATTATTACTATTAATTAATATATAAATATATTATTAACAATAATATATTAATATTTATAGTTTTTGATTAAATAATCACAATAATTAATATATTACTATTATTATAATTAATTCATTTATTATTAATAATAAATAATTATTATAAAAATTACTATTAATTATTATATTAATACATTATTAACAATAACTATTAATAAAAACATTATTTTGACTCAATAATCACAATAATTAATATGTTATTATTATAATTAATTAATTTACTATTATAATAATTATTAATATAATTATTATAATATAATTTGTATATTATCATCAATTAATTCATATAATTATTACTATTAATTAATATATAAATATATTATTAACAATAATATATTAATAATTATAGTTTTTGATTAAATAATCACAATAATTAATATATTACTATTATTATAATTAATTCATTTATTATTAATAATAAATCATTAATATAAAAATTACTATTAATTATTATATTAATACATTATTAACAATAACTATTAATAAAAACATTATTTTGACTAAATAATCACAATAATTAATAATATAATTATTATAATTAATTAGTATATTATTATAATTAATTAATTAATTTTATAATTAATTAATTAATTATAATATTATTGACAATAATTAATAATAATAAATTTTTTTGAATAAATAATCACTATAATTAAAATATAAAATAATGATTATGAAAATAATTCATTAAGTACTTTTTGGTAATTTATTACAATCAAATTCATTCCGATTTCGATTCCAAGACAAAGTAAACACTTTAATGGCAATCCAGCTCATTCTGATTTCGATTCCTATAGTTTAAGTAAATAACTTATTCTGATTCTCATTCCGTATTTCCATTCCAGCCCATTCTCATTCCTGCCCATTCCGATTCCAGTTTAGTAAACGCACCATTAGAATCAATTTCTTTTCCTACTTTCTTTTTTTAATAGAACAGTTTTTATTAAATAACATCCAATTTTTTCTTCTATAAAATAATACTTTCTTCTTTTTCTTTTTATTTTATTGCCATAGATTTAGACACACAATGATTGGAAGCAAATCAATTGATATCCAAGAGTGACAAGTTTATATTTTCATGAGCTATGTCAAATGAAATACTTATAAAGAAAATTATAACATTGATCGTGTGGTTATAAAGGTGTGCTCTATCTCAGTTCTAACATAGCCAGACCTTTTTATTTATTATGGACTGACAATTTATTGTAATAAAATTTTAATGCCATGTTCCTATTATGCCTGTTAAAGCAATGGATGAGATGATGTGTATAATACACAAATATGTCACATTTACTTAAATGAAACAAAAAGTAAATTTAGAATCAAAATATTTTTATAAAAATAAAGTGAAATTTAACGACAATTTCACTTTAATGTCTTAAATTATTATAGCGAATTTGTATATATGCCATTAAATATAAAGGTTTGGCCACTAAGGTGAACATCCACGGCCATTATTATTTGTCATGGATTCCATTTAATGGCAGCGACAATAGCATTGGACCCATGCCGTCAAAACTAGATGACTTTCCATGACTTATGGATCAATGGCATTGCTATTTATACCGTTGCATCCTTTTAACGACACATTCTTTCTGCCAGTGGCAGCCTTTTCTGTTGCAGTGCAAGGAAGATTAATGAACATGCTTATGTGCTCCAGCTGCCGGGTAATTGGAACATCTCTTAGTTAATTTGTTTGAATATCATATGAATGTTGAGGAATTGTATCCGCCTAATTTTGAGGATGAGTTTTTTTTTAAGTGAGAGGGGCTGATGTGAGATAGTTGCGTAGGATGAGCAAAATACTTTTTAGAGATCATGACTTGGGTTATATGTGTCTATTTAAAGATTATAATATATTATTTCAAAGTATGCGATAAGACATATCAAACTAAAATAGCTAGTGTAATCCCCTCCCCCCCCCCCACCCGGTTGAGCCAAAAATTTCCACTTTTTCGCTACTGTCTTGTAGTTTTACATCATTTTCCTATTTTTCTGTTATTTTCAAGATTTTTTTTTAGATTTCAAATTTAGGTGTCATTTATTTTGTCTTCCTTATTTAAATTTGGAGAATTTTATTATAAAATAATATTTTAGATTTAGCTTATTTTAGTAAATTTGTGATATTTAGAATTAGTATCAAAATCTTAGATTTATTTTTTTCAGACTTTTCCAATAAAATTTTCATTATTTACAAACTTAATATCTCTTATCTATCAAATTTTTTAGTTTCTGCATCATCAATAATAATTGACAAATATTATTTTTAATTAATGGTTTTGACAAAAAATAGTGATAATATATTATATGAATTTTAAGAGGATAAATCATCTTAACATTCAAATCATAGCCTTAAATATTTACTACATCAAGTATAAACATACCTAGTACATTTCAAAAAGCATTTGTTTAGCATACAAAAGTACACAACGCGTTAATACGCATAAGTTAGTAAAATTTATTGAGGCTCCTTTTCAGTTGTAAAAATTTTTTATTTTTAATGTTTTTTTTTTTTGACTTGGTGGATGCAAGTGGAGTTTATTGGTGAGATATATATTATTGTTCTTTTGTTTATTCACCATCAATCCCCTACGTGTAGAATTTGGTGGTTTTAAGGCTTGTTTTAATTTATTCTTCGTTAACGTTTAAAATTTTAATTTAGTTTAAAAAAGAAAAAACTATGTTTTATCATCATTCACCAACTCTTCCAACCTAACAAACTTTACAGTTAACAAACATAAAATGACTATGGAGTATAAGGATGGTAATGGTATCAACAAACCTACAAATCTATTTAAACCTATCCACGAAAACCGCTCACTATTAATAACTTTGTGGGTTGTGAGCAAGTTTAGTATAATAAATTTAAATTTGTTGTAAATTACAAGTGGATTTGGTATTAACAAAAAATCTAGAGAATACACAAGTCGTAATTTTATTTTAAATAATTTTTTATAAATTTTAACTATTAAAATTACATGAAAAAATATTTAATTATAAAAATAAATAAGCTAAGCTATTGAAAACCATTTTTTGCTCAAGACCTATTCTAATACTCTTAATTATAACAATACATAGCTGTTGTCACTAACTTAATTCACATCCTTCTATTCCCAGTATATATGCATCTATTTTTTAAGATATTTGTGTACCTATCAATGAAAAGACTATCATATTTGTTGAAAATGATCGTTCTTATATTTGCCGGTTTCAGGTAAAAATTAGGAAATTTATAGAAATAGCCAAAAAAATTTATGTATTTTTCAAATTTAACCTCTCAAACTTTTTTCTATCATAATTAGCCAAAGACCCAACTGTTTGACGAAATTGCCCTCATTTTTTAGTCCAAAAAAATTAATGCACAGTCTTTTTTTTTGTCGCGACGATTGTCGAGAAGACAAAATTTTGGGAGACAGGTGCTCGTCGCACAAAAACACAGTAACTATGCATATTATTTGTTTGACCCTAGGTTAGAAATTTGAAATAAATTCTTCATCTTGTTCTTGTGTTGTGGTTGTGTGTTGTTGTTGTTTGATGTTGTTTTGGTGATGGTTGTTGTTGTTTGATGTTGTTTTGGTGGTGGTTGTTGTTGTTTAATGTTGTCTTGGTGGAAGGTTAAAGGAGAGGAGAGTGGATTTTGGTGGGAGGGAGGAGGCGGGCTGGGGCAACAGCCAGCGCTCGGGCTGTTGCCCAGCCTCGCGCGCGGATTGGGGAGCACGGGCTAGGGAGACGGCCAGCGCAAGCAGGCTGTCGCCGCCGCCGCACTCACTGTCAGTAGCCCCACCTTGCGCCTGACCTTTGCTTGCGCGCGATCTTTGGTGCGACGACAACCCGGCCGTCCTCCTCCCACCTCGCGGCAGTTTTTTGTTTTTGTGCGATGGGCTGTCCGTCGCACAAACTTTTGGGAGACAGGTGGCCGTCGCACAAAAACACAACAACTATGCATTTAATTTATTTGGCCGTCGCACACAATTAAGTGCGATGGGAGCAAATCCCCAACCCGCGCTCAATAGCTGTCTCCCCAGCCCGAGCTCCCCAGCACACCTCCTCCCTCCCACCAAAATCCACTCTCCTCTCCTTCAACCTTCCATCAAGATAACATCAAACAACAACAACAATCACCAAAACAACATCAAACAACAACAACCACCACCAAAACAACATCAAACAACAACAACACACAACCACAACACAATAAAACACAACACAAGAACAAGATGAAGAATTTATTTCAAATTTCTAACTTAGGGTCAAACAAATAATATGCATAGTTGATATGTTTTTGTGCGACGGACACCTTTCTCCCAAAATTTTGTGCGACAGACAGCCCGTCGCACAAAAACACAGCACCTGTGCATCAATTTTTTTAGACTAAAAAATGAGGGTAATTTCGTCAAATAGTTGGATCTTTGATTAATTATGATAGAAAAAAGTTTGAGAGGTTAAATTTAAAAAACACATAAAATTTTTGGCTATTTTTATAAATTTCCCGTAAAAATCCACCTAAACTTAGATAGTACTATAATCGAAAGCTCAAGCATAACCTTTCAAAGAGAGTTAATATATGTTTGTATGCAATAATAGAAGTATATTTTTATAGAAATATTTAAATAATTTAATTTTTCAGATGTAGTATTACAATTCTAGATGTGGTGTTATGACTTGAAATAAATATGCTGTTGCCACCGCTGCAAGTTACAGGTAAAATCTGCTGATTTGAAATAAATCCGTTACTGCTACCACCGCTGTGAATTTATTCATTAGTAGTTTTCGGTATAAATTACTGCTTGGTTGCTAATCGTTGATTCAGAATCATTGTACATATTTATATATATCTATATTGTTTGTTGCACACATGGTACGGTGTAAGTGGCTGTGTTCTGTTTTTTTTTTGACAAATACTGTAATCACAATTACGAGGAATATTGTGATCAATAAAAAGAGAGGAAAAATGAAGAAAAAAGAGAAAGAGAAACATGTGGGCAGTGTCCCGAATCCCAGCCGCACCATTCGTCTGCAGACCCACGACACCAGCTCCTCGCCCTTATCTACACGGCACCCAATATCCACGCAAAAACGGCGGCGTCTACGACGAAGACATGGGTGGCAGAGGTCACATCGTCCTCTCGAATCTCAACTCCGGCGGCAGCAGTTCGGCTTCAGCCCCAAAACTACAAATACAAAAACAGGAGAATGGAAAGCAGCTAAGCGGCTCAGACGTCCTTTGGGCTTTACAGAGAGCGGCTGCTAAAAATAAGCCGAAAAAGAAGAACAAGAAGAAAAAGCAAGCATCCTCTACTGACAGCCACAGAGAGGACGAAGACGACGTGGATTACGGTACTAGTGTCGAAGTGAAGCCCTTGTGTATTAAAAGCGCGTGGGCTGCTAAGTTGGATGAGTTGGATGGGCGTCTGCAGGAGCTGTCGGAATTCACTTGATTTCTCAAGTAATTTTAGTTTTAGTTTATTACAATCACTATTTAGCAAATTAAGTTTACTGTTATGGACCTTGTTTCGTCTTTTGTGTGTGTATTTGCAGAAAAGCTTGCCAGATTAATGATTTAGGTTACGCTAAAAATCTCAATATTTAAGTTTTGATGCATATAAAATTATTAGAGCTTGCTACCTTACAGTTACCGTAAGGTGCAGTTCTCTCACAAATGGACCGTGAGTCCCATGACCGGTTACTATTTTTGTGAGAGGACTGCACCTTCCGACAACAATAAGGTAGCCTTCTCCAAAATTATTTACTACAGTAATATCTAAATAAATTACTTATCGCTCTCATTTTTTCTCAATATGGCAAACTGCGAACACCGTTAATGAAGAAGTTTCCATACAATATTTGAAAAAACGAAATCAAATATGAAATAAATGCTTTGATTATCAATCATCTCCAATCTTATATAGAGCACTTACCTTCCCCACCCTTAAACGTCCCTCTCCATTTTCAATCTTTTCATTTGAGAGTGTGCGGGCTAATGAGAACAGAAATTGGAAGAAAGGGAGTTCCGTAAACAGTTGTCCATCTAAAACGAGTCCAACCTCATGAAGAACTACAACTGTTTCTACAATCCACTAATATGGTCGATATCTTCTGCCATGGCTGCCATCAGCACCGCCACTACTTGCTCCTCGTCCACCTGGGCCCCTCTCAAGTCTACGCGGCCGGGGAGGTGGCAATGGCATTTGTACTCCAGGCTGCTGACTGCACAATCCCCAAAAACATAAAAGTATACAATATCTGTTATTCTTACAGACACTACCAAATAAAAAGCAACTTACAGAACATAGCCAATTCGACCATCTGGTAAGACCATTGGCACCATGTGGATCCCAGCTGGCATTCGACCCCTACCATATATCATGGGCTGTCTCACATGGGCAAATTTATGAGACCTATCATAAGAATACTCTATCTAAGCAAAAAGAGATTTGCCAGTATACTCCAGGTACCTGCTGTACACCAGCACCAGCAGCAACAACTCCTAATCCAGTACCCACAGAGCCATATGCAGTCCCAGCAAAGCTACCATACCCAGCATGTGGCAGACAGATTGGATGAACTCCAGCGGCAGAGGAATAAACCCCTTCAGTTCTTTTATCAGTCTGAGGCTTTGCAAGAACAACTTCCAACACTTGGCCTGCAGTTCGAGTCCATTGAACATATATATTATTCTAGGAATTCTGGTATGAGAAACCAAAAAAAAAAAAATAGTCAAATTCAGACATTGGCAGGTCTAACACTTTGGCCTTCATGTATACCCCAGATCTCCAAGACAAAGCCGGGAAAATGTGCAAGAGACTTACCATCAATTTCATATTTCTCGGTATCTTTGATAGCCTTTAATGCACTTGACCGTTCGGCATAGTGGATAAACCCAAAATCACGTTTCCCAGATTTTCCAGGAGGCATAACCACTTTTGTTACCTCCCCATAACTTTGGAATAGTTCTTTAAGTTGCTCAGTAGCAATGTTTTCAGGTATATTTTTCACATAAAGAGCCTTCACCTGCTGGTCTCAAAACAGTAGATAACATTAGGCCAACATCATTCGATTATTCAACAACACAGGTAAAACAAATTATGATCTCACAATGTTTACTACAATTTAAAAGTTGCGTATAAAACAAACAATAGCACTTATTAAACTGACAATTTCCAGAAGTCATAGTCAAGTTTTGATTCCAAGCAGTAAGTCTTAAAAGCATATTGATGACATTAGGAGCTTCCCAGAAGACAAACCATAATCTAAGGTTCTCATCAACATAAGTGCCCCAATAATCTCTGTATTTTATTTGTATGCGTGATAATTAACTCATCACTACAAATAGGGATACGAAGTGTTCCATTTCTTAAGTCAAACCATTTAGGCATTGACAAGGTTCTTTTGACACTTCTCAGCGCCTAAAAGTCTCCTTAACTAACATATTAGATGACATTCTCCAGTTTATATAGACATCATGAAGAGACAATAAAAGTGAATCAAACTCATTTGAAAGCAGCTTCGTGTCAACTTGAAAGACTTGGAATGTTCTAATTCTAGACTTCACCTGAGAAGCAGCAGCAGAGTGATCAGGTGTGCTCTTTGGTTCAGCCCATGAGACAGTTGGGGTATTGCCATCCAGCTTAAAGTTTGCGCTTGTCATTTTCTGCCTTGAGTAATCAGCACAGGCATTATTGTAATACAAAACAAAAGCAAAACCACGATTACGAGAAGGAGCTTGAGGATCCTGTTATGGAGAGAAGATAACAAAAAGTACTAGAGTAAGAAGATGATAAAAAAGATTAAGGAAAAAAGAGCATTGTTTAATACAAAATTTAAGCTTTATGAGCTCAATGGTATCAACTCCTGGACCTACATCCTCAATGACTTCTCTGAACTCCTCCTCTGTCCAGCTCTTGGGAACATTTCCAATAAACAACCTATTTTTAGTTCCCGACAGTGAACACCTTATTGTTTTACCCTAAAAGATGATATGTATCAGGAAGAAAATATCGATGGAAAATGCCAAAATGGCATGAAAGAGATTGTCTCAAACAACCAAATCATCCCTAGCATCTCTAATTTCCAAAATATGCTGTCAGAAGCATCTTGATAACCTTAAAATCTTTACTGTGTAACTCATTGATGGCCCTTTTCGCAACCTCTTTTGATCTAAATGCCACAAAAGCAGACCCCTTGCTTTTACCAGTATCCTTGTCTTTCGCTAACCTCACCTGTATAAATTATTTAAAATAGAAAACAATGTCATATATGACAATTAAAAGATAGGTAATTAAATTTTATAAGCATTAATAATAATGGTTCTAGCCTCAAAAACTTCGCCTATTAGTTCACACAGATCCCTTAAGTCCTCTTCTGATGCATCCTTAGGAAGTCCACCAATGAAAACTTCAGAACCATGAGGTGGAAGGGCAAGAAGTTGGCCATGCTTCTCTTTCTCATCTTCACTGATGGAAGCATTGTGCTTGTCTTCATCTTCCACTGCATCTTCAGTATTAATGCAACATCCATTTGCTCCTGGTGATTGATCTTCGTTACTAGCCTCGGCATCATATTCTTCCTCTTCATCATTTTGTTTAACATTTCCATCCCTACCTACTTCTCCATTGTCATCCAGTTGTTCTTCGGGATCATCATCTATCTCTTCCATGTAGTTGTCCTCATCAAGATCCACCCACTCATCAACTTCTGTGTTATCTGCCATGACTGTTTCAAGTTTCTGGACTTATCACCCAAAATACAGTGCCTGAACAGCACCGAAATCACCTTCAAGCTTTGATGATTAGAATTGAAAATGCACACAGTGCAGAAGAATGTGCACGATGCACACTCACAGAACTTGCTTTTTTCCTTTTTAGGCCATGTATCGAGAATGGATATCCAACCACAAACTTGGATACTCATTCTTAATTTAAGGAGGAATATACGACTATAACTACTAGTAAATAATCAACAATTTTACGGTGTTGATAGACTGATCAACTTTGGATGGAGAATGGACTGTTAAGAAAATTGTGAAATTCGAGAACTTTGGGACAGAGAGAACTGTCATGATTTCTCTAGTGCCAGGATATATGCTTTTAGACTCACCGACTTTTCCTGTAGCCCACCTTAATGACTGAGGAACACCAATAAGAATGATGGTATGCAGAAGCCAAAACCATTTGAATTTGTTTCCCAAAAGAGTTCTTTTGAAAAAAATAAAATAAAATAAAAACTAAGAATTTCATTTGAGCTCCCCTCCAACCCCCGCCCAACCCCACTCAATTCTATTCTGCATCCACAACAGAGCAGAGCGGATAGCAAAATGATTTCTGAAAGAAAATTTTTTGCACCCTTTGTAAAATTTCACGCTAAATTTACATACAATCGGACCGTGAGTGTGCCCAAATTCTGAGTTGCTAATAAACCGACCAAATTATAACAACTAAAGAATAAATTCAAAAACCTAGAATTTATATATCCCAAAACTTTAGCGTCTAAAATGGTAAAACACAAGGACCAGAAAAAAATTGACAGTTCACACCACATTAAAGACCTAAAATCAACATGATACAAAAACAAAACCCCTAGTCAAGGCAGCAATTAATATAAGCCTATTACCCAATCCTTTCCTTATAGGACTTTTATTCCATGTAAGAGATAAAAAATCAAATAAGCTGCAAATTATGTTTAGCTCAGGAATTATCTCTTATAGGGCTATTATTTTGGGGAATGTGCCATAGAATCATAGAAAAATAACAGATATAGCTGACAACAGCAGTAAATAGGAGAGATATCTGGCATACCAGTGAATGCTTTTTTGTGCTTGTGGGTTGTTTTTGCTTTCTTGTTTCTGTTTTCTCCTGTATCACAATCAAATGTAGCGGGCGATTTTACCCGATCAACCCCAGTAAGAGAGGTTCGTTCTTTCTTCCTTTACAGAAGAAGCTAATTTGAGATAGAGTGAAAATTAATCTGTGAATAGGTGTACGCTTGTCATAAACCTTAACTAATGAAATACAGCCACGACATCTCAGATTCCTCGCATTTCTTTTGAAGATTGACTAAAAGCACCCTTTCAGGCTCCCGCTATTGATCTGTCATCTACGGATGGGAACGACTTCATGGTTGGAACTCGGAAACTTGCTTGCGTAATATGAACGTCGCAATTTACAAGTCCAGGAACTTTCGGGCTTAAGCACCTCTTTAGGGGCCCATGATGGCCCAATTCCGGATGCGACGGCATTATTGCACAAAATGAATGAGGACGAATATCGAGGACTCGGTATTATTTAGACCAGGGTTAATTATAAAAGGGCGATGATATTTTTGCGTGATCCCACCCCCTCTTTAAAAAATTAATTATAAAATATTCATACTATTTGTAATAATTTCAAATTTAAAATAAATTTGAACAATTAATTAATTAAATACCCATTGATATGATCATTTACCTTCAATCAAACAAATAAAATGTAATTGTCATTTGATATCTTACAAAATTTATTGATTATGAAATTTATGCTATTTATCTTATGAAATTTATTGACTATGAGAAGGATGTAATTAATTGATTAATCATTTAAATTTTTTTCTATTTTAAATTTTATACAATAATGTGAATTTTCTAACAATAAATTTTTAAAGTGGGATGGAATTACACAAATTGTGGAGCAAAAATATCTTCACTCATTAAAAAATATGTAGAATCTCATACTTTAATTAAAGTGTTGATATTTGCATGAAATTTTGTGTAGACATGTATTCTTTATAGTATTGTAATAAATTGAGGGCTTACCCTTTTTTATTTGCATTGATACAAAGGTCCATTTTCACATTATAAAAGCCCTTATATTAATATAAAATATGAAGGTATTCATCTCAAATACTTTCACATGTAACACATGAGAAATTCTATAATATATCAGAAGTATTATGTTTGGTATACAACAATAAATAATATTATGACATGTGTGCATTTATCTTGAAACACACATTCTATGATTGTTTTGTAAAATTTATGTAACACACACTCCCTCCTTAGTTATTATCTCAAAAAAATTTTATTCAATCACAATAGCAACAACTACTACCGGTGCAATGAATTCAGTATATAACCGAGAACAAAGACTTCACAAAACTATCCTACTAGAAGAACAATGAGCCACCAACAGACAGCAATCATAGTAGTTCACTCATTTTTAGTTTTTCTATATGTACAAAGATGTATAAGCATGAAATAATTTAGTAAGAGAGTCCAACGAAACTTGCAGGAAGCCAAACCAACAGCAGAATCATAAATCGTAAATAAGTCAAGCAACATTGCATCTAAGTGCTCATACGTGTGCAAACTCTTGCATCCTTAAAAAATTTGCCCGGTCTACAGAAATAGCCTTTACTGGGGGCGCAATGACTGTCTTGTAAGCATGTGCACAAACCTTCAACGGCACAACCCGCTTTGTCTACGGTCACTCCATCTTTTATTGCTCCACAAGGTGCTCCCATGCTCAGAAGGCCGCCAATGCTCAAGCCCCAAAAACATGGTCCATATGGCAACGCCAGCCCCACCTTGGCAGATTCGTTGATTACCTGCCTCAGCGTAGCACCACTCTCCACAGTCATCGTCATTGCTTGAAAATCGATTTTGAGTACGCGGTTTAGATTTTTCGTGCTTATGCCGTCTGGGCATACCAACTTGGCCATGCTGTGTCCGTAACGCGTCGCTACTTTGATTTTTCTTTTACCCATGGTTGCATTTGATATATTGAAATGAGCTCTTGCTCTATGGGAGGGTACGCTGTGTTGGCTGCTTTACACACACTTCGATCGGAGAACGATTCAATAAAGTTTGTGATCGTGCAATTGGAATTGTTTTATGAACACTTGATCGGATCCTGTGGGGGGACTGCAAGCCACGATCAAGACTAATAGGGAAAGATATATTAATACAATAAGTTGTCGGAACGCGCTCTTTACGGAAGTTAGAATTACCATCCTTGATATGTTAGTGTGTTTCAGGGGTTGTAGGTTTGAAATACATGCGTTTCATTAGCAATGTCGTTTTTAACATATATATAGACGTGTTACTTGTGCACGCAGAATGCTTAATTTGGGAGAAGAAAAATTATAATTATCTATCCATAAATACAGATTATATATATAACAGGAGAATATTTATCTCTTGTTATCATTATTTCTTTATTATCTTGTATCTTGTTGACTGTACTTATCTATGTTGCGTTTGTTTTTTTGGTTTAATTCACACAAACGAAAAATGTGGTTGCCATTAATTATTTGTTTCGAAAAAGGATATTGTTGGTCGTGGCTAGTGAATCAGTTTTATTTTCACTTCTCATAGAGAACTATGCTTGGAGACACGATCATTTCTATTGGTTTGCGTAGTCAACTTCTTGTTGGCTTCATTTTCCTTGCTATCGTATTTGACTTTTTATTCTTTTTGTTATTTGCTCCCATTAAAAATTAAAATAGTCGCCGAAGAAGTAAATGTTATAGTTTATATTACTTCCTAAGTTGAACATGGATTTTGAAAACAAGTTCACTTGTATATCCCGCACGTTTCATTACCTTACAAGTAACAGCCTTCAAAGATCAGTTTTTCAATGAGCAATTGAATTCTTTTGTTGATCTGACTTTCATAACCTTCATCCAGCAATATTCATAACATTTTTACATCAAGATCTCCAGTCTTTACAATTTCCTGCATAGATATTTTATTAACAAATTAGGTGTGTAATTTATTGAGCATAGAGCACATATCAATAAAAAACTCAAAATCCAATATCTTTCCGTCTACGATATTTTCGCCTACGATACACTACCAAATTAATCTAGGTCCAAGCACAAGTTATGATCAATGAATCCTCCTAACTATCCATGTATATCCCAAATAGTGGTGAAGATAACGACATTTTTTTGGGTGGGCTGAACCCTTTTTTTTTTTCCAGTTCAATACTTTTCTATTGTGTAAGATAATTTTATTAATAAGAAATTAAAGAAGCACTCGATAAAAGGAGACATAATAAGTCTTATTGCTCCAAATGAGATTATTTAAATAATATATTTACCCATTAAATGATGAATTTGGACAAGAATTTGATGATAGTTGAAGAGGTGAAATAACTAATTAATATAAAAACTCTTATATGGGTTTCAATAACAGCACATTTCTAAATATGCATGCATACATACATACATACATACATACATACATGCATACATATTTGGGGACCTAAGTTGGGCTACCTTTCTTAGGTTCGTCTCTGACGAAGCCACGTGGATGCTAGGATGGGCGATAGCCCATACAAAATTTTCGAAAAAAAAAATCAAATAAGTCCTTCTAAATAAATTTATTTACAATGTGATGTTATTAATATTTTCAATATTTTTAATAATATATCAATATTTTTATCCTTTTTAATTTATTAATGTAAATCTCAACTCATTTCTCTCTCTAAGCCACTCTCACTCTTTACCCTCTAACTTTGATGATTAAAAAAAAATAAAACACAATATTAAATGCTTGAATTTTATTTTTTATCCTAAATTTAAAAAAATCTAATTGACTATATAATCATTTCAAGTTTAATTTCAATTCAATATTATGATTGAATTTAACGTATACCTTGATTCATAGAAATATTTTATGAATTTTTTCTTTGATAATTTTCTTAATCAAGTGCAGCGAACCGTGAGCCAACTCATTTTCTATTTTTAAATTTCTTAAAATCTGATTAGAGATAAATTTTTATTTACTCTTATCTTATTTTCATTGATAAATTTAAAAAAAAATACATATTCATTTTTAAAAAAACTAATGTCAATATGTCAATAATTGGAGAACTACAAACTAAATCAATTACATTATTTGTTAAGGCCCAACGCTTTTTTTTTTTTTTTTGGTAACTGTTTTTAATATCATACATGAACCGAGATATTAAATTTTATGAAACACTTAAAATAAATTTTTTTAAAAAAAATCTATGAGACACGTCTTGTTTTTCCTTACATAAATATTGCCAGCGCTTTGCGTAGCGTTGCATAGGATACAACATCAACATGTGTATGAGAACAAATGTGGATGCTCAAACTGATCTCATGATCTCCTTAAGCCCTACGGATCATTTGTTACGGGTCTTTTATTAGTTATTTTCAATGCTTTATTTATTTTTAATTATGAGCCCATGAGTTGGGTTAGTGGGTTAGTTTAGTCAGTCCAGGGTAGTTAGGTTGAACCAAGTCTTGTGGGAAAACTTAGTTTTTTCCTGTTTCTTTGAGATTTGATCAATAGGCTAGTTCCAATTGTATTTGATGATTATACAAGCCACATAAATACATGAACAAAGGATTATGCAGTTATTTGAGATTAAACTCACTTGAGTTGTTGAGGCCAAGCTCTTAGCTTTTAATTCCCTTAATCCTGTGTTCCGACAAAAAAAAAAAATTATAATCCCCAGTAAATGCCATCATTCTTCATCATCAACTATGCGATTGATCGCTTTGAGGAGGGCCTGCAACTTCAGAGAGTGACTTTTAATTATGTGCAGAGGGATTTCAATTTTAGTCTTTCTTATTTGTCCGGCTAAATTTTCCCTTTTTTTCTTAGGTTTTCTATTAAATTATTCATTTGAAATTAAGAAGAAAAAAAGAACAAGAGATTTGAGTGACTACCGGCACCCTCTATTTTATGAATTATTAATTTTATAAGAATGCCGGGGGGCAGCTGAACTAAAACAAATAGAAAGGTAGTAATAGAAAGCGCATGCATCAACAGTCTTTGCTACAAAAGAAAGAAACTTAAAGGTGGGGGTGAAGAGAGGTAACTGAAAGGGCGTTGAAACGGAAGACGGGGTTTATTGGGGAAGTAAGACAAACAAACGCTGTTTTAGAAATTAAAGACCAAAGAGGATATAGAAAGAAAATAAGATTGAAAACGAAAATGGAGCCACCCAAAAGATCTAAACTTGTACAAGAATATTTTGGGCCTCAACAGTAATTTTCTATGGCCCAGTTGAGCATTCTAGCCCAAAGCTTTCCAGAAAATAAACAAACAAACAGCCAAAAAGCGTAATTGAGTCTCCCTAGTTAATTGTTACCAGGTCTTTATTCAAATTAGTGAAACAGCTACTGGTGTTATTATACAATGGAGCAAGAAGACACCGAAAGCAAAGTTTCTGAAAATGGGGCAGAAAAAAAAAACTCACACACACCTTGAACTAGAAGAACTTAGGACAACATAAATTCATGGCTGCCTCGTATTCTTTTAACTTCTTTATGCATAGCAATTAGCAACTGTAATGTGACATGCAGTCATTGATAAAGCGAGCCCGATCGACGAAACCAAACCAAAACCAAACTAACAGCAGAATCCTAGATCTTTAACAGGCCTAGCCACTGAAATCGAACTTGCATCTGAGGATTTATAGGAGTACAAACTCTTTTCATCCTTAATTATAAACTTTGCCTGGTCTCTAGAAATGGCCTATATTTAGTGTGGACACGATGGATGTCTAGAGAGCACATGCACAAACACTGAAGAGTACAACCCTCTTTGTGTATGGTCACCCCCCATCTTTTAATCTAAGAATTTGATTTGTCCACTTATCTTTAACCTTCCGCGATTCGCCAGCATTTTCGCATCTCTTTACGACTCCATCAAACGTAAGGTTTCGATTATTTCCATTGTGGTAACCCTTCGTATTGAACTAGTGAACATGACATTTTCTATATAGTTTTGTAGGCAAAGTTTTGTATTTTATACAGTTTAAAATAGGTCTCTTGTAATTGCAACGCTTGTATTTTATATGAGTAGTGCCTGATAATCTGATATCACAAAACCTTTTTATTTTAAAATTTCATTATCTCAAATAATGTAAAACTTATCAAGTGGATAGCGAGATTATACAGTTAATTCATTCAAAACTTATGACAAATTAACAAACACTTGAACAATGACACATAATTTAGAACAAAATTTGAAATAAAATTTATTAAAATCTATCAAAACTCATTTTGTATGTGTAGTTATAAAACTTGTGCGGTGTACCGTATAAAATGTGGTTAGTTTGAAAAATAGGGTTATTGTTTATCACATAAAATCCATGACACAGCTGGATGCTTTACAGTCAAGATCTTAATTGGTTGTCATTAAATTGATTTGGAAAATGATCTTCATGGTTCGTGATCACGATTAGGAACCAATTTTGTTTTAACTTAAAATTTTATCCTTATTTAAACTTAAAGTTGATATTCCCTTGGACTGCGTTGTCAAATTCTAGTTTTTGACTTTTTGGTTTCTTTTTCCCAAGAATTTTTGTTTTTTTTTCCTCTCAATGAAATTATGTCTAAGATTCGATTTAGACTTTGGAGGTTAACAAAAATAAAATAAATAAATAATTGAAAATTTTGGGCTTTACTACTTCGTCGGTTTATAGACATTTATAATGTACATATAATTTTAAAATGAGTTCACCTCTCCCGTACGTTTCAGTAATTGCAAGTTGGAATCTTAAATATATAATATGCAATAGGCAATTGAAGTCTTATGTTGATCCGATTTACCTTTATCTTCAATTTTACAATAGTTACATTATTTTCACCCACGGTCACTATCCATTCTTTTATTTATTATATGTTTCGTTATCTACTAATCACATGAATGTAAGTATTTGTTAAAATAAGAAATACCAATAAACAAATCGAACTAAAGTGTCAGTCTCTCTCTTCACATACAATTTAATTTTTTAAGACACCATAATTACGTCACATTTACCGTACCAATGATGAAATGAGACATAATAACATATTGCGGGAAAAATTCTTGACTGCTCTTGGAGAACAACTCATTTTCCATCCACTCATTGCTTACGATGATATGTATACAAAAAATGAATGGATGAAGAGTAATGTCACGGGAGTATTAAAAACCTTTTCAAAGAATGGGCCAAAAAGTAAAAAATAATTATAATCCATTTATGGTGCATTTATTAAATGAAAATTGGAATAAACTGAAATCGTAATAAGCAATTGAAATTAGAATAAGTTATCTACTTAAGCGGTAGGAATCCAAATTGGAATTATTTGTATTTTCATTAATGTGTTTACTTTATCTTAAAATTGGAATAGTCTGTTATAAATTACTAAAATACCCTTTGTTGATTGTAGGAATCCAAATTGGCATTAACTGTATTTTCATTAATGTGTTTATTTTATCTTGAAGTCAAAATAGCATATTGCAAGTTACTAAAATACCCTTTGTTGATTGTTGTTCCTAGTATTATTTGTCTAATAATAATAATAATAATAATAATAATGGCATTATTATTATTGTTAAAAATAACGATCAATGAAGGATCTATTTGTAAATAATATAACAATTTTGGGCATTTTCATAAATTTTGTAAGAACAAAAATACAAAGATGATAGGTGCTGATTGAGAGCAATTTGGGAATTATAAAAATTCAATAGAAGTAAAATGGGCAGCTCTAGAAATCGGAGCTCCCAACCCCCCTAGGAATCAAATTTATGGGAATGATTCTCAAATTTGTAGACTTGCATGATTTCAATTTTGATTCCTGTCCTTATTTTGTAAAGTAAATGCTGTTAATAATTTTAATTTCTCAATGTGAGAAGTAAACACACCTTAAATGCATTGAATCCATTAACTCATATAGATTAATTGTACCTATCCTCATGTTTCAGTTATGGCAAGCTCCAGTATGTTTGGGTAATTGGTTTATCATTGTTCTAAGCCAAGAATATTTCCTCAATAACTATAACTCAAAATTTAATATCAGAATAGGTAGCCCTCAATGGGCAAACTCAAAATTTCTCCACATGACGTAATAAATCTAGCTTCAAATACAACCGTACCGTTATCTACATTAATTAAACAACGTCTAAAATCACATATGTCTCTTAGAACTTATACGTGTACAAACTCTTGCATCCTTGTAAACTTTGCCTGGTCTACAGAGATAGCCTTTTGATGGAGCACAGTGAATGTCTTGTGAGCATATACACAATCCTTCCAGTGCACAGCCCTCTTTGTATATGGTCACCCCTTCTTTTAGTCCGAGAACTTGATCTGTCCACTCGCTAGAAAATAGCCCTAATGGATCATACTTGTCTTTAACCTTGAAGAATTCTCCAGCATTTTTGTATTTTTTGATGACTCCATCAAATACTAAGTTTCGATTCTTTCCCCAGTGGGGAAACCCTCCATACTTGAACACCGCGAGTTGCTCTATTTCTTCAAGTATATCTTCATAAAGCCTTGGAGTCATTGGGTCCTTGCTTCGGTAATAGGTGATATCAAAATCTAAAGAATCCTCTTGCTTGCCCAAGTAAGCACTCGAAGCTTTAACATAACGCATGAGTATGCCATTGTAGAGCTCCAGGCCACATAATGCTTTGGGCTCTAATTGAATTAATTTTTGGATATCATCGATGAAGCTTTTAACGACAGACAATCTTATACTGATTGTAGTTTGGTGAAAGAACTCGCTTTTAATTCTAGGATCCCAAGCACAAGCCGTGATCAGTGAATCCTGAGGACTGTCGAGGCAGGTCCCAGATGATTGAAGACGATTGTGATATCCAATTACAGGATAGCCGGTAAAGGCTATACCTATGTTAAAACCAAATTAATCCAAATCAAAAGAGAGAAACTTTAATATATCGTTACTCACTCCATGAGTAAAATCATAAACAATACACACACACACACACACACACTCGGTGGGTTAATTCAAGGTAAAGGCAGAAGCAATACCATTATTTGTTAAACCAAATGCAGAAGTCACAAGGGTTGACGTAACTAGCTTTGCACCAATGCATTTCCCATTAGCATCACTTCTAGATTCTTGATTCTCCTCTGATGAATTATTTAGATGACAAGATAGATTAAGCACCAGAGTGAAGCAAAACTTAAATTAGCTAGAGCCCTACTACGTGCATTAAGCGTCTTAATATAATGAAACGAATATTGTTGGGAGCTGACCTGTAGTTCTGATGATTTCCAAAGCAGCTGAAAGCGTGGACCGGAATGGAATATAATTATATGCAGCATTACCAGTTGCGTTAGAGGAAATGCGGTCATCAATTCGATATAGTGCCTTGTGTTGATTAGGGTACCAAGCTATGTCCGCGAACTCATGTTGATGCCCAAAACTACCTGCTTCATCTGCTAACTCCGAATCATTCTTCATCAGGAATGTGATTGATCGCTTGAATAGAAGTTGCAACTTCAGGGTCACCTGCATTAGTCTGTAACATTGTAAACTTATTTACGTAATTGTAAAGCAGTGAAAAAAGACAGTTACCTCTTATATATTGTAAACTCATCCCAAATTTTAATTCAGGACCTAAAACTTATTCCATCATATGTCTCTTATTTTCTTTAAGGATAATTAATATGGGTCCTTTTCAAAAACACTAATCCTAATCGTTTCAAAATTTATTCTGCCCATTGAATCCGTATTTTAAATAAAAGGAAATTTTGCATGATTTTAATTCATTTGTATGTTTCATTCTATCGAAGGTACACCACGTCAATTTGTAATACACTCTTTCTAAAAAAATAATAATTAATTTGAATAGTTAACCAACAAGTCGGTTAGAATTCTACTATTATTATTTTGAGAAAGAGAATTCCGTTGTAAAAGTAGCCGGACCAAACCGGGGGAATGGGAAACATTTACTATATCTACATCAAGCTGATCTACATCAAGTTGATTTGAAGTTAGGACATGCAAAATTTATTCCTTTGACCAGAATCTTTATATATGTGAGGAATCAAATATAGAATTAATGGATCTTAAATAAAATGTAAATTATATATGGCATGATAATTAAGCTTATCTAGAAAAAGTATGATATTATGAATTATTGATTCAATAAAACAAAATAAATCTTAATCATAGCAAACGGAAAATTCATCATCAAACGTAAAAAGTCAAGCTAACATAGTTTTAGATTAGTGTTTGGTCCGTGTATCTATCAAATTGGTATCATGTGATCGAGGCCCAAGGCAACAACCACACACAAACCTCCATCAAGAGAATCCAAACTCTGATATTCCAGAACATCAAAATGAAATGATAACCATATCATACCTGAGATATAACTCCAAGAACACCAAGCGAAACTTTAGCTGCATCAAGATCCTGATCATTCTCATTGAGCACCCTAACCTTAGCATATCCATCTTCAGGTCCTCCGGGACTTACAATTCTTAATTCAACAACATAATCATGAACTGAACTCCCTCGACCCCATAATGAGCTCCCATGCGCACCCGTGCCGATAAGGCCACCGATGGTCAAGCCCCACCAGTAAGGTGTATACGGCAACGCTAGCCCGGCCTTAGCAGACTCACCAATTATCTGCCTCAACGTAACACCACTTTCCATTGTTATCGTCATTGCTTCAGCATCAATATTTATTATTTTATTAAGATACTTTGTGCTAATTAACAACCCATCTTGGCCATCCGGGCACACTAGCTTCGGAATGCTATGTGAGAAACGTGTTGCCACTTTCATTTTTCTTCTGGCGATTGTTGCCGCTGATACTACTGAAATGAGCCCTTGTTCTGAGGTTGGGTATGCTACGTCAGCTGCTTTACACACGCTTCGATCGGGGAACATGCCGTAGGAGTTTGTGATGGTGCAGCTGGAGTTATTTGATGATGAACATTTGATTGGGTCCTCTGGAGGACTGCAACCCGCTATAAAAACACATAGCAAGAGGCATTCAGATCGGAAAAGATGCTCCAATAAGCTGCTATTTTTGGAACTTGGAATTGTCATTTTGAGAAAGTTGGTAGGATCAAATTTTCTAGGTTTATATATTAATTTCGGACAGATGGCTTGTACATGCAGCGATGGTACACACATTTATAGTTGTGTAGCGTGCAAGAGTTTCAAACACCGATTTGCGGCATTAACTCCAGCTCACATCTGAATCCTTTGAAGTCAAGATCTTTCTTAACTATCGATCATCATTTCTGTAAATTATTTAATTTCATTAATTAATTTTAAAATGTGGATTGTGGCCATGTTTCGTTTTTCTTTGGATGCAGCTGGAACCCTGAAAACAAATGGGAAATTCATGCTGTTATTATTTTATACACCCTGGAAAAGGAAAAAAAAATTCCTCAAGTGGGTCTGTTTATTATTATTATTATCATCATCATTTTCCTTGAAATCATGTGGTTTTTATTGCTTCGGAAGTAAAATGCAAAGATTTTAACCAAATTCCTTCCTCCACGTGTCGATGTCTAGCAGCCTTTGAATTTGAAGGAAAGCTTGTAACTCGTGGATGCTGCGCCCGCGTGCTGCGAGCATGAAAGACAAAGGAGTAGTGCAAATGATGTGTTATATTATTTGAAACTTATATTAATCTCCATTCAGGTTTTTTCACGGAACTTAATTTATTAGTTGTCAACTAACTAAAGAGATATAAAAGACTGTTTTTAAGTAGGTTACAAAATAATATAACTTAACAACTGGCGTAAAAGTGAGTCCGTATTTTCTTTTTTTAGATTATATGAGTTATATGTCAACACAAAAAAATAAAAATTGAGTAAAAAATAATAATTTAAAATAGAATGGTTAGAATGATTGCACCTAAAAATTTTTCTAGTTTAGATTTTTTTATTGGAGTATTATTATTATTATTATTATTATTATTATTATTATTAAGAAAAGTGAAATCATTGAATTTGTTTCCATTGGAAGGACTAACAAAATCAAGAAAATTAACAGTTAAAATCATTAGTTATACTGTGGAGTTATCAAATATAAATTTTTATGAAAAATAAATCTTAGTTCCAATGCGAAAATTATCAAATATAAAATTTAGATTAAAAAATCTTAACTTTTGGGTAACTGTAAAATAATAAAAATGAGACTTTCTTACACAAGTCACTTTGAAATAAAACTTAGAAGAATAGTGTATTAATTAAACAAAAATAGAGGCTCTACTAAAATTTATGGCCCTGAACAACTGTCCAATTCGGCCGATTCGGCAGTGTATTTGAGTGGGTAACATGTGTCTCATCCAACGCACTATTCCGCACTAAAATTTACAGAGGCATGCGACATAATAATATTCAGTCAGTGGATACTTTAACATTATGGATTAATGGTTATCACCAGCTGCCGCTGTGGCAAGGCTTAAATGGATCGTTTTTCCTGAACTCGTTCACATTGATCATATACACACACCCACTTTATTTTTCTGCAGCTCCCACTTTTCATGATCGTGCGTTGTCAGAATAATTAATTAGCCGTGATGAAATTCATGTTTGTCATAATCATTCGCCCTTGCTCGGACAGTTTGGTCGACAAAGTGCATTTAATTTTGGCTTCCCACCCTGAGCCCTCATCTTAATATATACACGCATCTTTGTGTGTGTGTTTCAGTGTGTGCGTGTATTGAGCAAAATCAGCAGTCGGATGGCACGTATAAACAGGTTTATCTCTACTAGGTGATTTTGGGGGGAAAAAAAAGTCCGTAAGAGCTAAATCGCATGAAACTCAAAACTTCTATGCGAAAAACCTAGAAATTTGGTAGTCTGGTGACTTAGAGGAATTTAATTGCTAAGGGTACAAAGATCTCAATTTCAGTTGTCTCATTTGTGAAACAAATTCAGTATCCAAGCATGTAATCGATTTTATACTTACCATATAAATTTTATCCTTTTTTTTTAACTCAATTTAAAAAATAAAATATAAAGGTAAGGATGCACTAAATTCAAATTAATCTTTGAATTGGACTTTAGTCACCCCTCTAATTTCCTAATAAAATTTCTATTTCAGTTATTTTATTTTAATTTTTTAAAAAAGCATATTTTTCTTTTAAAGATATTTTTTATTTTTAATTTATTTTTAATTTTTAAAACTCAAAGTAGCATCCTGCTATTTTTCTTTTCTTTTATAATTTTATTGTTATCCTTCACATAAATCAACAAAATTTTATGGGTGACGGATTTTGAATGTCAATCATTAAATTAAATTGCACGTATTTTAAATTATAATTTGAAAGCAATCTTATATGTAAAAATTATTAATCAATAGGAAATAAAAAAAAAACAGTATTATCTTAAATTTTTGCAATTTATTTTGGTTGGATGAAAGTGATAGGTAAAAAAAAAAAAAAAAAAAAGAGGATTGATTATAAATGAAATTAATTTAGTGAAAAAAATTTTAATTATTTTAATTCTTATTTGTCGATAAATATTTGAAGTTATAAGGATAATGAAAGGTGACAATAGCTTCACTCTTAATTTTTTCAATTTTAACACCCCCCATTATACAACAACGGATGATCCACCAAAAAACTTTGTTTAAAAGAGCAATTATATTAACCCCACAAATTATCTCACCAGCCCCTATTTTTTTAATTTACTTCATAACTTTCCATAATTATGCTTAGTAAAACAAAAAATTATTAATATTTTATTTTATTCTCCCTGAGTCTCTCTAGCATAACCATCACCCCTCTCACTTATCTTTGTCAACGATAAGTTCACACCCCCACCACCACCTATCTTCTTGACCATCAATCCATTACCTGATGAGTTACAATATTGAGTTTTTGTTAAATTTTATAAATAAGTGGTAGATTTTATTGCAAGTTGATGATAATATTGGTTTTGATTTTTGTGTGATAATCTAAGATTTTGTTTGATTTCAATTTAGGATTTGATTAGATCAAGTTAATATTTTATTCAAATTATAAATCAAATAAGAAATGAGAGATGCGAGAGATGAGAAGTTAATCTATTGGGGAGGTTGAGAGACAAGAAAAAATATTTATTTTTTAATTGTTTATTATTTATCAATAAGGATAATTCTGAAATAAATAATGTTAATTGAAAAGTGAGAATTAATGAAATAAATTGAGTGTGTCAAATATCACTACTCTTATTTGAAAACCATTAGCCTAACATGGGCTTTTGAACTTGAGAATGTTTTTAATTTCTTTTTTAAAAATAAAAAAATAATGAGATATAATTATGTAAAGTCTAAATTATGTTTTTGGCCCTAATCTTACTTGATAGTTTTGAAACTGGACCAAATATCGCCTAAAAGATGGCCAACAAAAAAAAAACAATAATGCTTGTGTATAGATGAAAATGAAGTAGCCTTATTATTAATCATTAGTAAATACAAATTAGGAAATGACAAACAGTAACAGGGGCTGCATAGCGATCAGGTGAATCTCGGTGGGCACCCGGGGCTTGGGTAAGTATCTTGGGGTCCTCCAGGACTGGCTATTTTTCAACTGCTTAACATAATCATGCACCGAAATCCCATTCGCCCATAATGGGCTTCCAGGAGCACCCCCATTCAGAAAAGCCCGCCAACGGTTACGCCCCGAACAATATGGTCCATTGGGCAAAGGGAGCCCAATTTTGGCAACCTTGTTAATCAACCGCCTTCTCCCCGATTAACGTCATCTGCTCACCATCAAGTTTAAACATATGGTCCTTTTCGAAAATAAAAATTTAAGTATATGGTTTAGATACTTTGTGCTGGTGGGCAAGCCGTCTTGGGATGCTGCGAGAGAAACGTGTTGCCGCTTTCATTTTTCTGAGGTAGGGTAGCCACGCCCACGTTGGCTGCTTTTCCATAAGCGTTTGTGAATTATTTAATGAAGATGAACATCTGATTGGATCCTGTTCCTGTGAAAAGCTTAAAATACTAGAATCTCGCAAAGCTTAAAGGGTGAATCAAGGATATATATGCTATTTTTGTATAATTAATGAAGAGGATAAGCGCCAAGGTAACGTCGTTCCAAATCCAGAAAGAAATAATGTCTATTTTTGTATAGCACATTGCCGAATTCAATTGATCTCCTACCATATTGTTAATGTGAAACTCGCAATATTGATGGTATTATCAAATCAACGTTGGTTGTGATAGAATCCAAATTAGATTTTTCTCATTCAATACAGAATATGACCAACATCAAGACCTATATAGATGGCAATAATTATTGCCACAACATGCATATATATTATATCTATGGCAAGAGATTATGACTATTATAAAATATTTATATTGCGTTATGAAACTCTCATTTATAAATTATGAATCATTATGCTTGATGATCTTCTTAAGTCCTTTGAGCTATTGAGAAATAACGAGCGAAATACAAGCACCCTTTTTTCTTTTTTTTCTTTTTTGTTTCTTTCCATTTGTTTGGAGGGAGTTCAACTTGATGAGGATATATGGATATGTAGTGAACTTCCCATTAAGATATTTATACGATCCATTCCTTATAATTTCTTGCCATTAGAAAGGCTCTTGCAAAAGTTGATATGACCCACGTTAACAGTAACTAGCACCGAGGTTTTGTCCGGTAACTGGATTGTTACCTGTTAGTTGTTAGTAAACACTCTGCGGCTGCTTTCTTTCCCTTTTTTGTTTTTTTTTTTTTGAGTTGAGTTGAGGTTGATTTTTTTTTTATTAAAACCTAATAAATTATTAATTTTTAATCTTGAAAAATTATTTTTTTACCAAACACTATTAAATTTAATTTCATAATTAGAACATTTATATTCACAACAATTTTTAATTTTAAGCCAAAACCACTTAATGTCAAATGAATCCTAACAATACTATTATAATTGTGAGCATATTTTCTAAGTATGTTAGTAATGATAAACTCCTTGTAACCAAACACAGCCTAAGTGATAGTTGTTCAAGATAATAGAAACTTAGCTACATTTTATAAATTAAGTGGTAAAAAATGTCTGTATGTATAGATTATTTAAGGAATTTGCTTTTATCTCGATAGTTATGAATTTCTATTTCTTTCGATCTAAAATTGTATGTCAAATCCTCCAAGTCAAGAAAATAATAACTTCTTCCCCGACGCCTACAAGTCTTGAACAACACAATCCAATTTTAAAGCTTGCTTTCAGAAAGCCACAAAATAGATTCTCATTGATCACCTATAGGGAAACTCAGGATTGTAATAAATTTTTTTAGGTGATTGTTTGAATTGAAATTCGGAGGTAAAGGTTTAAAAGTGAAAATAGGTTATCAGAATAATGTTTGATTTGGAATTTGATAGTTTATTAGTAATTTATATAGGACCCCTTGAAACAAGCAAATGGCAACCACGTATAAAGGGGACTAATTATAGTTTGGATAAGATGAACCAATTAATACATCAAATCTTCAATTTGACATGTAATCAAATCCTCCAGACTTCCTCGATCATAATCCATCCTTTTGATAACTATTTTTCGAAGTCAAGAAGATGAAGAAATTACGAATGAATTAAATGTGCTAATAATGTAGACCCCTTATAAAGTCTTAAAGACTTTAACATTCACGTGTATCCATCAATAGCACCTTTTTATTGCTTTTTTCTTTTCGAATATCAAACAGAGACATTGTTATGATTACCATGCTTGATTGAAAAAGCGATGAAATTCTCAATTTTTTAGAGAGGCTGTCTTCAGACTGAAGGCTTGTTCGGTATCATTTTCTAAGCTATGTTTCATTCTCATTTTTAGAGTTCAGGTATAATACATGTTTGGTAGGCCTGAATCAAAAAATAAATTATAAAACAAATAAAATAAATTCAGCTTTATAGTAAATTATAAAACAGATTTTTATAAATTCAGAAAACGTATTATGCATCTTAAAATAAATTATAAAACAGATTTTTATGCGTTCCCTGAGGCACTTCCACTGCTTCTCTCTCTTATAACAAACATCATCGCTAAATTGATCTTGTTTCCTGTCTCCATTAAATCTAAACTCACAACTCTCGTTCGTGGCTTTTGCTATTCTTTTTCAACAAATATTCACCATCACTGAATATTGAAGAAGGTCATTGTTGTTGCTCTCACTCTCTCCTGCTGTTCTCTCTTGGCTGTTACTATTGTTGCTTTCTCTCGATTGCTACTGCTGCTCTCTCTGCTATTGCGGCTCAGTCTCTACTGCTGCTACTGCTACTATGTCTCTATTGCTATTGCTCTGTATTTGAGTAGCGATAAAAATAAAAAGCATATATTGAAGATGTTAAATTGTTCTGTATTTGAATTTAATGTATTTAATTTTAATTGATGAGGCTCATTAAATATTTGTTATATGTTATTTATTTTAAATTTTTTAGTTGCAAGAAATGAATCCTCTAGCCATTGATAGTGAGGATAAGACTAATTGTTCTAGCAAGATTGAAACCGCTTTTATTCATATAGTAAATGGCAATGTCAAAAAGGGTGACTTACCAATGAATAAGGAGATATTAGTACTAATATTGATTTATTTCCAATTAGTGTTAAAGAGATGAGTACTACAAGAGATAGACTTGTAGTTTTTGTGTGGAGTGATTACACACGTATTTCATAATGTTTATTATGTAACTAGATAATTATTTTAGGTAAACCATGTGTTGTAATATTATCTTAATTATAGTTTAAGAAAAATGGCAATATAAAACTTTTTGCAGGAATGTTAATACTAAATTAATTATGGGATGTTTGTTTGGTATTCTGTGATTTAATAATTTAATAATTCATTTAATTTTAAATGAACTATTTGATTAGTTAATGGAGATTAAATAAAATAAAAATAGTAATTTAGATTTTTCTAAAATTTTACTCTACGAACATAAGATGACTTAAATATTTGGTAAAAACAGCTTTTTAAAAATGGTATTACTAGCACATACTCACTAATTTATATCTTTTTCAATTATATTTATCAAACACATATGTTTTTATTATTAAAATATAAAATATAAAAAAAAAATTAAATTCGAAATAAAACAACTACATAATATCATTTTCATTCTCCTTTTTGTTTTCAAACATTATCAATTTAAAAATAATACCGAAATGGGCTTTTAATGGCTCAATCCCATTTTCTTTTTATGTAGAAAAAGAGGAGTCCAGCACATACAGACACAAGTTATCAATTCCATTATTCATTATGAATTTCAGCGAAGGCAAGACTTGGAAAAAATGAACATGGTTCTGGTTCATGTCAACCTCCTGTTTATAGTGCACCATTTATTGCAAAACCTAAACTAATTTTATTGTACGGTCTAAAAGTCTACTCTGTAATCAGAGAACATGTTTACACTCATCCAATTATAATTGGGACTAATCTAATTGATTTTATTGTACGATCGAAGAACATATCTATTTCTATCTAATTATAAGAGGAAAACATGGGTTTTTTGAGTCTGTTGTGCCTTGAACCCACAGTCACAAACTTTTATGGAGAGAATGGATTACCAGTAAAGGTGGCCAATGGGTCGTGCCGTGCCGATAAAGGAAAGCCTATGAGTGCTTGTGCTTGTGACGTGCAATGCCCACTATGCATTTTGTGCTGTGTCGTGCCTAATTTTTTTTCTTAGACCCGGCCCAACTCGCGTGCCGTGTCCACCCTTGTCGTGCCCACATATAAAGGTGGGCAATTTTGGATTCGGATGAATCCGATCGGATTTCAGATAATTCGGATTGAAAAAAAATCTATCCGATTTCAATCTGACTTTAAATCCAATCCGAATCCGATTTGAATTAAATATTTTCGGTAACTTCGGATTCTGATCGAATCGAATGAGTTTAGATTTCAAATTTGGATTATATTTTAGATTCAGATTAATTTGGATTTTGGACCTTTTTTACAATTCTCACAAAAAATTAATGAAATCTATAATTAATGAAAAACTAAATAACCATTAAAAAAAAGTAAGCTATATCCTCCTATTTACAAACAACCCGTGTACACAACTAAGCCAAGTTTAAAATTCAAAGTTTTAAACACAAATCATGGGAAGTTGTCACGGGATTAATTGATTACCATGAAGGGTTGCCGTCAGCTGCTTGGGACTAGTGGATTATCGACGTTCGGTGTGCAACTGGTTGGCAAAACGTGATGAAGAGTTCAAGACGCGGTTGGGTTTCAAATTCAGGTTCGGATTTGGTTGGAGGAGATCAAGACGAGGCTCGGTGGCTGGACGTTGGTCAATTTGTATCGGCAATTGTTGGGTTTCGTTCGCCTTGGTTTCACTCGGATTTGGCTGCACGTGATGAAGACGAATTGAGGAGATCAAGACGCAGCTTGGTCTTTGGTCGATTTGTGTTGGCAGTTGCTGGGTTTCGTTCGCTTTGGTTTCGCTCGGATTTAGCTGGATGCGATGAAGACGGATTTGATTGTGGTGTGGTGGTTGACTTGCGGGTCAACGGTGGGTTAATGGGTTTCGTTCGTTGGGTAATGGGTTGTTTGCTACTTTGTTCTTTCTTGCTTGTATGAGTTGTTTTGCTACTTTGTTCTTTATTGCTAGTTTGAGTTGTTTCTGTCACTGTAAAAGTGTGATTGGTGAATTAGTTAGTGGTTAACTTTAGATTTGTGTTTTGAATTTTTTAATTTTCGCTTATCAGCGTTTTTTTTAATATTTCGGACTGACCCGAATTCGATCTTATCATAATCAAATTTGATCGGATTGTACAAATTTCATTTGATCGGATTTGGCTTCAAACCTGAATTCGATCTGAATTATTTAAAATGAGATCGAGTCGGATCGGATCAATCCGAATTTGATCCGATGGCCACCCTACCCACACGCGTTGTGCTGCTCTTCAAAAAAAAGTCTACGAAGTTTTTTTTTTTAATTTTTTTAAAAACACGTACTAAGTTATTAACGTATTTTTTTCAAGTTTATATATCTTTTTATATCTGTGTGCTTTTATTCAAATTTAATAAAATCAAAAATTTAAAACTTAAGCCCATGTTCAATAATAATAAATTAATATTAATAAGATAATATAATTTTAATTATTAAGTTTGACTCAATGATATTAATATTCTTTTATAATACTTAAAAATAACAACAATAATAAATTTTTCTTAATGCTTAACTTAATTGTTAACTTGAAATTGCATAGAGTCATATACCATAATTCATAAATAATATTAATACATATTTATAAAATCATAATATTTAAAATTTTATTTATTAAAATCATGATATTAATTATTTATTTAATAAATTATAAAAATAAATCAATTATACTTTTTTTGAAACTAAGGATTAAATAAACTTAAAAAGCTTGAACTAATAAAATACATTCAAAGATTTAATTTCAAGTTATTTATAAAATCATAAAATTTTAAATTTATTTTTATTAAAACTAAATCGTGCTTTTTCGTGTGCCGTTCTTTGACTCATTCTAATCGCGCCATATTTTTAAGGCCCGCGTGCCTAAAATTCTAAGTACGGCCCAACCCACATGCGTGCCGTACCGTGCCTCGTACTCCTATCATGCCGTGCTATACAGAAACATACCGTGTCTCGTGCCGTCCGCCACATTGGACACCTCTAGTTACCAGCACTGAGTGGCATTTATAAAGCGTATAGATAAGGAAGAAATAATGGACTCCCCGAAAATGAAAGACAGCTCCCATGGTTCATGGGGTCCGTTTTTTATGAAAGAGAAGATAAGGAAAGATCAGCTAGTGGGATGGCCCTTATGGTTGGTTGCTGCCTGCCATTTGAAGCAATCACTAAAGCAAATATTTTTGGGGAAAATGATATACTAACCATCCAAATCTTGATTTTTATTTTGTAAAAATTGGACTATCAGCAACAAAATACAGAGTTGAAAAGAACCTGGAAAGGACCTCGATTTGGCTTCAGTTTCCATCATAAATAACAACACATTCCGACTGACTATTCATCACAACCTCACATTAAATTAAAAGAAACCTAACAGAGTTATGGTTCACACATTGTCATAAATACTTGACCATAAATTACCTCAACCACCCTCTAAGGTCCCTAGTGGAAGAAGGCGAAATTTCACCACCAAGGCTATCAGTATAGCAAGAAGAATAGTTAGACTGTTGCTCCAACCCAAAATGTGATCCAGCTACACTTTTAAAGCTTGGACTCCTCAAGTTTTGTCCATAGTTTCCATATCCCATTCCAACACCATATGGTTCTGGTACTGGAAATGAAAGTCGTTTCTTTGCTGATCCAACTCGATCCCTCTCTGGCGTTGATGGCCTTTGCCTTGGCGCACTTTGAGAGCGAGCTTTAGCCTTAGCAGATTCAGTTGCTGCCATGTAGTTAGGCAATGTACCACTACTACTTGTACCTCCTCTGCTATGTTGATGCACATTGCCGGTGTAGTAGTAGTTAGACCTTAAGCTTGGTGTTTGAGATGTATTATAAGTTCTATCTTCTCTTGGGCAATGAGGGCTAGCAGACCGAACTTGAATAGGCCTGGTTTTGGATGGTGAGGGTGTGACAGGGAAGTGGTGAAGGGATGGATTTTGGTGGGCTCTATGACTTGGAGAAGCAGGCCTTTGGTGTTGGCCGTGATGTTGTTGGTGTTGGTGATATTGATTTTGATGATTTATTCTCCGAAGATTAGGAGCTAAATATGAATAAGGTTGGGATGTGTCAATTTCAACTGTTTTAATATGGTCTCTGCTGTCAGTTGAAGCTCTTCCTTTGCTCTCCCACTGCTTCGTAGCCATCCATCGGTCAAGCAGCTTTGGTCTATCTTCTAGCTCATCTGCATCGCCCATTGATGAACTCCTGCCATTTCTCCACATCTTTGATATGGGATTTGAAGCAAAACTTAACCAATTAGTTATGAAACTAAACTGCTGAAAACAGAGAAGGAATTAGAGGATATAAGAAAGAAGCGAATATACTTGTTGGGAGAAGGCATGAGATAATGTCCTTTCACGTTTCAATGCAGCTTCTTTTCTTTGTTGCAACATAACTTTAACTTCCTCAATTGTGTGTGGCCTTTCATCCCAATCATCTGCTATGCTGCTTCCCTCTCTTGACTATGATGCAAATAGATGCCCATACAGCAGAGAAAGAATGATTTTTGAACATTAACTTGATTTTGTTTCACTTTTTACTATTGAAATGTGAACTTGTTTCTTTCTTTTCAATGAGATCGTATTTTTTGTAATATTGTAACTTCCGAAACTGTGATTCATCATCACCAACTTGCTTTCATTGGCGGTTACTTTTGAAAACCTTAACTTTCTTTGTTTTCACTGATCTTATTGCACCCAGAAAGCAAAGATAAAAAAAAATGTAATTCCAAAAGGTAACAAAACATTGCACTAAACAAGAAATTAAACTCACCATTGATCTTCTATCTGAGATGTCCTGAAGATACCTCGATTCCCAGACATTAGCATTGGTGTCACTAAACGTGGATTTTCTGCTGCCGTCCTGAGAAAGCTTCACGCGTTGATCAAGGACCCGAGCCTGCACTCGAACCAAAGCTTGCATGCACCGAAGCGTCATTTTGGCCTGCTTTCTAACATTATGACCCCTTACAAGTGCTTGTAGCTTTACTAGCCCCTTTAGTGCACGAAGTGCTCTCCTTGCCTTCACAAACACATCATAAATTAACAAAATCAATCTTTAGTCAGTAGTTTTAATGTAGGAATAGTATTTATTTATGAATTTTGATGCATATTTTTTGTTCAAGATTTAAACTCGCTCAATCATTTTATATTTTGCTTACCAGATAACCTCTAAAGGCGGTCTGAATAACAATGGCAGCATAAATTTCTCTGGCATTAAAAGTAGGAGGCCTAATGAGCCTGGCCACCTCCGCTGCCGCTTGAGCAGAGGCCGCCGCAGCTTCAGCGGCAGCTGCGGTGGCCGTCTCCATGGCAATGGCGTGCTTTTGCTCCTCCGCCGCACGATCAGCCTGACTAGTACTGCCGGTAACATGATGAGCACTACTTCTCTCCTTTGTTGAGGTTTGTTGCAGTGCTACCGTTTCTTGATTGGTGGTTTTCCTAAATAGCCATCTCCTCTTCTCTCTCTTCTACACAAAACCAACAAATCAAGAACCACACATTTGAACAAAAATAGATCAAGATTCAAGAAGAAGCATAATAAAAGACTAATAATTAATTGAAAATTTTAAAAAAAAAACCTTCTCATCATCGTCTTCTTGGTCATGCTCTTCTCTTCTTTGCCTGCTACTCTTCTTTTCACTCTCTTTAGTGGGAGATCTGAAAGCCCTTTTCACAGCAGTCAACCACGAGGTGCCTCCTTTCTTGCCCATCAAATCTAATTAACATATGCTTAAACCCAGCTGCATTTACAGCAAATACTGCTTAGAAAAGATTCTAGTGAGCCAGAAACTTTGAAGTAAATAAAAGTCCATGCTTTCCTGTTTGTATCAAATTATAATACTGAAGCGATAGCCGGAGCCCACTCGTAATTTTGACTGTTCTTTGTCTGATGAGAGAGAGAGAGAGAGAGAGAGAGATTTTAATACAATGTAACAGAGAGGAGACAGTGCACTCTGACGTCTATAACTCTGCAGCTAAGATTTAATAATATAATCTATGAAGATTTATCAAAATGGTTTAAAGCGTATTTATATTTTCAGCAGCATGAGTGGAACACTAATGGTACTGGTATCAGTTTGTACGTCAACATCTACGCATTGACATAAAATAAAAGTATTTTATTTTCACATTACTTAAAAATGTTAATGCATTCTTCATTTGATAATTTAAAATGAAAGGGAAGAATTGTGAAGGAGATAGTGGCTGTCTGTGTGAACGATTGATTTGAGAACGTTGAAAGCCCACGACAGAGAGAGAGAGCAAGGGCATGTTGAGGAAGGCACCAGAACCAAAACAGCTTTAACAAAGATCAAAGGATCTTTCATTATATTTTTTTTCCTCTTTTTCTGGTTAAAAAGGCTTCGAGTTTCTCACTTTCTTTTTAAAACAACAGTGCATCTCGCATGCTGTCACGTGCTTGTACCAACAGGATGAGAACATCAGGTAGTTCATGGACCACGATAGTCCTTCATTTAAAAGGGAAGAAAAAAAAAGACATAACATTAGTACAACATGTTCATTTAGCTTCAGCCTTCAGGCCCTTGAGCTGTTACATCTTTGACCAAAAGTCATGTGACGACGACAGTCAAACGTTTTGTAGTAGAATAGAAATATGGAATATCGGAATGTACATTTTAATTTAAAACCCCATGGGTGAAATGAATGATGGACACGTGACTTTCTTCCACGTAGGCGCGGTCAAATGAAGTCAAATCTTGAAGATTGGAATGGGTTTGAATTGAATCGGCTTGTGAATTTGATCATTTTATATTGTTTCAATTAACATGTAAACTTGGACGAGTTATATCAAACTGGATAGTGAAATTTCTGGCCTTTATTAAATGTTTGAAAAGAAAGAATATGCACTATGTAAAATATTATTTTCACCCACCATCATCATCGGATGCCGGAATTTGAAAGAAATTGTCAGTAGAACCATAGAGGGCTCGGCACAATTCAAGTTGTTATTCAATCGAATCCCAGAATGGCAATCTCTGGGAAAACCTCATTACCAACCTTAAAGTGAAATTGCCCGAGTAAATGGAGAGGCAGACACATGCATCCCAAATTAATTTACGAAATCCTTTTGTTTCGCACAACTTTGTTCGCCTGTGCATTTGTATTGTGGGTTAAGATTGGCCCAACAGGAATCTAGGAGACCCAAGTCTAGGGCCAAGAACTAGGCTTTTCAGGTATCTGGACCATCCGAGTGTTCCATTAACACCAATTTATTGTCCTCTTATAGCCCCTCTTCTAAATAAACCTCATTCAACGTTAATTGCAAAAATAAACCTTTTGCCGCTTCTAGCAATTCTTTGGTTCTCCCTTCTGTTTATAAAAATTATGTCCAATTGATTTCATGTAGCTAGATTTAATGGTTTTCTTAGAGGATCTTCAAGAATGAAAACCAATTTCTCTTCATTTGTTGAATGGCCACTGGTGGTTAAGTTTTTCTTTTGACGGATAATTCATTTTGAGTTTGCCATAATTGCTCAATTTTAATACGGGCAGGTTATAGGCTTTGAATGCTCAAATAAAAGATGAAAACAAAAAAAAAAAATTAAGAACACATTCAAGTCCACAGGTATAATAAAAATTAATATTAAAATGAAAAAAAAATGAAACATTCAATTTCTCTTTTAGTTCGTTTCTTTTTCATCTTCCGTACTTCTTCGTCTTTTTTTTTTCTTTGCCTTGCTCCTTTTTCCCTTTCTTTCATTTTTTTTTTGGTGTGCCTTACTCCTTCTTCGTCTTTTTCTTCCTTTTTTTTTTCTTCTGCCTTACTCTTTCGTCGTCCTTTTCTTCTTCTTTTATTTTTTCCCCTTTTCAGATACATGACAACCATACAATCATTATTCAAATCCAATCTCATATTGTATCAAATCTAAAACCTAATTTCTACGGACTAAAATCCAAAACCCAGAAGTCAGAATCTATAAGTTGCAAATGGGTGTTGGCAGCGACCCTCAAAATCTAGCGACTAAAACCTGAATTTTCTGCTTCCCTAACGTCACCGCAGAATCATCCAGCCCACCGCCGATTTTGTCATTTCATTCATTGTACGAACAACCGACCAACTCAGCAATTTCAGGCGAAAGCATTGTCATAGCACCGCTAAGAGCTTCGTCATTGTTATTCTTCTTCAGCTGTCAAGAGCCTTGTTTTAAGTGGATTTCGGTTGCAAGGGAATGAACAAAATCTCATCAAAACAATGAATTTATATTTTGGGAATTTATTTTTTAGAATTTAGGGTATTTTATTTTATTTAATTGTGGTCTGTGGGTTAATTTGGACTCTTGGGTTTTAAAGGGGATAAAAAAGAGCGGGAGACAGCTGCCAATGGTGAGAGATAAGATCTAGAAGGTGAGAGCTTTGAAAATGTGATTTTAAACATGTAAAACAATAAAAAAAAGGTTAAAGGTTGAGTTAGAAATGTGATTTTAAATATGTAATATAATAAAAAGAGGCTAAAGGTGGAGTTGATAGTGGATATTAACCAGGTAAGATACTCTTTAATTTTTTTTAAGAATTAAGAGTTTGTTAGTTCTCTACAATGGAGATTGAAAAATATCTCAATTCTTTGTTTTGTGCGTGTTTTGTGATGAGTATTAAAAAGATAAAATTTTATTGTCTCTTTATACAATACATTTTGGGTATCCTATCATATGACATTTTTTTAATAGTGATTTTACTGTCATTTTTTAAATTCTCACGTTCTTTTATCTTTATGATGATTTTTGAATTGTTAGGAGCATACTTGAAGAGCAAAGAGATTGTTTTTTGACAGATTTTATTGTTTTGTGTAGATGTCCAGGGCACATTTGCAAAATTTATCTGGATAATAGCAGACGTAACAATTAAGGATCATTGTCCTTTACGTGCTATTTTTGGCTTTTCGCAAATGTGATAGTCATTTGTCCCTTTTTTTTAACAATATATTGTTTATTTGATTTTGTCAAATCAAATATTCTTTTTAGGCAATTGAGATAACACGTGTAGTAGATATTTTTAGTATTTTCTTTAAGGGAAATTGACAAAAATAGCCAAAAAAATTATGTATTTATCAAAGTTAACCACTCAAACTTTTTTCTATCATAATTAGCCAAAAACTTAAGTGTTTGACAAGATTGCCCTCGTTATTTCATTAAATTTTCAAATCGTGCTATTCTCACAACTCAAAACGGTAAGTTAAGTTAAACACATTCCAACACAATTAACAACCAAAAAAATTTCAACACTCAATAAATCTCAGCACTCCCAACAAAAGAGAAGCATAAAATCATCAATTAGAGAGGATATTCAAGGTTAGTTTATGTGCTTACACAAAATAGATTTTTAGTGTTTTAAGGCTAGTGTTTAAGTTGAAAATTGATGTAGATTTTGTTGTAAATGTTGTTATTTTTTTTTGTATAAAGTAATGTAATTTGTTAAAAGTACAGTTATTTGAATTAAAAAATAAAAAAAAAAGAAGCTGAAAACAGTTAAAACTCGACTGAGAATCGAAACCCAGATTTTGGGCGACAGGCTGTGCGACAGGCGCCTGTCGCACATAAATATGAACCTGTCGAACATGCTGTATTTTTGTGCGACAGGCGCCTGTCACCCAAAATCTAGCCTGTCGCACAAAATACAACATGTGCGACAGGTTCATATTTTTGGGCGACAGGAACCTGTCACCTATAATTGAGTCTGTCGCACAAAAATACAGCATTTGCGATGGGTACATTTTTTGACATGATAATTTTGGCTACATGTGTTCATTTTTTTTCGTATAATATACCGTTTTAAAGCTTGTGACGAGACGAATAAAACTCAACTTTTTCATCGATGTCGTCCATAGTTAAATAGAAAATTTACCTCGATTTAAGTGTGACACACACTTGTTATGCATGTAAAATGTATGGTATATTAACTTTAACATGTTTTGTAGTGTGTAACCACATTTGATTTTTTTAAATATTTTTCAGGTTTAATGGATTTACTTGTGCTTCAATTGTGTTACAACGGTTGCTGGGAGACGTTGGCGGATGGGCATATGGAGTACGTGAATGGCAATAATACAGCTTTTCTAGTTCAGAAAGGTTGTTCATTTGATCAATTTGTGGTAATGGTTCATGATGTTTTGCAAATAGATCGTAATGAATGGAATATCACGATGAAGACAACTTTGAGGTCTAGTAATATAATGTATCGTACATGTTCACTACCTATGGACATATTTAATGACGAAATGATTAAGGTTGTGTTACATATGGCTTCTGATGTGGTCAATTACGGATGCATCCCTATATTTGTTACATCTCCTCGAGTTCAGAACGAAGATGGTGAGCCACTTGTACATACTGAAACTTCTTCTAGAGTAAACATCTCTGGTCCGAATATTGAAGAAGAGGTATTACCATAGACAGTGTCCATCCAGCAACGTTACTCTCCACTCCACGACTACAATAACACCATTAATGATAATGGCATAACAGTAGGAGATGTTGAAGAAGAGGAGTTACCACTAACAATGCCGACAGAGCAACGTTACTCTCAAATCTACAATAACGATTTCCGCAACAACAATGATCCTATTAATGACATCGGTAACACAGAAGCAAATAATGTCTGTAGGGAACTATATAATAATACCACATACAATCATTTTAATTGTTCAGATCATGATGGGAGTGTCGGTCCTTCGAGTATTCCTACTAATGATGAAGATGAGGATCAGAACGATATTCCCACTAATAACAGAGACAGCCCACCCATTCCTTCAATGGCCCGTTCGAGAAGAAGGACAACAAGTGACCACCTCACAACTCTTACTATAGTTTTGGTTTCGAACTTGGTTGCTCTAGATATGGTTAGAAATTATAATCATGATGATATTGATGTGGGAATGTTGTTTGTTGAGAAGAATGAGTTAATACTAGAACTGCGCAAAGTTTCCTTGAAGGGTAAGTTTGATTTTAGGATCACACGGTCCACAATGAAACGCTTCAAGGCCCAGTGTTCTTCGAAATCATGTAAATAGTGTCTCCGAGCAACAAGAGCTTCGAGTGAGCAAAATGTTCTGTGGTTAGTCAGCAGAGTTGACAATGTACATACTTGTTGTAACGAGGTGATGGCGGATGGTGTTCGTCAAGTGAGGAGCCGAGTTGTTGGTCATATCATCGCAGACAAGTTTGTTCAGGAAAAACGGATATACACTCTGAATGACATCAGAGCTGATATACAACAGGAATACGGTGTCCAGTTATAATATCAGCAGGCGTATAGGGCAAAGGAAGTTTGTCTTCAAATAGTACGAGGGAATCCTACAGAGTCATACAACTTACTTCCTAAGTACTCATACGTTTTGACTAAAGCAAATGAAGGTACCATTTCTCACCTCGAACGAGATGGAAATGACAATTTTCTATACTACTTTGTTTCTCTTGAATCTTCCATCAAGGGTTTTATGTAGTGTATCAGGCCAGTGATTACTTACGTTAAGAACCTATTTTAGGACGTATGGCACACTATCCTCCACGGCCTTCCAATACCCTTTTGCCATCTCCTTTGTATTTGGCTTGATGGTTTGTATAACATTCCCCTTACATACAGTAGACAGAATTTTATGTTCGAATAATGATATAGTCCTTAATAATATTATTGCTATTTTATTGACGTAATACTTACAATACGATTGTTGTCACTGAGATATGAATGTACGACCCCATAACTTATTTTCGACGAAGAAAATGACTTCCATTTTAATATGCGGGGAATTTTCTTCCTTGCTGCACGGCCCACTCTGATGGCATCCTCTCGATAACTTTATAAAGCCAAGCCTGCAATAAACAAAGTGACAAAGTTAAATAAAATTACTTCGTGAATACATAAGTACACAAACAAACTAAAATTTCTTTTCCTACTCACCTGCACTCTATGATAGAAGTCGTAGATATTGTATTTCTTAATATTATGAGAAAGATCTTTCTCGTGTTGGTCCTGAAATTTCTCAGCCTTTTGGTTCAATGCATTATCAATGCTGTTGTATACCGTTTCCCATGATATTCGACCCCATGAAAGACTTCGAAAGTGCTCGGCATCATCAACGTAATTCAACAATTGGAAATCAGTCTGACTGTTATCCTTTCTACCATTCAGCACCCTATCGGCAAAGTAATACAACTCGATTTTCAACGCATCAAAGTCGTCCATGACATCAAAGTTCAAATTGGCAAAAGCAATATCCAATTCTTTTAGATTCAGGTGTTTAAATCTACCATCAAAATACTGACGGAGTAACCTATGATGCACTGGTGGATCACGTGGTATGATTTTTTTATCACCCGACAGCCCCGTAACTAAACTCCACTCCCCAATCGATAAGCATGTTAATTGCTCTCCTATTTGAAACCACAATTGATTCTCATCAATTTTATTATATGCCACTTGTCTAAGCAATAAATTGTGGATTATAACACCACTGAATGCATAACTCTCTAAATTCAAAAACTGCCCGAAAACATCATTTTTGAATAATGACAATTGTTTCTTTGTTAACTTACTACGGATCGCTTTGATGACTCTTTTAAATTTTGATGTCTCTGTAATACGGCCCGGAAAATGATTATCAAATCCTAACTTCATTACGCCTGAGTCATTCCTCGGGCCTAGCGGATTACGTTTCGCAAAACTCTTTTTCGTCATGTATCTATAACAAAATGAGATTTCGATCAATTATGAAAATTCATAACTTATTATAATAAAAAAACATAACAAAATTTATTGAAACTACAAATTGCGCAGCGAAAACATGATCACACAGTTTCTGTGTTTTGGTATAACTAGCAGTCTGTGGCACAAAAACACAGAGAGCATGGTGATCCCATGGCACATAATGTGTTAGGCGGCCAAACGAATTAGAAACATAGGTATTGTGTTTTTGGGCGACGGACAGGCCGTCGCACAAAATTACAGCATCTATGTTTCTACTTTCTTTGGTCGTCGCACAAATTTACGTGCGACGGGAGCAACACGCTCTCTGAAATTTTGTGCGACGACCATCCGTCGCTATGCATTTCAGAGAGAGCCTTTCTCCCATTGCACGTTATTGTGTGGCCGTCGCACAAAATTACAGCACCTATGTTTCTACCTTTTTTGGCCGTCGCACAAATTTACGTGCGACGAGAGCAACGCGCTCTCTGAAATATTGTGCGACGGATAAAATTTTGGGCGACGGGTCTCCATCGCACAAAAACACAGCAGCTATGCATAAATATTTTCAGCCGTCGCACAAAATATTTATGCATAGCTGCTGTGTTTTTGTGCGACGGACGACCCATCGCACAAAAACACAACAAGACACCCGAGGCCATCCATACACGCCCAGCCTCGCGCGCAAGCCTTGCGCGCGCAGGCAACAATCTCGCGCAAGGCTGTCGCCCGCTCGCCCAAGCCTTGCACGAGGCTGTCGCCCGGGCGCGCAAGGCTTACACGAGGCTGTCGCCGGCGAACGAGGCATGCGCAAGCCTTGCCCGCGCGAGCGACAGCCCAGCCTGTCGCCCGCTGCGCGCGAGGCTGGGCAACAACCCTAGTCTCCCTCCCACCAAAATTTCTTCTCCTTACTCCCACCCAAATTCCTTCTCCTCTCTTTCAACCCTCCACCAAAACAACAACAACCACCACCACCAAAACAACATCAAACAACAACAACACACAACCACAAAACAAGGAAACGCAACACAACAACAACATAAATAATTTATTTCGAATTTCTTACCTAGAGTTTTTGAAGTTGAATATTTGATTTTTAGATTTCTTCACTTCTATTGGACTTGATTTTGGTGTGATTGATATTGTTCGACGTGAGCTCTAGTGATTGCCGCTGATGCTTGACGCCGTCGTTCTTCTCCGGTGCCGTCGATCGGTGACAAAGTTGTTGAGAGAAATGCTTTCGTTTGAAAAAATTTGGGTGAGAATGAGAGGGTTAGAATGGCCCAAAATTGTGTGATTTGGCTAATATTGAAAGAAAAAAAGTTGTGTGATTATTTATGTATTTTGTAAAAATTATTTGGCTAGTATTATAAGTTTCCCTTTCTTTAATAACTTAAATTTATTATAGCATAACCTGCATTCTAGCTCAATTGGTAGATGTTCCTAGTATAGGTTGGGTACCCCTCAAAGATAATTTATAGTCACATAACTTCACATCTACACGTGGCGCTTCATTTTTAATATTTTATTTATTCCCCGGACAAGCCTCGTTGATCTTCCTCTTATCACTACTATTTAGCAATCAAGGCCATACTTCTTTTGCTCTTTTCCAGCAGAGAACGACTACAGCATGGATGCGACAGCCGGGGAGTTGCAGGTCGTCTTGCAATGGATCTCTAACACCGCAGCTGCCCATAATTGTTTATAGGGTTTGGGATTGTTATTTCAAAATCTTGTTTTTATTGTTTAATTGAGCTACTGTTACTGGGAAATTAGGAAATTCTATAATTTGACATTTGGGATTACTTAATTTTAGATTATGAATAATTTTTAATCTTGAATTAATCATATTATTAATAATAGATTGACTTTACTTCATTGTTGTTTATTATTTTGGGTTTGGTGATTAAGCCAAGGATTTAAAGAATTTTGGGATGTGTGCGATGATGGTAGTTGTTGAAGCTTTAGCTTAAGTCTCTGGTAGCATTTTTTTTTTCTTTATATCTATATTTTTTTAAATACCTTTGCAAAATAAAATAATAATAATAATAATAATAATAATAATAATAATAATAAAGATGGTAAAATATTATTCTTTTTGTTTTCATTTATAGCTTTAGTTAATTTCTTTATTTATTTTTAAATAAATTGTTTAAGTACATAAAATAAAATTTTATCAATTCGAACAAAGTTAGTCATATAGGTGTAAAATAAAAATAAAGTATTAGAATGTGTACTATAAATATTTAAACTATCTATGTGCGTTTTGAAAAACTTAAAAAGATTTAGACCATGAACATTAGCCCATATAGAAGTTTGATCTTTTTCTATTTATTGAATGCTAGGGGAATGTACAAATATTACTTTGTCCCTTTGGCCATGACAAGTAATGGAGACATAACAATTTTGAGAGGAACTTGATATTTTCAAAAGCAAGGGAGACAAATTAAAGATTGTTACTTTTAAGTAGGATAAGCTGAAATTAACCCTAATACCTTTTAATATTTATTTAACCTACCTATAATATGGCTTTAAAGTTTTTAAAGCCTAATCTAATACAAAATTATATATATAATTTATTAATTTATAAAACATAATGAAAACAATTTTCTAAAAAATTTAACACATAAATTTAGGCTTCGGCTTTGCCAAGCCCGGCCTGAGCCCAAGATTTTACCAACCATATGTTCAACTCATCAAGACCAAGTTAATGCTTTTTCCCATCTCTAAGCTGGCAAACATCCAAGTCCGATTACCATTTGGTTTAGATTGCTGTGGACTTGTGGGCTTAACATAGCTCTGCGAGCTTTCCATGTCGTTGCGAAATGCACATATTCTACATTAAATCAGTAAGATTTTGGGTGATGATATCTTTATCTTAGAGTTTTCATAAACTCACTCTATTTTTAAAAAATAATTATAAAAAGTGTATATTATTTTTTAAAAAATTTCATATAGAATTAATTAATTAAATCTATTTTAATTTACCTTTTGTAATTTAGATTTTTTTTATTATATCTTGTTGCAAAGATTGCTTTAGCATAAGTTTAAATTAACTATTTCACCTTTATAAATAAAACTACTAAGAATTTACTTTAACTTTAATATTTTTCTAATTTTGTGCTCATTGTTTCTAATGCTGCTTTGCTAGTATGATAAGTCATAAAATTAAATACATACATTAGATACGGTAACTCATGTTTATTGGGGCAATTTGATCATTTTATATCATAATAATAAAATAATAAAATAAAACTTATATTAAAGTTTATGATCAAAGGTCAAAGAAACCTAAGAAAGAAATCAATAGAAGAATTTAATTGATTAATTGTATAAAATTTTTACTGATTTGTATTTTTTAAGGATATTGTGAACTCATTATAATTATTTTTTATAAGTGAGATGGATTTACAAAAACAATAGGGTGAAAATATCCCCACCCTGAAAATATTTTCTTGGGAAAAAGACAGCGACATTGTTTTATCTATACACCCATTAACAAAAGTTAAAAATTAAAAATTTTCTCCTTAAATCCTTTGTAATTCTAAAATTAACCATATTTAAAAATCTCAATATTTTATTTCTACACCTACAAAACTTTGTCTCCATACATCAAAAACAAACTTCATCTTTTTTGTTTTACGATCTTTTTTTACTTCTTATGATTTCTTTTTTTCTTTTTTTCCCTTATGATTCATTTCTATAAACACTAGTAAGTAAAAAGAAATCACCTCTAGTATATACAATCATATAGGTTATATAATGCATTTCTAGAAATGACAACATCACCTTGATTTATTTGATGGGCTTTTTGATTTTGACAATATTTATGAAAAATGAATTTTCTTTTTCTTTGGATTGTTTGAGTATTAATTTTTTCTAATTTCGTTATTAGAATATTTTTTGATTTTTTTTAACTAGAACAATAAGAAAGGTTGAACTCTATGATAAGGTAAACTGTATTATCTTTAGTAATTTTCGTGAGTCTCAATAATTCCATTTTTATTGTTGTTCTCACAAGGCTTCAGTTGCCATAAATGATTAACATAATACTTAACTTTACAAGATAGCATGGATGTGGAGAGGATGAAAAAGCGGAATAAGAAGATGGGTGTTAAAAGTAAAGACTTATCTTTATCTTAAATGGTAATTTTAGTAATGAGTGTCAAGTAATTTAAATTTTTATAAAAAAAAATGGGTGTAAAAAGAATATTTATAGGTCTAAATATAGCCTGACCTTTATTATTATTATCTCAATAAGATTAAAATATTTCAAGAAAAAAATACCATCTATGTGGTTTCATTTTATTTTTTAATGTTTTAATGTGTGCTTGCTTATTGCCATAAAATTATTATATCCAGAGCCCAGTAATAAATGAAGCCTGTTAACATATGTTGAAAGGGTTATTTTCAATACGCTTATAGAACCCCTCGCTTTTACATTTACAATTTTAACCTTAATTGAATAAAGGGGCATCAATTTCAAATTCTTTTTTTAAAAAAATTTTTTTAGTTATTATTTATCTAAACATTTTGCAGTTTTAATATCATTTCAATATATTGTTTCAAACTTTTAATTTTTTTAAATAATTTAAATACTTTACAATATGGTGATTAGTTTTTTTTTATTTAAGTTTTTAATTTTCAATTTAATGAAATTATGTATTCATACCTATTGTAAAATAATTAAATAAGTAAATAGGTGATAAGGTGGGAATGAGGAAATTATTCGCCACATGGAGATTCCCTATCCCTATCCCACTAAAATTATTGGAGAATGAGATAGGAAATGGGGGTAAAAATTTTTTATGGGTTGAGGAATGGGGTATAGTAAACTAATGTGTTTATTTATCTGAGTTATTTTTTAATAACAACAAAAATTCTAATACTACAAGAAGGTGAAAGAATGATTTTAGATTAAACTTTGAAAATTCTGTAGATAGAGAGGGATGGTCAAAATCTTATTGTAGTTTATTGAGAGAGATGAGAGGAAGGTTATTTGTGGAATTAGAATGGGTGCATTTAGAGTGAGAAATTGTTTGAACTACTTTTATTGGGACTCTTAAGAATAAGGGTTTTATTAGGATATTTGAGGCGTGCCAATAACACCATTTATGTTGAAAACCTTGACTCAAGCCCCATGGGTTTATTTCTCCCAATTCTAATAGGGGTAAATCCGATCCCCATATATTTTGTATATGTTGATTGTAATAATATTTTTTTTAAAAAAATATAATACTCATTTTCTAAAATAATTAATGTATTATGCAAAAGGTTTTGGATGAATTTTCATAAATTAAAAATATTATTAACCGATCTATCATTTAATGAATGAATGCAATCTTATCGTAATGTTGGGATCGATCTAATTTATTAATATAAGGAGATTATAACTTAATAAAAGTTTATGAATGGTCATAAAAAAAATTAATAGATATATAATAAAATGGCTTCAAATTATTTCATCGATTAGCAAGTGGGAATTTCTTTTGCAATGCCACAAATATTCTTAACAAAAACATAATTCGCTAGGTATATATGAAGCATTTCCTTAATTTTAGTTAAAAACAATATATTTGAATTTAGTGCTGAGTCAATCTATACTCATTCTGCATAATCTTCTGTCACATGCATGAATAGAAATACAAAATTACGATTCAGTTAGTTTTATATCGTTACGTAATGATTGTCAATTTTATGTTTAAAAAAGATTAACCAAAAAGCCATTTAAACACTGAATCCAAATCTATATCGAAAAAAGTAATCTCCCGCTAATTGATGACATAAAGATTAATTGCAGGATAGTGGTGCCAGTCTCCTCTTTCAATAAACCTAATATACCCTAGTTTCCTGGAAGTTAGTGAAAATTAGCAATTTTTTCCCTTTTTTTCTTTGTTACTGTTGAGAGTAATCTCACAAAGACTCGAAGATGAGACAACTTTAAGAATGTGTAAAACTTGGCGTTAGCATATCCTCCCTTTTAATGACATCAATAATTAATATTCGATTCTTGACTTCGGATTTCAAAAGAGATAACCTCACATATGCTACTTTCAATCAAATCGATCAATTCGGTGCCTCGTTTTGATCAGATGTAACACCTTTCCCGCATGGGCGGACCCCACGTTTCACCTAACCTTGATAATTAAATCTCTAATTTTGTGCTCCAATTGTTCGTTCAAGTGTCCAAATGATGATTAACAGCAGCAGAGGCTGTCCGTGTATCTAATACTCAATAATACAGAGGGTTAATGCAGTGTTGTAACTCTAAACCATACATATGTAACAAACTGGAGGCAACAGAACATGTATGATCAAGAAAAAGTTACGAGGACAAAAATCTTAACGAACATAAAAGGAAAAATTAGACCGAAATTATGCTTTTAATTTGACGTATGTTACATTTTTTTAGCTGTACTAGTTGTTTAATCAGTTAAAGAAATATTTTTGTTAGCCTTAAGGTACAAAATGGTTGGAACAATATTCCTGTGGGGGAAATGTGATTATTATTGATGAAGTTATTATTACATTTGTTAAGGTACATTAGTCATGAACTTATGTCCTGTGGCGACTTTTATATTTTGGACTTATTAGACTGTTTGATACTTTAGAGTTATGAATTGATGGCAGTTTGACTGTATTAAATTGAAATTATGGCATCTGAAAATTAAAGAATGATTGGGGGGGATAGATTAGAATTATGCCAATTATACTTCACAGTATCTTGCGTCACCCAATACGTGCACGACGCCTCAAGTGACGTCATTTGTTGGCCAGGTGGGATGTGGGCCTAGTACTGACAATGACGTGTCTTAATTCACAATTATGTATTCGTTAGCTTACAAGATAGTTTAAACAACCCACGGGCAATGCAATACTGAAGGTATCTCCGTGGACGGTTCTGGATATTGACTTTTCATTGCACGTTCTGAATTATGCACCGAGAAATAATTTTATTATTTGAAATCATGAGCATACCATAATGGATAACAAGACGACGAACATAAATACCAACTATCGCAGAAATCATCCGTGCCCATTCTTTTTCTCAAATTGTACCATGGAATCTGCTTTTGTTGCATATCATGACAAACGTTTTTGATTTCTTATCATATTATATGACTGGAAAGAAAGAATTAACTGAAAGAATATTATATGACTTAGGATGCAAAAGCATCCTAGGTGGACTTAATTTATAGCAATATTTTAGTTTATTATCATCATCATCATCATCATCATCATCATCAACAACATCATATATTAAAAAAAAATTGAGGAAAGGTTACATTAGCAGCATTGAAAGTGGTAAACGTGGAATAAAAATTTTGAGAAATGCTAACAATCTCAATTTTTGCATTTCAACTAATATAGTATTCATTTATTGAAGGATAGAATAGAAATTTTACAAGTTATAAAATTCTCCATCCCATAAATGAGTAATACATAAATATTTGAGATGAAAATATTAGCGATTTTAGATCCTTGGCATTACTAAAAAATTTAATACTAATTTCCTAAATATGTTCCAAAATTAATCAACATTAAATCAACGGCAACATTGACTAGAGGTAGTATATAAGTTGTATATCCATTTAGAATTTCTTTTTTGTGCATTTGAATAATCAAATAAGTGGAAAAGATAAATATTGGCTATTCCAAATTTGCATAATTAAGGAAATTAATTAAGATTTGAATCCATTACTAAGTTGACCTATACTCAACTCTTCACAATCTTCTACCGTAAGTGAACGTTTAGCAATATACGGTTAATATTTAATTAGTTTTATATTATTATCTAATAACTATTAATTATTTCTTTCTAAAAAGTTACAAAAAAGTCAACTTAGCACTGAATCCAAATTCCATAATTAACACTTAAATAATTAGTTACATCTGCTTTAGGTATACTTCCCAAACGTGGCTCTCCTAGTGTTTGCTATTCTAGTACTATGTAATATGGATCAACACTTATCACCATTAGCTAATCTTCTAATCAATCAAGAACTGGTCCTTCAATTTCATAAGGCGCGCAACTGAATCTTCAAGTCCATCTTCTAGTTATAAGAAGATATCTCATTCCTTCAACCTCAAGATCTCAATGTTAGGCTGTAACTGAGAATATATCAAGGCTGTACCTGGTTCATCATATACATTATGTGGGATGACAAGCTCTACTAGCAGGAAGGAACAGCTAACTAGCTGCGCATAGATCCGAGACTAATTAAATCATAACATCTTGAGTGCAAAATGTCTGTCACAGAGCAAACAAGCCATATGCCTATGGGCCTTTAGTTTATATGCTGGATGAAAGATTCTTACAAAGTAGTGTTTGTTTGGCAAGTGAAAGAAGCATGGTTACTTCATTATAAAGAAATCTGGCTTGCAAATCAAGTTATGAATACTAACAATTGCTGTTCTTATTACATAATAAGCTCTACCATGCTATTTTATTCACAGACCAACTGGAACAGATCTTCGGAGACTTTGAGCAGCACCTCCTCTGATCATTTTGATTTAACACACTGGAGAAACTAATTAATCAAAATGGTTATGAATCAAAGTCTGTTCCTGGTTCAAATTAATTCGTCAAGGGCGCTTATAATCCTTTTATCAAATACCCGCTGCATGCGTTTGGGACGTGGATGCTTTTATTAATTCCAAAAAAAAAAATTGTTTTAATGAAAATCTTTATCCTTCTAAAAATTAAGAAAGAAAAATGGTTGGCGAAAAAGTGCTCTACGAGTTTGTACGTGAAAAAGTTGACGTCGAATATAAAGTGCAACAACCTTTTTCCATGTGCATGGTGAAGGGACCTCACCAAATAATCTCGCACTTACAAGTAATAAAAGGTTAAGGTTTTAATTAGTACACGCAGTGACATAAACGAAAAAAAATTGATTACTAGATCATAATTAATCTTAGGAAATTTTATCACAACAAATTGGTTAGTATTAATTAATTTGTAAGCTTATGGATATTTAATGTGTATGTTAAAATACGTGCATGTGCATCGCGCGTGCGGCCAACAGTTGGATTTGGAGCGGAGCCATCAATTCAGCTTCTTGAACAAACCGACAAACCATGTGACTCATAGATAATTAAGAGACCAAACATGACCATCTCGATGATGGTAATTCTAGAGAAGAAAAAGGTGAAATCATTATATCAGTTGGCTATATATCAATCAGACCACACGCACCCTCTGTTTTTGCTAGGCCTTCTAGATAGCAAGCTGAAATGGTAGACATCTTGATTGATTATTAGTAAAGATGATAGTTGACAATGCCACCCAATCTTATATATATAACTTCACTCATATTCATTTATCACGTTACTACTATAATCATACTCTTCTGACCTTATATAACAATAAGGCTATATATTTAAAATGTTGGGTTATTCTGTTATCACCTGTTATTTGACACGTGGCACATTGGGTCAGATGATGACGATGATCTGGTGTAATTCCAGAGGTCTATCTCATTGTTATAATCTTCTGATCCATGATAAGAGCTGTTGGATGATAGCATTGATGACGATCGTAGGGTTGGCAATTGGAAATCATGCGGATGATCATCGTCAGTGGGGTTGCAGTAGGGCGCCATCGTAGGCTCATTGAAACAGGATAATTGTCTTGATGTCTCAGTTTGGCCATTTAGTTGAGAGGCTACTAGCCGATCAAGGGCTGCCCAGCTGGTGAGTCCTGATGATGACTCCGTCTCCGTGTGATAAACAGAATTATTGAGATTACTACTACTCACCTGATTGGAAACTGAACCTTCAGTTTCTGTGACCATGGGCATGGGATAGTGATGATAATTATTTTGATGACCAGTGGAGTTCGGACTCCTTAGGCTAGGAAGTTTCAAGAACGGGTCATTGTGATCGAACCCCCCAGTACCAGTGCCCAATATTGCCCTGTAAAGTCTGAAGGTATTGTTGGCTTCGTCACTTTCTTCCTTGCAAGTGCCACCCATGTGTTGAAGAATCTGCTCCAAAGATCCTTCATTGGATGAATCGAACATTCGGTTTCCATTAATAGATGAACTTGTAGGGCTTCCTAGGGTTTTGTGGTGATCTTTCTTCTTGAAGATACGACATACAACCCAACTCTCTTCCTGCGTTGCATCTCCCATGATATTTGACACCTATACCACATAAATTATATCATCAATAAAATAAATTAATGATTAAAAAGTAATGAGGGCTTTCAGAAATTTGGCTTAATTTGATAAATTACGTTAGTAATTTCATTGGGATTGTCGTCCAGTCTATATTCATGCATGATCCAATCGGATTTTTGGCCATGAGGAGCCCGACCTTTGTAGAAGACCAAAGTTTTCCTCATGCCGATACGTCTACAGTTACTGTGTATCACCTTGTCACGACCGGTAGCCTTCCAGAAACCAGCAGCAGTAGCCCGATTTGTTCGGGTTCCAGTGGGGTATTTCTTGTCCTTGTGACTGAAAAAGTACCAATCGCTTTGAGGGGTGCTACCTATTTTGCACTTCTCTGCGTATGAAGTACATGTCCATTAAAACTAGCATTAATTGCATCACTAACGTTAATTACATCACTAAATTAACGGAAAAACTGCAATATGCACCAAGGCATGCGTGTAATAATTAAAGGATAATTTCTGACCTTGTATATCCCACGGCTCGAGCTTATTAAGATCGACATCGCGAATCACATCTAAATCGATCTTCTCGGACGAGACCTTTTTCCTCAGGTAGTAATGCAAGAGTTCCTCTTCTGTGGGATGAAATCTGAAGCCGGGGGGGACCTGAGATTGCCCGTTTACTGATATACTCATGCTTTCAGGCATTTGCAAGATAAAAACGAAAAATAGAATTGAGACGCAGAGAGAGAGTAATAAACTAACAAGTTGGTTGTACCAAATTGAGTACATAGCACACTTTAACATATATATAAGATAGTAGGATAGAAGGGGACCCAGATATACAGGAGAAAAAGAAAAAGTATCCGTTCTTATGGCAACAGCGGCATATACTCTTAGTCTTAAGTGGGGTTCGTTTCTCTATGCTTGGAGAAGAGCCACCTACCTAAATAGATAGAGAAAGGATTGAAATTGGCATTGATTTTGGAAATTGAAGTGGGTCCCGGAATGGGTATCTGATTTGGGTCCTACTTGGACCCATTATGGGCGACTAGAGTGCAGGGGGAATGCCTCCATCGCAACTATGACCCTCGACCTTAAAATCTCCTTAGAAAACTACCCACTAATTAATATGAAAATCATCCGTCTCATTTTACTTGTGCAAATGCAACCACACTGAAAGAAAACGATCTTGATCAGATACTCCATTTTTTTCTCTCTCGTTTATTTTTCCTGTTACAACCACCGCTAATTGGAAGAAAGAAAGAGATGATTGGTATAATTAGCCACGCAGGCACCCCGCGTCTTTTCTTTTGCCACATGTATCTTTAAATTTTATCCCATAATTTTCATCACAAATAATATAACAAAAATGCTGAATATATTAAATTAAAATAACCCAAGAGTTGAAGTTGTGATATCTTATATTCAATTCTTTATTAAGTTGCCCACTATAAACTAAATTTCTAGCTCCATTTTCGGTTTTAGACATTTTTTTTTTCCAGAAAGCTCTACAAACACTACCCCAATCCCTTAAAAGCCCAAAAGTTGAATTTTTCCCATATGCAAAATAAGTTTTTCAGTTTCTAAAAGCTCTAATCAATTTACAATCAAACATAATAAAATACGAGAGTTTTTGGTATTAAAAAATACCAAAAAAAAAATCACTTTTGATTAATAGAGAAGTCAGACCAAACAAGAACTTAATTAAAATTTATTCTCATCTAATACAAAATAGCGTCCTTAACATATATGTCATGGATAATGTTAGACACTCTAAATTGTATCCCAAAATTTTATCCAAAATTATGTGATATGAAATAAAATTTTAGAATGTCTAGCACTATAAACTATTTACATACTAATTTACCAAAACATAATTAAAGACTTTGTGCTCACAACAAAGAAATTTTTATTGTTTACAAATGAAAAATTATATTTTGGCAACAGTTAAATCAATTTTTTTTTCAACATTTTTTTAATTTCTGCTTTATAAAAAAAATGCAAATGAAATGGTTCCGTTCAAGAATGTTATTGGGAAACCAAGAAATAGCAAAAAGGAAAAAAAATTCGCTTTCTCCTCAGACCGTCAGACGTCACGAGACAGTGGAAGAAATGTAATTAGTTAGGGAACTTTTAGGGGTCTTAATGCTAATCATTCAATTCCTTCTCAGAATTCTATGCCTTCCATCATTATTTGGAGCTGACATATGACGGAGCAACCACTTTAGTTACTAACCGGCATTGGCTTTGATCGAGCCAGTTATATCTTTAGTATTTTTGAAAAAACAAATCATCCAGCAGGCCATTAGATATGATACTTATTTATTTTTTGGTTGCTGTTATGGTTGTTGGAGGGACTAATTCACCAGATAATAACATAAATTGAGACGACTCTTTTTTTCTTATTTGGTACGTAGATTGCGTTTTGTTTATCTACCTTCTACAATCATATTCCTGTATCATAAAATTGGAAAACACTCATTGTTTTTTTTGAGTTAATGATCATCAAAGGATATATCATGATTTGACAATATTATTCTGACGGAAAATTTAATGTAAACAGCAAAAATTAAATAAGATTATACCATAAACAGATAAAATGAGCCCATACTGGGCCAGACTGTAAATAAAATTAATCGTCGGTATATGAATTGCCCATTTTCACGTACCATTCTATTTCAGTCTTGAAAAATATTATGACTCATGGGTCCACCAAACTAGATAACAATTTAATTTCTGGAAAATATATAAAAATGACAATCATATCTGTCACTGCCATTAGTATTGTTTAGTTAGTAACATATGATAACAAAGGTTTATACTGAAGTGCGTGGATAATTTAAAATTCTTTTATATTAACTGCTAGTGATTTATAATTAATTTTGTTTGAATGTTCAATCAATTTAGATAGGAGTGAAACTATCAATTTACACTTTATCCCCGCTTTACCTTTTAAAAGAAAAAAGGGGGTGGAAATTTTTATCAGCTATTATTAAACAAATTTAGAAACAAATAACAATTTTGTCTCATATTCTATGCAAGAAGTTTGATTTAAAACGTTAAAAATTAATACTAGGCTCGTTAATGACTTAATAATGTAAAAGATCATATAAATTTTAAAAGGCGAAAAGACGCTTTTGATGAATGACGATGCATCTTGTTCTGCCAAAGGTGGATTTTTCATTTTCTTTCTTTTTTGAATATAAAAACCGTAGAAGTTTGCTTGGTAAGCAATCATACATAATACTGTTAAGACTGCTTGTGGTAATGGTGAAACGTCACAATTTAATCGCATAAGATCATTGTTCTAGATTTGATTTTTGTACCAACTAATTTTCTTTCCTTTTTACATTTTGCCACGTGTGTTTTGAAAAAAAAAATGATAACTTATTTTATTCCTCATGCTCTAGGTGGAAAAGGATTGTGTCCTGTGTAGAATGAAAAATAGAACAACATGATTCAGTATTTTACTCCCCATGATCTAGTTATGGAAAATTAATAAATGGGTCTCTTTTTCTTTTTCTTTTTTTTCTTTTTAATAATGATATCTCCAGCAGCAGTAATGTTATGCTTTCTCCATAATATCTAAAATCTAATAGGTCCTTGACACTACTTAAATGACTAAAAATTCACTTTAATGTCATGTTAGATATTCTTGAATTGATAATTTGAGATGGCCAAGTCAAAGATTCAGGTTGACAAGGGTATTTTGGTTATTAATTTTATAATAGGAATACTGGACCTGTTTGGCACTAATAGAAAAGGTGTGACAGAATTTGAGAAGAGATAAAATTCAGGGATCTTAGATGGTATTTCATATCCAGTAAAATAGCGTAATTCTATTTGTATTGTTAAAAAGTAATAATAAGTAATGAATGTCTATTTATTTACTTAAGGAATATACAGTGAAATCGTCACAATATCTCAACCTGAAGGTAGATCGATGATGACGCAATGCACAGCTTTTGCATTTGTGTACTGCCACGTTAATTTGTTTTTACAATTTAGTAGGTGCATAACATTCAAACTTACCAAACATACCAAAATTTGGTAAAAACCAGCGGAATATTTTGCTTAAAATAATATTCTTCTTCTTAAAGGCTTGAACCCCACTTAAAAGTCTTACTTATAATTATGGAAACCATAAAATCAAATAAGTAAAGAAAGTTAAGAGTTTGACGTCCGCAATACGTAGATACTATTTAGTACTGAGATGTGTAACTTTTATAGTTATTGTGAAAAAAAATATAATTATAAATTAAAAATTAATATTATATATTAAATATTAAATATAATTTTTAAATAATAATTTTGATAAAACTAATAAAGATATAATACATTTTTCACCATAGAAATATAAAATTAAATTAACTTATTTTTCAAACTACAACAGCTAGTGTTTACTAAATATTTTATTGGTGTAGCTTTTAATTTATAGCCACCCAACCTTAATCCCAAACAAACATGTAATAGAGAAATATATAAATAGAGTCATTTTCTAGTGCAGACGCTTTTTTTTTTTTTTTTTATGCAGACACGTTTTTGAACCATAAAATTTAAGAGAGTTAGTTTTTAACTCTCATAAATCAAACGGCTTCAAGACCTGTCCAAATTAAAACAAAAATAATTGATCCTGTAGATATGTGTGTGTGTGTGTGTTTTTTTTTTCCTTATAGTACTACTTATAAAGTAATTCTCTAATTAGAATATCTTTATTTTAACAAATTAAGGATGCTACGAATTTTTTTTAAAAAAAATAGATTTGAAGACAATAACTGATAAAAAAAATACAATATCTTATGTATTTATATGTTTATGAGATTTAGTGATATATATGTTCTTACTAGAAAATTATTCTACACATGGATGCATACGATAGTATGTAATTATTCTCAAGTACGGATGTCCTTATTTTTTTTAATAAAGACACGTTATTAAATTATACGGTTTAATAGCGTGTTAGTACTAAGTATATATATATATATATATATATATATATATAGAAAGATGATCAAAATTTTAAGTATGTATAATGGAATTCTTATGCAGATGATCAATCAGTTTATTTCAAACTAATAGATAATTTGATATGAGAGTTGACATTAGTAAGAAAGCATGCATGAGTAAGGTGGTGCTTTAATATACTTTGAATCTTGTTGAAGTTTAGAGAAGAAAATAAATATACATGTTCAAAAGGATAATCATGGCTAGCCTAGATATTATAGTGCCAACTAACACTTATTCTCACATCAACCAGGCTATAGAGAATCCATATAGCATCATCCTTTCAATGACTTATCGATAAATAAAAATAGGCATTATATATCTTACCTTTACTTTAATACAGCTACATAATTTCATTTATTATCGCTTGCATACCCACAGCCTCTATGGTTGAGATGGATTTTAAAAGTAATAATATTAAAAATCTCAATATTTGGGCCTCAACTTTAATTTTAATGTCTTATGTCACTTATTTATTAAATGATAAATTTTATAATTTGTAAAATTACTTAATCATTATCCAATAAATAAACATCACATCAGTTGGGACTTAAATTGAAGCTTTTATATATGGATCATGTTGACATATATATTTTAATGGAGGACCAACGTTGTTTACGGAAGGAATAGTTCAAAAAAATTCTTCATGATTTTGAAATTATAAATTAAATATTCTAGTTAAGATTTTATAACTTGTAAAGTTAATCATCATCCAATAAATGAATACCACGTCGATTGAGACTTAAATTGGAACTTTTAAATATGGATCGTGCTGACATATATACTTCAATGGAGGACCAACGTTGTTTATAGAAGGAATAGTTAAAAAAAAATTCTTCATGATTTTGAAATTAGAAATTAAATATTCTAATTAAGATTTTATAACTTGTAAAGTTACTTAATCGATCATCATCCAATAATTGAATATCACGTCGATTGGGACTTAAATTAGAACTTTTAAATATGGATCATGTTGACATATATATTTCAATGGACCAACTTTAATCTCAGTGTCCTATATCACTTTATTTATGAAATGATGGATTTTATAACTTATAAAGTTATTTAATTATCATTTAATAAATGAATGTTACGTCAATTGAAACTTAAATAGAGACTTTTAAATATGGATCATGTTAACATATATATTTCAATGGAGGACCAACATTGTTTACGGAAGGAATAGTTCAAAAAAAATCTTAATGATTATGAAATTATAAATTAAATATTCTAATTGAGTAAATATAACACACTTCTACAATGATCAAGATTTTTATGAGAATAATTAATTTCCTTGTTTATCTTGATGTAAAACCTGTATAAATGCTCTTTATACCCTTCACGATTGTGAATAAACTAAAAGGTAATTTGAACTTTTCATATATTTGTAAAAATTCTGTAAACCAATCTTTTTCAAAGTAGTTTAACTGAGGCTCAATCCTTAACTGTCTGTTCAATATAGAGCGCAATGCATAATTCCTTTTCATTCTATAACACAGACAAACTACGAAAGTCCTAAGTGGGTTTGTTAGTGGAAGATGGAATATATTGTTATATGAAAAAATTATCATGTCTCATGACCTCCACAATCACCTAGATCACGATTTTGCAATCACCAACATCACAATGATAATAATGCAATTATCATATATAATTTGTATCTAATTGAGTGTATGTTCTTTGTTTCTTTGGATATCTGTTAATCCCCATTTAATCAAAGGCTCATTTGTTCAATATTTTGCTGTACTTAAGAGTGAAATGATCCCACAGTATCACACGTTATCAACGCAAAGAATAAAAATGATAAGTAAGCACAAGACGAATCTCTCGAATTTGAATGTTTGTAAGAAACTAGATTTTTAAATGAACACAACTGTACCCGATGTCATCCCTAAATTGGATTTGGATGCAAGGGTGAATCTCTGCTGTGGCCCAGGGGACAAAGCCTTTTGTTAGAAAAAAAAAGTTTAACATAAGATAAGGGTTTTAATTCAAATTTAGTTCATTTTTTTGAAATTTTATATTTTGATATCCTTAATTAACAGATTTTTTTTTTTTAATTATTATGGGCTCCTCTAACTTGTAGCCCCACTGATGGGATGAGAAAACCACATCATCTTTATAATGCCGTACTTATTTGGGAACACTTAAGAGTACATATAATCTAATTTCTCGAAGCTAGAAAGATTTTTATACTTTTTTTTTAATAACATAAGACTAATATCCAGATTACAACTCATATTATATGAGATTATTAATGTCTAATATTCGAGGGACGCCTACTCCACTATTATTTCGAGAGGGAGAATATTGTTTTCGTTTTATCCCCCTTCAAATTGCTGCCCTCACAATTGTGAGGGTAGCAGCTCTACCGCTTGGCCGAATTTTTATACTTTTGGTGTAACACACTATTCTAATATTGTAATTTGCCACTTTTGAAAATGCGACAAAATGAAAACTATACTATAGTTGTTAAAATAAAATACGAACGTTAGTCCTAACTCAGATTTTATTTTAATTTATTTTGTACATTTAATTGCTAAGAGAATCTCCTAAAGACTCTATTAATTTTACTCTTCAAATATCTATTTGTTTACTTATGTGACAAACAAAAGAGTAAAAAAATATATTATTCTTCAAAAGAATCTTTAAATGGAAATAACTTAATATTATTTTAATTAAATAAATATTTTTTCAAAGAAAAAGTAAATAGTAATTAAAATACTACTCTCTCTCTTTTTAATAAAAAATAATAAAGTATAAATTGAAGAGAGAGAAAGCAACTCTACAAAATTAAAGAAAGAGAACTATTTCTTATTTAAAGAATTTTAATTAGAGTATTTCTTGGAGTCTTAAATACTTACGTGACTTTTCAAATAAGCAATAAAATCTTATTTGAAAAACTTTTTAAAAATGCTCTAAATCTATACCATCAAAGATAGCTAATAGATATTGTTACATCAATGCACAAAGCAACAAAAAAGAAAAGTCGATCATCGACTCGTGCTATACATGGGGTGACGCACCAAGTTACGTGCGAGGAAAGCAATTGCGTAGTCAAGTTGATTATAAATAAAGGTAATGACATGCATAAACGGAATGCTATAGTGTAATAGCATAGACCTACTATACTATTATACCATTTAGTGTAAAATTGTTTTCCTATTTTAAACATTTATGACTTTCAAGCCACAATACTCAATATCAAATAGGCTTGAATTCATTAAACTTGGAGCTACTTTTCTATTTGATATAATGACTATTTATACCATCTTCCTAATCATTAACTAAGGTTTTGTTTAATATTGCGGTGTTATGGTTTAAATAAGAGTAATGTTATGTGAATTACTATTATGGGTGACATTGATTGAGTTTTGTAAAACACATGACATTACTCTTATTTAAACCATTAATTTTTTTTAAAAAAATAATACTATTACACATAGTAATTAATGATTGATGATACATCACTTGAGATATAAATTAAATTTTATAATTGAATAAGCATAGCATTATTATTTTAAACATTAAAGGTGAAATAAAACTCTTATTATTAAATAAAAATTAATAATAGCGTAAGTATGACTTCAAAGTTAATAATTAAAAACAAAATAACGAGGTTTTATAAATAACTTTAACTTCTAAACTTTTATTACAAGTGTTTACCAAACCCTTTCTTAAAGCCACAACTCCTGGTACAACCCTTAATTAAAGTTTATGAACATCGCAAAGATTGTAGAACGCCCTTAGTTAGGGTTTTCTATTGCAGCTCACGAAAAGATTTCAATTGAAATGGACCAAATACGAACAAGGGAATATTTGCGAATCACCTTTCACGAAAAGAATTCCATCGATCAAAGCGGCAATTATTTATGAGGGAATTCTTACATTATTATATGTGTGGAGAATATATTGAAATTTGGACATTAGGGACCACCGGAAAGAAGTTGAAATGAGAGAAGATGCTCTTGCGCTGGGGCTCGTTACTGGTAGCAAAAGCTTGGTTCTGATTCAAAGCTGCTCTCTACCAAAAAGATCGATCGCTTTCAATAATTGCAAAACAGCCATTAATTGGACTGCCCTGCTACCAACACACAGCATGGTCGATCTAGGTATGCAAACATCATGCATTTACAAGAACGAATTCAATTATTTACTTTTGTTTCCTTCACTAAAAGAATAATTAATGTAGCACTAAATCGTGTCAATCACATGTACTAATTAATCGCAGACAGACAGAGAGAATCACTTTTGACTGTTTGACGAAGAGAAGTATACTTTCTACTCTAACTAATCATGCATAAATTAATTAACCTTTTTTTTTTTTGTTTCCTCTCTCATTGATGAGCGTGCTCCATTGAAAAGGAATCTATCATTTTCCAAAACTATGGAATCAGATGTACTATATATGAGCACAGCTTCGCCGAAATTATTGAGTAAATTGAAATATCTGAACAAAATAACTGCGCTATGAAGGAAAAATTAGTGTTGGTTGGTAGCTTGCGGATTAACGTGTAGACTAATAATAGAAGCTTGGTTGCAACGGGGAAAATCAGCAAATTAAAATAATGTTGTGCAAATTCAATGAATTGCATGAAATCTGTAAATTTTATTACTTATGAGTCGAGCAAAATGGCAACACACCTATAAACACCACTACTGGTCTCTTTAATTTTCATATCACAAAGACTTTTAATTTAAACGATTATTTTTAAATACTTGTTTTCAACTGTGGATGTTACATTTTTTAAAGTGCAGATTTAGTAAATTATAACGTTGCAAACCCCAAACGCCTGACCTTATTCTGCTCATCAAGGAAAGTATTCAGTAAAGTCCTTTAGCCAAAAACTTGTTGGGGAGAGTTCTCAAAGGCTATAACCTTATTAAATATTATAAAATGTCAATTTCCGCACTTGAGAATTACTCTACTCTAATTTTAGATTAAGCTATCGTATGATTCCTTTATATTGACGGAGAAGAAATTGGGAGCTGACCTGAACTTTTAAAAATCTTATGTCATATGTGTTAATGATTTTAGTGTATGATTAGGATTTAATCCCTTTTATTTTTTAATCCACTAACCATCAATCGTTTAAGTGGATTTTACTCAGAAAAACTTTAGATTATAAGAGTATCCTGATATGAAAATATTATCGCCGCTTTCAATTTAATTATACAATCAAGCATTGCTTGGCAAATGCTAATGAAAGTTGATTTTGCATGGAAAAGGTGATCAGAAGGTGTTCAAGATGCTACATTGCTCCCCAACAATATGACCTCCATTATCTCTTTTAGCTTGTGAGTGGCTATCTGCTCGTGTAAAACAAAGCATCCTTTCAACATTTGGCCCATTAGTAGTTCCCAACGATGTGATGTTTGGTGACAATATATTTTAAACCAACCTTTATATTTCAAAAATGTGATCATGTAGTTATAACGATTTATATTTCTTTTTTTTTTTTTTAAAAAAAAGCTATTTCTAATTATTATGGTTATAAAAAATTACATGCCCACTAAGCGTTCTTTACTCCTTAGTTGAGTAGCGGTCACCCTGTTCTTGTTTATGTTTCATATTAGCCATCTCATCTCATTTTATCAACTATACATTTGGAAGTAGATCATTAGATCTATTTGGGTTGTGCCTCAAAGCTCATGCTCGTGTGCCTAAATACTAGTACATTATGATGTAATTAAAAAAAAAGGATATAATTAAATTTATGATGAGATAGGATTCTTCACTCAAAATCAAATCCTTTCTTAATTAGTAATTTTCGTTTTTATCTTCCTTGTAAATCCCACTATATGTTATCAATTTTGAATAAAACGTTAAGGATAGTGATATTTAACCCCTATTTTATCTCAACAGCTCCCAATTTGCTTATTCTAAATTGAAATGTCTAAACTACCCACCAAAGTAACTTGAATTTTCAAGTATTACCTTTCTTTTCTCTCTCCTCTCAATCATTCTCCTCCACTTTTCTTCATCTCCATTTTCATTGCTTCCATGGGTTGGGCTTATAAAATTAGAAGTATGATTCATTGCGTAGAAAGAAACTGCAAAGAACTTGATGCATGCTATGAAGAACTTTGAAGAATAATCAAAACAGAGCACGAGGATGTAGTTGATGTGTTACTTCAAATTTACAAAGAACATGTGTTTAAAGTTGATCTGAATTACTTGGGATCACATATTCACATCAAACCATTGCTCATGGTTAATTTTCCAAAACCATTATATATTTAGAAACTTCATTTCATAATTAAAGAATTATAAATAAATTTCTCATATCACTTCTTTTATTGTAGAATGTTTTTATAGTCGGCATAAGCAAAAGTGCAGCAACCATGGTTTGGGCCATCATGTTTCTTATGAAGAATTCTAGAGTAATGAAGAAGATTCAAGAAGCAATTAGATTGTTAATCGGAAAAAAGATTTCATAGATGAAGATGATTTTAAAAAATTCTTGTTACTGATGATGCAATGGCACTTGATTCACCTGGTAAGAGTAGTATTGGGACACAAGAATAAGATCATGCACCCTCTTTGTGTCAGAAATAGAGTACTCAAGCATACGGTAGTCGACCAGAGCATTCTGTATAACATTTTGCACTCAATTCCAAAGATGAATTGGGTACTTTTAGAAATAAATAAAGATAATTGTTTGATAGAGACTATTAGCCGGCCCTACCTAAAAATCTTGACTTTACGTGAAATGTTCTTTTATTTGGGCCCGGGTGGGCAATTAGACCACTTGGATTCAAGCAAATTAACCTCCAGGGTAATTTCTAGCTAAGTCCTTATTATTTGTAGAAAAAATGTTAGCGAACAGAAGTTTGTAAAACAAATCCGTTAACCCTTTTAAATTCAAATGTATATCATTCAACTCCTTAATTTAATTTCTCCATTAAGAAATTTAGTGGAAATGCTAACTTAAATATAAAAAGATAACTATAGTCCTATATTTTATTTTAGTTATTTAATGAACAGTTTTACCCATCAAATTTTTTTTGTTTTAAGTTTAACCTCCTATTTACAAATTTGAGTATCATAAAACAAAATTGTTCATCAAAATCTTTAGTCAATTTTTATAAACTAATTCAAACAGAAAGAGCACCATTAAAATACACAAAAATTAACAATCATGACTCTTGGAATTAGACATCAAAATATATTTTGTTATTGTAAAATTCCATGACATCCGTAAAGTATGAATGATTGTTAAATTAAATAACATATACCTTGAATTATAATATCAGAAAACCTACAATAGAATCTAGTCTGAAAATGAAAACAAAAATATGTAGGTCAGTTAAATCCAAAATAACAAACACCATGACAATATCAAGGTAAACTAAAATTCAAACATAAGAAGTACCTCATTTTCTTCAATAATTTTCAAGTAATGGAGAGCTAAAATCCAACCCAAGGTGACGCCACACTATCATTCTCCTTCTTGATAAAGATGGATTCTTCATTTTAATAAGGTTGAGATACTACCCAATGTTGTGTTTATAGCCCCACTAGTGAAGCTCGATGGTATATTCAAAACCAGGAAAAATCATATGGGTAGTTTTTGTAAGTTATAATATTAACTATGGTTGCTTATTGGTTGAGTTAATATAAATATATGAGTTAGTTTAAACTATTGACGTCTATCAATAAGGATGGCGAATGGCGGCTAAGCCCGATCTAGACCTGATAATAGAAATAAAGGACTTGAACCCTAAAAAAACTGATCGTTCTAACTTTAGGTCGGGCGTAGAATTTTTTTTAGCCCGATCACCACACCCCTCTTTTTTTTTTTTAATTGCACCACTCCCCTCCCCCTTTAATAATTGACAAATAACGAAAATTACAAAATTAACACAAAGCCATTTTGAATTTTGATGAAAATCAAGTGCCACAATCAAAATATTAAAGCCCTTTTTCAAAGTTTTTTTCTGCTTACTTGTGTATAAATCCAAATTCAAGTGAAATTGATCAAAGACAATACAAAGGATCTAATAGCATGACAATGTGTAACATTATTAACACAAGTCCAAACATTTTTCATATTCAGTTCATTCAAATAATACTTGTTCACATCACTTGGAGTAGCAGCCTTGGAGTAGCGACAACAATGTGATGCGTGACCTTTTTTTTGTGAGATATTGAGATGTTAAATGAGTTTCATGTGCGCGAGTGTGATGCGTGTTGACCATTTCTCTCTCTCTCTCTCTCTCTCTCTCTCTCTCTCTCTCTCTCTCTTTTAATGGGTAGGGTTGGGACATGTAAGGCCCAAACCTTGACCCGAATTTAATCGAGCTTTAATATTTAGGCCCGAACTCGACCCTTGACCCTTAAATTTAGGTTTAGTTAATCGGGTCAAAAAATAAGTTAGGCTTTTTGCCATCCTTATCTATCAATAAGTAAAGAATAAGAAGGTGGCTTGATTGTTTAAAATGTTCTCAATGCTGTTAACTCTTTTAATGAAGAAATGAAATTAAGGACTTGAATGACATAATTGATACAATTTACAAACTTCTGGTCATGAATGTTTTCTACAAATAACAGGGACTCAACTAAAATTTACCCTAATAATTACACAATCTCTTTAAATCTTTTTTTCTCTCTCTTTAGTCCCACTCTCACCTGCTCTCTGTCTCATTGTTTTCTTCTTGATTCATGTGGAAATAAATCCACAGAAATTTCTCCTTCGAGACAAAACGCTTCTAACCGATAAACTTTCCAGGTATCAAAGATTAAAATTAAAGAAAAATCAAATCCCACCACTAGATAGATATTTTGTTTTATTCGTTTTGGCTGATCAATAATGTTCTTCTCAAAACTTCATATAAGAAGATTAATGTAATTAATCTTTAGAACTACATAAGCTTAATTGAAAGCTTTGTATGCTAAATTTTACACGAATTTTACAATCAGCAAATAATTAATAATCAACTACTTGGAATGTGATAAATATATATGGTTACTCCAATAAAACCCAAACTGATCAGATTGTACGATATAACCTAAAAATAAAAAAAAAATAAAAAAGAAACCGCTAAACCTCATGGCAGGGCATATATTCATCATATACATGATAAGTACTACTGCAACAAAACAATTATAGTTCGGACCCAAAAACGAAGAAACAGGTAATAAATAAATATATAAATACAAGTGCAAATTAAGCAAATCAAATATCCACACCTGGCCTCTCACACGAACAGGATCCTTTCCAAGTACTACTAGAAACACTCCACTGATCGGAATTAGCCAGAGAAGAAGAGACGGTATTGGCACACTTAGCCACAGTCCTGACACTCTCAATCAACGCCTCGGTTCGAGCCTCCTGAGCCAAAATCTCCGCCAACTGTTCTGGACTTATAACCAGCTTCACTTTCCAAACCCCACTGCTATTACTATTATACCTCGGCAGAACCTCAGCGTCAGCTGATCTCTTCAAGCTTAACACCTTCTGACTGTCAACTGACATGCGATACATAGACGCGGGGACTGAAGATGATGGCATGCTGGCGCTGCGGCTGCTTTGGTTGTTGTTTTGTGATCTAATAGTAGTAGTGAAATTTTTGTTGAGCGGCAAGAGATAGTATAGCTGCCCTGCGTGAAGCTCTTCGTTGTGCACAAGTGGTTGCGAGAAGAATTCACGTGTTCGATATATGGCGTGGCCTGGGAATTCGTTGGTTATGCTTTCAGCTGTGACGGGTGCGTAGAGCTCCATTATGCCACCACTTGATGTCACCACTTTTATCATTTCCTCTACTTCACCGAATCCTTTGAACAAACAATTTCCCATAATTTCAATTTCTATTTCTATTTGATCTTTGCTATAACCACTTACTTACCAGAGAGACGGAGATTGTAATTGATATTTTTATTTTTTCATAATTACATATATAATGTGATGGAATCTTGAGAACTTGCTGGCGACAAGTTAATTTAGAGATCGTTGTGGTTGGTAATCAGGTTTCTTGAGGGTTTCCCTTCCCAACCACTCCATTTCTAGCTAGCCGACATACGTATTCTTTGCTTTCCTGCTATCCGAAAATCTAATCTTCTCCTTGTGGTTTTTGTGGTTTTTATAATAGAATGGCCCCACTTTTCTTCGCAACCACCGTGATCAGGTGATGAATTCAGAACGTTAAGTTTGCCATCTCTTGACCGTTGATGTCTCTTATATCATTATATATAAGCCAAAATCAGACAACTGAGACATCCGTTAACCGTGTATAATTAATTTAATTTGACTGGATCAGATCATCAAAGCATTTTCACTTTCAATAGTCAACGGCCACCGCAATGTAACATGCACGCATTCTTTTGCCTTTTAATCTTTCATTATTAATTTAACTTGCCGGACCCACGAATTTTGGCTGACCCTGTCATTAAAAGAAGAGAAGGGTTGGGGTCCACTTTGATTCGCTGTGGATTCTGTTTCCGTATGCCCGAAGCAAGCGGCAACTGATATGGAAGTTAAGAGAATCAAGCAAAGCGGCGTCGTTCTCTACCTCCTAGCGACTAGTTTTAGACCACGTCAGATCTAATACAATTAATTAATTAATTAATGTATTATATATGTAATTAAATTAATATAACCACTATCCATATGGTAATTTTTTAAAATAAATACATACATGTCATAATATTTTCTTTTTACTTATTGAATATCTCCTCTCATATATTCTAAAATTTTCCTAACTCTGATTTTGTACACGTTTAATTTATAATATGATGATCGAGTCCATTTCATGATTTTGTTTATGCATCTAAATAATGATTTTATTTAATGAGGATGGGAAGGAGACCTAGAAATTCTTATTGAACCCCATGACTTGAAAACGGTGGCCGACCCATCAAAACTCCGGTCGAATTCTACCAGTTACAAGTTTAAAACCAATTTCGTGGTCAAACTAAAGATCATGCGTAAGTTTATTGAAATGTATTTAAATGTCTTCCCAGCAGAATTAACTTGTCTTTCTTTGTTTAGCTCTCTATAACTTTCCAGTTGCTATTATAGCTATTATTTTTTGTTACAATTTGTAACAGATAATTCGTGAATGATGGGTGCAAATTAATCTGCAAATGTAATTCAAATTCAAAGAGATGTCATCGAGACTGAACTTAAAACGAACAAGCGAAGTGGTCAAGATGAAAGTTATACAATACATTATCCTTGGGTTTGATAAGGCCATGCATAACGTCTAACGTCTTTCGGTGGCACTCATTACCTTTTCAAAATTTTATTTAATGGTGATGATGAAATTGGCTTCTGAATGTCTTGGGCCAAGCACAATGCAAGAGACCTTTTTCCGTTGAAATTTGCAAAAGTTTTCATCAGTAAACTATTGTTTAATTAGGATATTCTTGGAGAATGATTGAAATTCCCCTCTTGTTTTTATTTTTTTTTTATTTTTTTTTATAAATGTAATCGGAACTCCTTCAAGGTTTTGTGCCTCCTGGTGTTAAATTTCAACGGTCAAATCATGTTTTTAAGGGAAATTCAATTTTGTATTTTGAAAATTCAGTCCAACGATTTTTCAACAAAAAGCTTTGTTTTGTTATTAGATGGCTATTTGACCATTATTAAAATTTTATCTCCTCAAAGGGTTTCAATGAGTCTGAGAAGGACAGTTGGGTTTTGACCATCTCCCACTAACATGGTATCATTTGTGCTGCAGTAACCGATAAGAAAGGGACACATTATGCCCATAATTATAGTACCGTAAACACCCTAAGGCCTCATGTAATTCAAATATCTAAGTGCTTGATGGGGGTGATTGATTAAGTTGAAAAAGATTCGATTTAGAGGCAATTCAATTAAAGGTGGCGCCAAATTACAGGATTCTTTTTTTTTTTTCCTAAAAATTGATTGAAAGTTGAAGTTAATGGTGACTTACACGGGCCAGCTATAATCATCATCATTCACACTGGGTCAGGAATTTGACATTAAATTCCATGGACTCTTCACTCATGCTAATTATTGCGTGGTGCCTAATTTTTAATCAAAGCTTGCCAACTGTTCAATTGACTTATGGGAGTGTACTAAATTCCATGGTTAACATATGGTTTTGAACCATTTCCGGTGTTTACGACAAAGACATTCAAAAAAACAAAATTGCATAATTCTAAACTCGCATTAAAAATCACATTCATTATTTGGTTTTTATCACATCCTGGCTAGTTACATTTCTCTTTACGTTTTCATCACCCTTTCACTATGCCCTCAATATGATTTTTCCTTGCATTTTTTCAATTAATTTATAGTCATTATGTTGTGACTTGTGAGAATAGTTTATTTCGTTCCTATAAAAAATAAAAAAATAAAAATGGGTTGTGTGGTTTATTAATTTACTTTAATTAATTCATTTATTTGTTTAATTCTTAATAGAACATCGAATATGAGGTCTCTCTAGATGAGTTCCAACACCAATTAATAGGGCTTTCTGATTAAATAATTAGTAACTATACTGTAGTAGGACGTTTCTCAATTTTTAAACTTATATTCGTCAACGCATCATTAACTGGTTGCTGATTATAATATTGATTATACACCTGCGGTTTGTACTTGGAAATTTTATGAGAAATAACGAGTTGTAAGTAAAGGACAATAATGAGTCATAGAGCAGTAGAGAAGAAAATTAACAGACGCATTGGCCTTGGGAATCTAATCAACGTCTGCTAATATTATCGAGGATTAGTTTCACATTACCTTTGCACACGCATTAAATTTATATATAATTTGTTTATAGCGTACCATCTTATAATAATATAATGCATTTCGTGGCCCATGCACGCATTCATTTCTGACATTAAGATCATTTGTTTCATTGTTTGTTACATGAAACCGTCCATTTCTTGCTTTTAATCTAGAAAACATGTCTTAACAATGATCAATCTTCTTGACGATACCCATAGACAAAGCCATTCACATTACATTATTTATCGGATCCGGGTGTTCGTTTTCCAATTTCCATCTTTGGTTGGCCGAGTATCACGCCGAATAGGACAAATTTCTGCTACCACCTAAAGATATTTCATATGCGTCATTATCAAAACCGTGCGCATTTCGTGTTATTCATAGTATAAAGTCTAAGGTAATTATTTAATCGTTGAGTGTGGGAACATCTAAATGCATGAAGCATGTTATAAATTGCTTGAAAAAGAAAATGAACGTAGGAAAGGTAATTGCAAGACGTATGAAACGACGAAAATTCAACTATGGGTTGCTAATTGCCCACGGTTTTATCGATAACAATACCCTATTACAATCGACTAAACATTCCGACCATGAATTTCTCATGTGTCGTTAGTTGTGCTTGCGTATAAAATAAGGAGGAGGTTTCATTAAGAGTATACTCAAGGAATGCTCACACGCACACGCACATATATACAACTTATTAATAGCTTATAAATTAATAAGCAGAAAAAGAAAGAATCACAATTCACAGAGCAAGAAGATAGAATATATGGGCAATTGGTGGGGGAAGAACAAGGCGGTGCTTGTGCACCCACTGAAGCAAGAAAGCGTTGAGCTTGCCACGAGTCTGAATAAAAAGTCATCGAGTAATTTGAGGATCAAGGTACTTATTAGTAAAAACCAACTGAATGAGTTGATGGCGAAGATGGATTTGAGCAAAGATGATGCTTCCGAGCTTGGCCGCGTGATCCTGCAAGAATGCTTTGAAGGTAACCTAACAGCTCGTGTTGTGGCAGGTAACTGTAAGCGGGTTGCAACAGATTATGCCATGAAGAGGAGTTTGAGTACCATATATGAATGATAAGTGATTGAAAACCTAATTTATGCTGTTGCTTTTAATTTATTTCGAAGTAATTTTATCAAAAGTAAGGGATGTATATGTTACATATCATGAAGCTGTATTATATATGCGTGTGGTACCGATAAAGCTGATGACGAATCTTTAGTGGTTCATCTTTAATCGTTTGTTCGCTTTCTTTATTTTGTTTACTTATTTGATATGCATTTTCTGTTAAAATCATCGCAATGATTTGAAGTTAGAAACGTAAATTTCGTGGTCTTAACATAATCAACAGCTTAAATTCACTGCACTTGTGTGTTCATTCAGGTGCCCTTTTTTCAGTTTAGTTTTTGGGGTGGGTGTTGAGTTTTTGCTGTCCTTGGAAGTAATAGGTTGAATAAAGCCATAGGAAGCCATGCGCCGAACAACACTACTTTTGGGCAAGTATTTTTCGAGCCTGGACAAATAATATATCCAAGAGTGCTGCTACTGGCACACCTCTAAGATCCTATTAAAACACCTGTTATTTTTATTTACAATTTACCCCTAACTAAAATTACCACTGTACGCCCACATGCAGTGCTAACCTGGAAATGAAGTTTGAAGACCCTATTTACACCAATAGTCTCGCAGATATATTCTTTTTCTTCTCAAGTGTTTGATGAGTGTTCAAAAGCTGTCTCTTTAGCAGTGGTAAGAGTCATTTATACTTATTAAAATAAATTTATTCATTTGTATTAATAAAAAATTGTTCCTGATTATCTCAAAAAATGTTAATGGTGCCCTTCTGTTTTAACGCATGGAGGAGGAGTCCAAACCTATAAAAATGGCTTTCATGAATAGATTAATGATGAAAACGAAAAACTTTAATGTTTTTTTTTTCTTTTTCTTTCTTTTTTTCATATTGATTAAATTTATTTTTGGGAAGCTTGTATTTTTAAGTTTTTTTTAGTGAAAGTTTGAAGAAAATAGAGATATTAATTATGGCTGAAGAACTTTAAGAGTGAGAAAATCGTTGGAAATTGAAATAATTATAAACAAAAGGGATGCTTGTTTATTAAAAATATATTTTAGTATTACGTGGAGTTTGATTGAAAAAGAGGTTTTAAGAGGATTTGGGAGGGGTGACAATATAATACTCCAACTCTATATCTAAATAAGAAAATGACCTAAAACCTTTTTCATCAGAGGAGCTTGTAACAATATGCTTCTACTTACCATTACTACTACATGTAAATCAGTGAATTTAAGAAGATATATATTGCTAGCTCATCTGAACTGCAGAACCTGTACAGCTCTGTAATTCTCAATGCTTAAAAGCTTCAAAAGTGAAACCAAACTACCAAACGAAGTAAATGTACTGAGAGTAGACGAAACTGAAAGGGATTCCACAAATCTCATTCTCAACCGTACGTGGTGGATGATGTGTGGGTTCCGATGGAGGAAACATGTGACAGTCAATTATAGGCAGCCACGTGTCTGGAATTTATGACGGTCAAAGAAGAAGACATGCCATGCATTATGATATGTTACTGTAAGAAAGTAAGAAGACTGCATACACTAACATGCGAGGACAGCGTTGGCATAAGTTAAAATAGAATGGATAATGCAAGTCCAGGGAAACACATCTGGCCATGTTAACTCTAAAGTTTCTCCAGTCACTGGTCACATGCAGGGCCGAGGCCGACCACCACCCATTACTTACATGATACTGTTATGCATATATACATACACTGATAGGCACACTATATATTTTAACTCTCGAGGCCAGAGTTGAGAGTAAACGCCTACTTCAATCGAAACCGTTGGATTTTAAATCCTAAAAGCTCAAAACACCCATCTGAGGACTAGTATATTTAAGAAGTGAAAAAATTAAAATAAAAAAAGGAAAGAAAGTAAAATGGATTTTGATTTTGTGAATAGATTAATAATAAAAATATAAAATAATAGTAAAACTAAAGCACTGGCAATCGCATGTGCTTGTTCTGACGGAGCCTGCATTTGCCTGGTTTTGCAGCCTTCGTGACCATATTCATGTGGTTGGAGTTGGGTTGCTTGTCTTTAAGCCAGCCTCTCCGTTCTTTTATTTCCTTACCACTTTTTCTTTATCACCCGGATTTGCATGAACTGTGTATATGTTGTTACACTGTTTTAAACAACGAGTAGTCAAGAACGATGGTTTGTCTTTGCTCTTAGACCCACAATTGATATATGAACTTCATTTCACGATGTATTGTTGTAGTTGTACCTTAACGCTTGATTCACCGCGAATACCAGGTATACAAATACTATGTTTCCGATACTCGAAATTTTAACGTAGTAAATAAGAACGAGCACGGTCGCACGCATTCGGTAAGCTTGAGGGTTTTACCACTTCATTCATGGGGCCAGGATCTTGAACTAAAGATGAATTCTCTTTCTTTCTCCGGATATTATTCATTGTGGAATTCATACAGTCAAATTTGGATTCCTCGCGATTACAATTTTATGCCCAAGCTGATCAAGTCACTTTTTTATGGATTTGAAGTAGTGATGAGATTGGAATATGTGAATCTTTAATGAAGTAAATGTTGTTAATCACTTTTTATATATGCGTGTGATGTAGAGTATTCATACATTGATACACCTGCCCCTCGAATACTAGTCCATATGTGATGTTTTTAAAATTTGATTCAAGCTTCTTCTATGAGTTAGCTAAAGGTTAATTATGCGCATAGTATTGGAGCGCAAGCTTTAGTAATTAATTAAGACAATCAAATTATGATGAAGCCGAGATAAATTAGCATTATCTCTTTAATTATACATATTGTAGCTAAAACCTGGGTAATTAATTAAAAAAGTGAAATTCATTAGAGGCCTCTATACATTAGCCTTAGTGGAGAATGAAAATGTTAAACTGCTCTCATTATTAATTTATTATCCTTACTTATTGGAAGTTTGAATTGAGTTATAATTAATAAACATATCACTGTCTTCCATCGTAATTCAAATGAAAGATACTTCCCTGTTTAAATGAATGATCATTTATATCTCATAACATATGTTAGTGTGCATAGAGTGACATGTGATTGCAGCGAGTGAAATGTAAAAATAAAATAAAATTAATGATCCTTTGGACCTTTGTAATGAGTACATGCTCGTTTTAATAGTGTGAAAATGCTATTAATACATAAAAAATATAGATTTTAATACATTAATAGATAAAAAAATATACTTCTTTGATGTATTAAAATATATGTTTTTTTAGTACTTTATTGGAGTCTTCACTTTATTAAAATGAAAATATTCTTATTAAAAAATAACTATATATATAGTTGTTAATTATATTATAAATTTTTCATGAGAATTCTTTAACAAAAGTAACACGGAAAGAAATATACATCTAAGAACCATTCCAATTTTCAATAAGTCGTGATGTGTTTACAAAGTTGAAACATAGAGTCTATATTCCAAATGCTATGACACTTAATATGATGGTCATTAATTAGTGACAAGGAATACAAATTTTGTATCTATACAACTATAAATATTATGACAGGTATACTTTTTATACTGCTAAAATATTTTAATGTGCCATTTATTTATTAATTTTGTGAAATTATCTCATCAATGATATTTTAGAAAAGTCAATTATTACTAAACAAACACTTTGCGTCTATACTATTATAAATATTAGGACAGGCATGCTTTACACACTGCTACAAATATTTCATATTAATTATTCTAAAACAGTCTAGCAATACTATACACCAATAACTTCAATGATTTAATTATAAAAATGCTTCAACTAAAAAATAAATTATCATACATATGTCATTAGGTCTAAAGGTACATTTGAGATTAATTTTTTTAGAGGCTCAAAAGTGATTTTGAAAAGTTAAAAATTAATTTTTATTTTTTTAATTTTTTTAAATTACTTTTGACAAAATCACTCAATTACATAGCAGATTTTAAAAAGTAGGAAAGTGATCACTTTTTAACATTTAATTTTGAGAATTGATTTTATACTTAATATAATTTCATATATATCCTACATATATTATAAAAATTAAAATTATCTTTATTCAATTAGTAAATAAAATAATTAAATTTAAAGAAGTTATTTTTATTACCAATTATACTGGAATAATAAAATAAAAAATAAAATTAATGAAATAAAAATATTTATTTTAGTTATCAATTCTTATATATATACAATAAAAAAATTACATTTGCATATTTATAAATATGCAATTAAATTTTATTCAACATTATATCCATTTCAATCATTTGTTATCTTACAATATTTTCACAAATGAGATTTATCAAATGCACACCACTATTTTTAAATTCATGACACTTTTAAAAATAAATTTGATCAAATATTTAACTAATTCTTTTTAGAACTAATTATTTTTACGTCATTTTAAAAATTATACCGTTATCAAATTGACCCTGAATATGAATTAGAGATACTACATCTTTGTAACACTAAAAGGTGAATATATTTCGCTAAACCGCAAGAATATAATTTAGTATGAAAAATGATTCTTTGTATATGGATATTGTGGGAATGATCTTCCCTCTGAAAATCAAATTTACACAAAAAGATCTGTGAAATCGCTTTTGACCATGTCCCCAAAATTTCTTAAAAACAAAAAAACGATATTACATGAAAGCTTTCTTGAAAGTCAGATTCGGATCTGCAGTAATTGTCAGTTATACTTTTAGCTTCTGTTCGTCCAAGACCATACAGTGTTTGGTTGGCTACCACATTCTCAATCTCTTAACAAGCTGAACAGCCTTATTAGCCGCCAAAAGAGCCGACAATCACAGAGCCAAAACAGCAAGGTTCAAATAAATAAATAGAAGTAAAATAAAAATAAATAAATATTATTTATTTTAAACAAGAGATAAAGTGAAAAATAATTATTAAATATTTCTTTAGAAAAATAATGGGGTAAAACCGTAAAAGAAAACAAAATAAAAAAAGATGTTTGACTTTGACCGAACTCTAGGAGCAGGAGAGTCCAATAACGGTTGGGTGGTAGCGACGGTCATGATTCTGTTCCTGAGCTATAATGACTGACCCGAACGCATCTCTAATTAGCAAATTACCCAGCTTTCTGGTGTGTTATTATCATTATTACCCTTCTCTCTCTTTCCTTTCTATTTGTATTTGACCATTACAGACGCCGCTTACCCGCGCTTACTAGTTCGATTCTTTTTTTCTTTTTTTTTTAAACCCACTAATTTCTTCACAATCCTTCTTTTTAATTAAAAATTTTATTTTTAAATATTTTTTAAAAAATTACTTAATTATTATTTTTTCTTTTTTTAAGTTTATAAATCCTTATCAATTCATTCAGATAAATTCTGTTAGTTTCAAATAATTGGTATCATTAGCTAAGAGAAACAAAACACACGATTATGAAATGAATGCCAATAAATTTTTATGAAGCATGAAAGTTAATAACTATTAGGAAATTAATTTTTACCAAGCAATGAATATCAAGAAAAAAATCTTATATATAGAAAGCTTGAAATATAGATCATAATTAGTGATGAGTAGAATAGAATCAGACCATAAAAATTATCAATCCGGTTTGGTTTTTTGTAGTTTGATTTGATATTTTCTTAAGAAAAAAATTGAATATTCTAGTTCAATATAAAACTAAATACTCCTACTCGATTTTTGATTTAAAAATTGAAATCCAAAAACTGAACTGAAAAACCAAAAAAATAATTTTTAAATAAAAACACCACATGGTGTTTCGGTGTGTGTTGAATCAAGACGATTCTATTTGATTTTTTCTAGTTCGATTTGATTTTTTTTTATTTTTGTTTCGTATTTTATAAGAAAAAAATGAATGGATTAACAGCAAAACTGCACCTAATAGAAATTTCCAAACTGATTTTGTAAAATTCCCAAACCAAATCAAACAAAAAATTTTGGTTTATTCTTAAACAGAACCGAACCGGTGCTCATCCCTAATCATAATATACTAAGAAAAGTTAAAAGAATTAATATGATAAGAAAAGCTAAAGGGATGAATATGATAAGAAAAGCTAAAGGAATGAATTCAAAAGAAAAACTAAGACAGTGTTTGTTCTTTATTAGAAATCTGAATAGATCTAAATATTACTGAATTCCAAATGTGTATGAATGCATATGTTAGAATAATATTTTTTTATGTCTAAATATAAATGGTAATTTTCTTTTTTTTAAAAAAAACTCAAAATATCTTAAATCTAATATTTTTTACTGTTATGACCTTGAAAGTGTTATATATACTTGAAGTTTAAATAAGTATATATTTACAGTGCTTTCTAGTACAATAGTGTGTGTGTGTATTAATTTAACATAATATTTATACATTAAAAAGTGGTTATCTAATAACAAAAGAATTTGTTTAAAATTCAAATTGAATGTATTTTAAGTATTTAATACCAAATAAAATGTGAAATGAAGGGAAACTACAATATTACATCTAATAGTTAGGTAGAAAATAAAGATATTTAATGAAGGTATTTGTGAGAAAAAAAATTAACTTTTTCATTTAGATATTTTATCATTAAGATAAAAGAAAAAAAAAATAACTTTTTGGTCTAGATAAAAATGTCTTACAATATAACTTTAGATACAAAAACAAACAAATCAAAAGATCAAAACATCTTAAATTAAGCCAAAGTAAAACCTCATATATATATATATATATAAAATACAACATCTAAGAAAATTAAAAAAAAAAAAACAAATGCAAAGGAGAGTGAAATTTTAGTATTTAGTTCTTAGGATGTGAAGGTAAAGAGAGAATATCTAATTGCAAGGTAGAGAGAGAGAAAGAGAACAATGGAGGGTAATTTTGAATTTTTAAATTTACATTTTTAATAATGAATCTATTTTTTAAATGGTTGTAGAAAGCATTTTGGTGGGTTCAAATAGCTCTACTTTTTTCTTTTTTCTTTTTTCTTTTTTTTTCATTTATCAATAATTTCTATGATTTTATTTTTCTTTCTTTAAAAAAAAAAGTGATTTCCTATAAAGGCAATTTTACCCCTTAGTCATAAGTTGATGTTATTTACTTTCTTACGATAAGTTATAAGTTTAAATGGTTTTAGTTATAAGTTTCAAACTACAAAAGGTTGATAAAAATGTGCCAACATTATTAATAGATTAAAAATCCTCATCAAATAAGGGATTCCTAACCCATTATTTATATTAATTAAGAAATTCATTACTAACAATTTAAAACTTAAAAATCTCAAAATTATCTTTTACAAATCTCTTTCCTCTCTACTCATGATTTAATAATCTCTCTCAAACCTCACATTTTCTAACCTAAACTCTTAATTTCACCCTCTTTTGGATTCCTTTTTTTTTTTAACATTCCATAATAAATCATAATATGTATTTCATACTTTCTATATATAAGAATTTTCTTCTTGATATTCACTTGTTATCTCTTGATACACTTCCTCAATTCCTTCATATATTTTCTTTTAACTATAAATAATTGATTTCATTATAGGCTATCATAAACTAAGAGCAACAAAATCTATCATTTAAAAATGAACAATAACACATTTTTATCGGCCATGAAAATTAATAAGTATCAAGAGATAATATAGAGAGGAAATTTGTATATTCATATAGCCCAACTCTGTGTGTGTGTGTGTGGAAATACTCAAATCATTAGAGAATTCTAATCAAAGAATTGAATCATAAATATATAATTAAACGGAATTACAATCTTATCATAATTTTAGTCCCCCTTTGGAACCCTATAATGTAGTGTTTACTTACTGGAGTATGAGTGTGGAGTGTAGAATCTTCCTACTTTAATATTTACTTGCTTATTTAAAAAGGAGAGTGAGAGTCTCATTTCGTGGAGTCCACTTACTTTTGAAATATGAAGTGGAATTTTCACTCCCATAGGTGGACCTAGGAGTAAGAATTCACTCATACCTCTTCTTTTTTTATCCTTTTTTTTATTAATATGATATAATTTATATTTATTAAAATAAAATAATATTACATTTACTTAAAAATAATAATAATAAATTTATTTAAATAATAATATTATATTATTTAATAATATTAAAATTATTTAATAAAAATATTATTATATGTAGTTAAAAATAATATTTATCTAATCTAAGTTAAAATTATTTTAAAATATGATTATTATATTCATAGAGAATTAATAATATTACTGTATAATATATTTATTTGTAAATATAATATTATTATATTTATTTACCATTAATAATTAATAATAATAAATATTTTATTCTAAGAAAAATATTAATTTTGTGCTACATTATTAATAATAATATTTCATTTGTGTTGATCTTATCAATAATTTTTAATTTACATAATTAAAATTAAAATTAATAAAAATTATGATTTACATAATTAAGAATATTAATAATTATTATTAATCTACAAGTATAATAAAATAAATATTTTATTTTTCAAATATATTTTTGTATTAATTTTGTAATTAAAAACTACAATTCTTTAAATAAAGAAAAAATTGTAATGTGAAATCATTTATTTCCAATATAAGACAAAGTACACACATCAATTGAATTTTGGCTCTGATTGTATACTTCCATTCCAGTGCAAAAAAATAACCTACTCCCACTCTTATTCCAAGAATTCCCACTTCTCAAGATTCTGAAGATTCCCAATGCAATACAAAATGTAAACGCTACCTAAATTGCTTACTTCATTTTAAAAGCTGCTTATTTAATAATTTTCTCCATTTTACTAAAGCAAGTAAATGTTACTTTTTATAAGCAACTTATTAAATAATTTACCACAATTTTTTTAAAAGACCTATTATAACCTTATTATTTTAACAACAAGACAATTATATTTTATTTTATTTTTCATAAACCTTAATATATAAACCACTAGATATAATATTACCACAATAGCTACCATACTTTGTCTTCAGTATCAATGATTTAATTGAGTAAGATCATACTTTTTTGTATTTTACATATATTTTTTATCATAAGAATTAATAAGACTTGCATATGGTTACATAAATTTTCATTCAACCGTGGCATTGCACAATATATATGAAGGCATGCACAACGTGATCTTCATTTTGACAATATAAAAAATTATCATAGTTCAATATTCGATAAAGAAATGAAAAGAAACAATGACACTCAAGAAGGTTATCACAATAGATCACAATAAATGAAAATTTGAAGGAATATTATTCCAATAAGTTTAATGTGAATATAATACATATTACTCTTTATTTTAGTTGCATGTATGTATTATTATAAATTTTTATCATATTTTATGTAACAAACTATGAAGTTCATTAGATTTCATTTAATGAAATTTGTTTAGTTTTATGTAATTATACTTGTTTTAAAAGGAAAAAAAGGCATGTCCAAATCATTGTATTAAACTTGCTCTAAAAAATAAAAAAACAATTTAAACTTATGTTTATTTTGATTCTTATATAATAAAACTTCACTTTTACAATAAAATTTCCACTACAACAAAAAAGGGCTTTAACAATGAAACTGCATGCAATTTTCATTGATAAGGCAATAGTGAAAAAAAATTTCGTCGCCATTTCATCACCATAGGAGTGTCGCTTTAGGTTTTTTAGTCACCAAAAGTACACATTTAACAACGAATGATAATTTTTGGCAATAAAAATTATCATTTTTCTTTCATTTATTTATTATTATTATTATTATTATTGTTGTTAAAATATTATCATTTCTAATACTAAATTACAATGAAAATTAACACCATTATAAAAACATAATTAAATAATTTAAAAAGAATTATTATTATTGATAAACAATACAAAAATAATTACAAATTTTGATATCCCTTATTTGAAAAAAATTGCTATAAATGAATATAAATTTCTTGATTTTCTTCATCTTGGTGTAATTGGTCTTCAATATTCCCTAGAAATAAACACACAATAATTAGTTAACATAATAAACACAAATATAATACTAATATAAGTTAGAATAAATAAGATAAGTAAACAAAAATAAATTTAGTCACTAAAAATAGTTTTAATGAAAAAAAATATTTATAAAACATTTTCTTTTACATATAAAAGAGTTTTAGTGACAAAACTAAAAAAAAAATATATTTATAGCAACGAAAATTCGTTGTTAAACATCAATATTCTTGTAGTATTCCCAAAAGCATGTGCATTACTTTTCAAATGCAATTATATAATTTAGGAAACACCAAATTACATCTTAAATAATAACTTTTTTTATTTGCACTATATTCGCAAACTGACCTTTAATCTTAATTGTGTATGCTTTTTAAAGATGTTGTATTATCGGTTTATAAATGTTATTGTGAAGTCAAGACTCGTATATTTTCAAAATCAATCCCTTATCACACACAAGAATTTTGCTCCCAAAAGAACTCTAATAATGAAGAAATCCTGTCCGATTGGGCTAATCCGAGTTTTGTGTTCTTTTCAAAATCCAAAGTTGTTAAAGGGCAGTTTGGGGTCTGCATGTTTAGGTGCTTTTTTTAATAGCGCAACTTGGAAGGTTGTGCGGTGGCAGAAAGTTTTGAGACATGAAATAAAACATAACATAACCTAGCCCAATGACCTGTACTTTTTCGGTTAAGAGGATAGGTACAGCAGAGAGAGGGCCAAACAGGTTAAGTTATCATATTTTGGGAGACCCACAATATGCCATAAACAGAATAGGCAAATATTAAGATTAAAATTTGCAAGGTTGAATCCAGCGAAGCACTGGCAGTAATAATTATAATATTGTATAATATTGAAGGTGAGAGAGAGAGAGAGAAAGAGAGAGAGAGCAAAAAGAAAAGAGTCGGTCTTTGGGTCTTTGATATTTCATTGGACAACCTTGTCTTCGGTTGTCGTGTGTGCCCACTAGCAGCTTTTGTGTCTTCTCCTTTTCCAATTCCAATTCCCCACCCCCACCCTTCCCTAGCCCTAGCTAGCCCTCTCCTTCTTCTTCATAATAAATTATTTTAATCATCTCTTTTGCATTTTATTAATATGTATTTATTATTTTCTCGGGGGTTTTCTTTTCTTTTTCTTTCCCACCACCCTCAACAGTAATGATTTTCTCGTTACGGGTATCGTTGTTGAGGAATCTGAGGAGTTTTGGCTGTGGAAAAGTGACGGTTATCCCATTACAAAAACAAAATCACCAAAAAAAAAAAGAAGAAAACACAAGTGCACGAGCGTTGTTTTGTTCTTTTTGATTGATTGATTGATGTGATCATCAAACAAACAAAACAAAACGGTTCTTTTAGCCAATTTTCCTGTCCTATATTTTTATCTCTATATTTAGGCTTCTGCCTTCTGGGGAGCTATTGTTTTAGTTCTGGTTCTTTTTCCCTTTTTTTGTCATTCTCAGTTTTTTCTCGTTTCTTTTTTCTCTTGTTGGGATTGGTTTTTTTTTTTTTATGGTTATTTATTTATTTGTATGTTAATTATTATTAACTGAAAACCATGTCTCAACAAAGGCCATTACAGATGGTGGGTGGTCACAGTCCAGGAGATTACAATGACACAACTTTCACAAAAATCTTTGTCGGAGGGTTGGCTTGGGAGACTCAAAGAGATACCATGAGACGTTATTTTGAGCAATTTGGTGAGATCCTTGAGGCTGTTGTTATCACGGACAAGAACACAGGGAGATCCAAGGGTTATGGCTTTGTAAGCCCTCTTTTGTTTTTGCTTTTGCAAAGTTTTCTTTCTTTCATTTTTGTTTTTTGTAGTTGATGCCGGTCTGGTTTGGTTTCTAATAACTAGGTCACGTTCAAGGATCCTGAAGCAGCCATGCGAGCATGTCAAAACCCATCCCCGGTGATTGATGGAAGAAGAGCTAACTGCAATCTTGCATCTCTTGGTGCACAAAAGACTCGTCCACCAACTCCTCAACATGGTTCTTAATTGTCTCTCTTCGCATTTCCATTTCCATTTCTGCTTCTTAATGGCACTCGCGTATATTTATATTTATGAAATATACATCCAAAAATGTCCAACTTTTTATGCAAAAGCTAACAATCCCTCGAACATTCACCAAAAGTCCAAAATCAGGCACGCATTGTTAAATATTTGATTTTTACACCTCTAAAATAATTTTTCTCTTCTTTTCCTACATTATTCTTGAGTTGATCTATAATCAATGTTTCAAGCGATTACAAGCTCATTATAATTATTTTATATTTATTTATATGCTAATTAAAAATGAAATGTGGATCTAAAACTAGTGATTATGGGGTAAAACATTATTATTAAAGGAAAAAAAGATTAATTTTCAGGTGGAGGACGGTTTAGACCAGCACAAGGATTGGTGGCTCCGCCTGCTTATCATGGTGGCTTCTCATCATCATACGTCCATCAACCCACCGGTCAATACACATTTCCTTATTCAGCTTATGGGTAAGCCGTAAGCACAAACCTCATGTGAAAAAAAAATAATATTAAATGCTCTCTCTTTATTTTTGTTATTTTCCCTCTGTTCCTATTTTCGCCCTTCTAAGTTTCAGGATTTTTATCTTATAGGTACACTGGATATTCACAAGACACAATGTATGCTTTGGTTAGTATATCTCCAACCTCCCTGAGCAATTCGGCTACTAGTGAATGCTCAGGTTTCATTCATTTGCTTGAGCTAATTAAATTTATTTGCATTGTATTGCAGAACTATTACAATATTTATGGAGGTCAACAATTCTCACCTTACTATGGAACTGGGTCATCAGGGTCACCTGGAATGTTTCACAATTTCTATCCATTTTATGCTCAATATGCACAAAGCAGTCAGGCTCAAGGGTTTGGGGTTCAGTATCCCCAAATGCTACAATATGGCCCTTTTTTGCCTCACCATTATGGCGCTGCCGGAATCTTGTCACTTCCAACTTCTACGCCCGCAGCAGCTTCTTCAACAGGTTATACTTAATAATTTCTACACATTTATAAAATTAGAGAATCCGTATATATGTTATGTATCTCCAAATCCAATTTCTTGATTTATTGAAGCAGGTGTAACGACAACAAGGATAGGGGTGACTGGAACGGGAACTGGTGCTCTGCAAGCCTCGGCAACAGCTTCCGAACAAAATTCATCGACATAGTTGACTTCCAGAAGTATAACGTCTTCCTTTCAAGATTTAACAGGATCCAAAAAATGGCAAAAGGGACAAAAAAATGAATAGGAAGAATTATTTTACAGTTATCAATGATTCCCGCCGGGGGGGGGGATTCCTCATTAGGTAGCATAACAAGAGAAGGAATCCAAGAATTCAGCATGAAAATGGTCATTTCAAGGAACGAGCGGCATTTGAGAGATAAAGCTCGGTCTACTAACTTTCTTCAATTCATTCATGCTCAACATTATTTTCTTTATCAACATCGTTGTCATACTCATACATGTTTGCTTTAATTAGGACATAAGGGAGTCTTAAGTAGTTGCTAGAATTAGAGAGCCGAGGGGGAAAAAAATCATATTCATTTGTGTATTTGTTATAAGGTAGAAGCTAAATATTGGCTTTGGATTCTGCCTAGGATACTAATTGACAGTTGATTATGCCTCGAATTCATACAGCATCCGAAGACATAACTCGTTGTTTATATTTGGAAGTAAATTGGTTCAAAAGATTGATTTTGTATCTTTGAACCAAGACTGATTGGTCAAGAAAAGGCGAGCTTGGATGGCTTGGCCATTAACTTGTAATCTCTTTCTTCGTTTTTCATGATTGATACTTTTTTAAGATAGGATTAGCTGGAAAACAGAAGATGCATGCGTGTCTTTTTTCACGGATAATTATCTTTCGCTTTCAATCCGCATTTCTTTTATTTTACAAATCTTTCTTTTTGCATGAGTGCATGTGTATGGAATCCAAGGGGATCTCAGAAATGAGGTCAACGCTATGCTGTTACCTGTTTAACTCTCCAGAAGGATTCACTGTTTATAAGGACATTTACATTCTTTCAAAGCTAACCACCCTTCAATCAGCAGCAAAAGAAGGGCATGCTAACTGAAACCTTTAACGACAGCTCCAATCCCAGTACTCTGTGAATGTAGAATTCCTTTACTTTTACACCGATTTATTTCTCAACTATTCCTTCTAAATTAGCTTCACCGTCCATTTTCTTCATCATAATCAGATGGCTAAATCAGATGGCTATGGGAGTAAGATCCTTTCCTTATCTGAGTTTTTTTAATTTTTTATAAATATTGTGTTATTTATATTTTAGTGTTAGTAGTGTTAGTGTATAATTAAAATTTAACTTTTTTCCTTTATTTATTTATTTATTAATTATCAATCATATTAATAAAATTTATAAAAAAGAAGATCAGATAAATAGAGAATGCTGATCCGTGACCGTGCCCGCCTTGGACAAGTTTAGAGACTACTTCTTGAAAGTGACAACTTATTTGATTTAATCGGTGTTGCCAAAATGACACTCTTGCCAAAATGGCGGGAGGTTGCGCTTCCAATAAATTGCAGTTCCCTTGCAATGTTTTTTTAGAAAGGAAAAAAGGAAAAATGTGAAGCTATTTATTTACAGGAAAGGGATTGAATTTGGCGTAATTTTGAAAAGAATGCAGGTGTCCTCATAAAAAAAGAACTTCGACATTTTCTTGAAAAGAGTTCGCTGAAATTTTGATAAACAATATCATGATACGCGATCAACATCAATGATGTATGATTACAGTTAGTTCACGTATGTTTCAATAAATATCAACCACAATTTCAATATTGACATATCCAAGACGATCAATACGAAGTACACAACGCACTCACAAGTAGCTCCAAATTTAATTTGTTAATTAACATGCAAACACGGTTAAATTACTGATATCTGAGGCTAGAATGGAAATTAACATATTCACTTCAAGGCAAAATTTAGCTACAGAAAAAGAGTAATCCTTTTTTACCTCAATTAAAATAATGTGCCGCGGGCAGTCAAGACCAAGTAGTACCTCATGTGCCGGTCGGGTGGGTCAAATCGTTGACGGGAGACCTGAAAAGCCCACCTGTTGAAATTTGTACAAGCTTGATAGCCCGTAGCCCAAGGCCCAAGCTTTTATTGTTCGCGGTGAGAGTTGACGAAGGCAAAATTAGCCGTTCGTTCAAATTTCGACGAGCACCTGGACTACGACGGGTACGATGCTGTCTGACAATTTGTGGCGAATAGCGCATTAAGCTACTTAAACAAGCTTATACTGCTCAGAATGTAAGCAAATATGGCATCTGATTCCCTTTGGTTGCTGCCTAAAACGCGGTTTGTTGAATGAATATGGGAGGCACCATATGTTCGACGAAATTTCTCAGTGGGATATGGAAATGCAAATGGAATTGAGAGCATCACCTTGTACAGTGTAAGATATTTAACTTGCGACGCAACATGAGCGTAAGATGGCCAAGGCTTCTAACACCTACTCACCTCTCTCAAATCATAAAGAAGCAGAAAAACCCATTAACGGCTCTTAAGATTTTCAAGGAAGCCGAGGAGAAATATCCTAATTATCGACATAATGGTCCGGTATATGCCTCCATGATTGGCATTCTTTCAGAATCAAATCGAATTACTGAAATGAAAGAGGTTATTGATCAGATGAAAGGTGATTCATGTGAGTGTAAAGATTCGGTTTTTGCCATTGCAATCAAGACTTATGCTAGAGCAGGACAGTTACACGAGGCCGTTTCTCTGTTTAAAAACCTTTCGCAATTCAATTGTGTGAATTGGACTCAATCTTTTAATACCCTTTTGAAGGAAATGGTGAAAGAGTCTAAGCTTGAAGCTGCTTATATTCTTTTCTTGAGAAGTTGTTATGGATGGGAAGTGAAGTCACGGATTCAGTCATTGAATTTGCTGATGGATGTCTTGTGTCAACGTAGACGTTCTGATCTTGCATTGCATGTTTTCCAAGAGATGGATTTTCAGGGTTGTTATCCAGATAGGGAAAGTTATCGTGTCTTAATGAAGGGTTTATGTAATGATGAGAGACTAAATGAGGCCACTCACTTGTTATATTCTATGTTTTGGAGGATCTCTCAAAAGGGTAGTAGTGAAGATATTGTGATTTATAGGACTCTGTTATTTGCATTATGTGATCAAGGGAAGATTCAAGATGCAATGCAGATTCTTGAAAAGATTTTAAGGAAGGGACTTAAGGCTCCTAAAAGTCGTCGTCACCACATTGATCTTAGTCCATGCAATGATGGCGAAGATATAGAAGGTGCTAAGAGTCTGATTAATGAAGCCCTGATCAGAGGCGGGATTCCCAGTTTGGCTAGTTATAGTGCAATGGCTGTTGATTTGTATAATGAAGGTAGAATTGTTGAGGGTGATAAAGTGCTTGATGAAATGCGGACAAAGGGCTTTTGGCCATCACTTGTAATGTATGAGGCAAAGTTAGGAGCTTTGTTTAAGGATGGTATGGTTGATGAAGCAGTCAAAGTGATTGAAGAGGAGATGGTGAAAGGAACTTTTGTGCCAACGGTTAGGGTGTATAATATATTGTTGAAAGGCCTATGTGATGCAGGGAATTCAGCAGCTGCTGTTATGTATTTGAAGAAGATGTCTAAGCAGGTTGGCTGCGTTGCTAACAGGGAAACTTATGGGATTTTAGTGGATGGGCTGTGTAGAGATGGTAGATTTCTTGAAGCCAGTAGGGTTTTGGAGGAGATGTTGATTAGATCATATTGGCCTTGTGTTGAAACTTACAGTGTTCTTATAAAGGGTCTTTGCTCAATAGGCAAGCAGTATGAAGCTGTGATGTGGTTGGAGGAGATGATCAGCCAGGCTAAGCTGCCGGATATTTCTGTGTGGAGTTCTTTGGTGGCATCCGTATGTTGTAACACGGCTGACTTGAGTGTTTGCCGTAAGACTTTGAAGCAGCTAAGCGGCTGTTCATAGCTCATACTGGGGCAATTATCATTGGGGAGCGGCAATTATTACAGCCAGATGTACGTACAATCATGTGGGATCCATTATTTATTACTGTTCACGCATGTTTTTGTGTGTGATATAACTTACCGCGGCTGTAAGTTAGTATTTGCCTTATTATTGTAGACAATTCTTCTAACTTGTACTGATGGTGAGACTATCCATTGCTCGTCCAAGGTTAGAAGGACGTGAGGCTTTTCTCCGGCAAACTTAGAAGCAGCAAATTTGAGCCATCGGCAAACTGGGTGATGTTTCTGTTGACCAAATGTTGATCTATCGATGGAGAACGCCAGTTATTGGGAGGGCAATATTATATTATTGGGAATCTTGTTGTAGCTCTGGAGGGTAATCCTCGGTCTGTTCGGTGACTTTTATAGAAAGAAGGTGGTAACTTTATGCAGATTAACCACATTTGGATTTTAGAGCAACTTGTCGTTTATGCAGATTAAGGCCATTCGGTCAAAGACCGAATGGTTAGGCTTGTGAGGGCACCAGTTCAAGCTACTATAAAAGTATTGTAGATGTTTTAATTCTTTAGTGAAGGCAGTTTACTCTTTTATAAGTATGAGTAGAGTAGGCATTTCTCAAATATTAGTGAGACAATTTACTCTTTTACAAGTGTGAGTGGAGTAGGCGTCGCTCGAATATTAGTAAGGCAGTTACTCCCTTACAAGTGTCAGTGAAGTATGTGTCTCTTGAATATTAGTGAGGCAATTATTCTCTTACAAGTGTGAGTGGATTAGGCGTCTCTCGAATATTAGTGAGACGGTTTACTCCCTTACAAGTGTGAGTGGAGTAGGCGTCTCTCGAATATGAATGAGAGTTAAAAATCTAGGTAATTCTTCAAAAGAATGCATTTATATTAGTCTCTGCAACAGTCTCATATAAATATGAGTTATACTTTAATTGTGCATATCTAATCTCATATAATAGTATCTTATGTAATATGAGTTATATAATCTCATGCAATGTGAGTTATTAAAAAAAAAAACTTTACGCAGATTAATGGTACTTCTGTTATGCTGTAAACATAGTGATTAGAGCGCCTTTCCTGATATGTGCAATGAACCATGCTATTGTGGATATCGAGAAACTGTGTGCTTTACACTTGCAGTGATTTTTCATCTACCAAATATCTAATTTCCTTGTGGATATGGTAGTGGACTGGTGCAATGGGGTATTAATTGGCATTGACATTAACAGCCATGACCAGAACAGAAAATAATTAGATACTTATATAATAAAAATAAAATATATATTTTTTATATATAAAAAAATAAAGAGGTGGGTAAAATTTAAATTCATTTTTTGATCACTAGCCTTCTCTCAAAATTGGAACTCCAAATAAAATTACTTGAAAAACAGTTACTTTCGGAGGCGAACAATATTTGATACTGCAAAACTCCGAAAATTATTGAAAATACGTCAATTATAATCTATCTATAAAGGAATAAAAAAATTGTCTCCATGAAGTGAAAATTAAACAGCACAGGTCTGAAAGTAAAAACGACTGTCAACAGGCCCTAAATGGGAAATGGGCCTTCAACTCTAAGCCCAAAACTAGACCAATTTCGCACTCCTTTTAAAAGGCTCTAACCGCCCGCAATCGCAAACCCTGGCACTACGTTGCAGCGGCGCGGCGGAGGGCACGGCACAATCGGTGGCAGAGGTATCTGATCTCTCTTGAGGTATCTGATCTCTCTTGAGGTATCTGATCTCTCTTGAGGTATCAAGCTCCTCCTGCCTTCGCTTTGTCTCTCGTTTTATTTCAGCTTTTTCATTACCATGCAAAAGAAAATTTATCGTACTTTTAGAGTTAGTTTCATTTTGAAAAGATAATATTTTGCAATTTTTTTCTTTTTTCTTCATCGTTCTCATTAACTTGTCTGTAGTTGTATATGTTGATTGCTAATTAGTATTGTCATTTGAATTGTTGCTTCTTATTGTGCTGTATTGTAGTCAAAACAAATGGCGGCTTCGGAGCTTGCTTGCATTTACGGTTGTTTGATCCTCCACGATGACCGCATCGCCATTACTGTATCCTTGTCAAGAAATTTATATACTTAATTTTTTTTAAAAAAAAAAATTGTCAACTTCAGGTTATGTACATGTCAAGGGGCAGGCATTTTTAAGCTTAACTGGGTTTTTTTGCTCATTTAGTGTGCTAGTCTTCTGCACTCAAACGGGAGAAATAGTAAAGAAGGATGAAAGCTTAGAAACTATTGGAGCAAAACCAAAAGCAATCTGAACATAAATGGCCTATTTCTGCTATGATATTTTTATATCTTTTGTTAAAAGTTCAAAATAGAACACTTGCTTCTGGAAAATGGGTTTCTGGGTGTTTCCTTTAACTGTTGTTAATAGGCAGAGAAGATTGCACAAGTGGTGAAGGCTGCCAACATGTCTATTGAATCTTACTGGCCTAGTTTGTTTGCTAAGCTCGCAGAAAAGCAGAACTTAGATGATCTTATCATGAATGTGGGGTCTGGTGGTGGCGGTGGTGCAGTTGCCATTGCAGCTACTGCTGGAGGTGCTGGGGCTTCTGCAGCTGCTCCCCCACCTGAGGAGAAGACGGTAATTGAAAGGCCTTAGAAATTATTAGTCAAAAGAAATCGTTAGACTTTTTGAGTTTTATGGTTTTTATCTGATACTTCTGTACTTGTTGGGCTAATTTTGCAGGAAGAACCCAAGGAAGAAAGTGACGAAGATATGGGCTTCAGTTTGTTTGATTAGGAGCTCCTTTCAGAATGATTTGGTCTGGTTTTGGTTTACAACTCTTAAGATTAACCGTCTTTTTGACCTATTAGTAGTATCTATCTTTGTTTGTTTAGATTTTTAAGTATAGGTAACATTGTGTGAACAGCAAGTGTTAAGTAGTTGTTTTGGTTCTGCATTGTGTGTTTGAGATTCTGGATGTATACAAGTATTGTGGATCAATTTTGTTTTCTTTGTCATTGATTGCTAATTTAATTAGTTTTTATGCATATAATTGATTGATTGTTTGTCCTGGCTAGAATGCCAGGATATCGCTGTGGTTACTACTACTTTTGGACGGGACATTCTTTTTATTGTATGCTTTTGTTCATACAACCTCACCATATTGGTATTAACCATCTGGGCCATTGTTGTGGGAAAAATAGGTTTATTATTTGTATTTTTTATGTTGAAGTTATTGGCTTTCAAATTTTGAGTAATATTACCCGGCCGGTATCCTTTTCCTTCTGGGTGAAATGTCAGCGGAAAGTGTTCTTAGCGTTGTGCTTCCTGATGAATTGAATCTCTGGATGAAGGCTCTATTTTTGGTATTTGCTTTTTAATTTGAGACATACCTTCAAAGTTGTTGTATGTTGTAAGTTAAGAAGTAATTTCGGATTGATGACAATTTCTAAAATAATTTTTGATAATAAAGATTGTTTAAATTGTGGTAAATCTCTATTTACCTTTCAGGAAATGAAAAATTTTATCGGTAAATTGTGGCTTAAAATTATTTAGAGGATATTTTGAAGATTACGAATATTGTTTTATGAGAGAGAATTTGAAATTGGGAGGGGTTATTTTAATTGATTAAACTACTCAACACATCATATTTTTTATTAGTTTTGTCGTTAAATTTTATACAAAATCTTGGATTTTACTTAAAACCCCATGAAAATTGTAACATAATTTCTGTTTTCTCCTTTTACTTTACCATGGCTGATGGTAAATTGCCGACAAGAAGCCGCTTCCCTCAAATTAAAGTTTAAAGAATAAGCCCATACGCATTTCCTTTTTCATCCAAAATTTGATTTGCGTTGACGTGAAAGTCAAATTCTTCGAAGCATTCTATGGGTTAAAGAAACCAGTCCAGAGACAAAATAAATTTCTTCTTTCACTGTAGATTCAGTATTCAAAACATAAAAAGTGATGAAATATATAAACAAAAAAAAATTATTCATGGATTGAATTTGCAAATTAATAGGGTATGAATTGAAAAAGATAATTAAGTTTCTGATGAGTGGGTGTAAAGAGCAATGTTATTTTTAATTTTTTTTGTCCTTTGAAGTAGCTTTATTTAAGGATATTTAAATAATAAAAAATTAAATCAAAACATGGATTTAGCGAATATTTTGCTGGGTTCAAAACTTCAAATAGCCCCACCATTTGAACTTTTATGAGAGGTAATTTGAAATTAAATCCCAAAGTCAAAATATAAATTTACCCTAGAAATGGTGGTGATATTTTTGGTCAATAATTACAGTAAATCTACATTATTTTTAAAAAATACATATAAAGGAGAATTTTAGAAATTTAATTAACTAAAATTAAGTACCTAAAGGTATTAGATACAAGAGTTCACATTTTTTGAACTAATTTAGTTATTTTATATGCTGATCGTTGTTATTAGAGGTGGTGGTGTTGACGGTGGCGGTATTGTTGTTGTCGGAATCAGTATGCGGGGAGCCATGCCCCATAGAGATCAGATTCGGATCGGGATTGTATGATAGACAATTATTTTGCCCAATTTGGGCCTTCAATCAACTCCCAAACCCCGAGCCCTTCTCAAAAAAAAAAAAAATTTATATATAGAACACCAAAGGAATTCTAAGGAGCTGTTTGGTGGCACTTAAAAATCCATGGGATTAGCACTGTTTTGTCAAGGTAATTCTAATTCCCTGTTTAGTGCTAAAGGTGAATTTGGGATAAATTATAACGGGTCTACCATTTAGTCCTAAACAGTATAAAAATTTGTATCTTAGGGCAACCTCTCGGATTGCATTTCTAAGGCTAAAAATGTTATCCTAACTATTCATAGGATAGTGAATAATTCATTTTTTTATTTTTAATTATTTTATTTAACAAATATTGTAATTCATAATCAGATTAAATTATAATATTATTTCTCATCAAAGATATTATAATATTATTTTAACTTATATAAACATTAAATAACAATATAATTATAAATTTGCATGTATAAATTTATTACCTTAAGCTAATATTTGAAATATTTTGTTAATTTTATCAATTAATTCAATACAAAATATGGTGGGATGACGTGTCTTGTATGATGTGTAATATTTTTAAAGATGTGGACGGGTGACATTATTGCATATTATATGTTTTTTTTCGTATTTATGGACTGATTTCTTATTATGTTTGTTGATGATATTATTGCGTAAACTCTTACTTAAAACTATAAACAAGGAAAAAAAAAATCAAGGAAAGGTTTTGTCAATTTTTTTTTTCCAATGCTTATATTATATCAAGGGAAGCTGTATTATATTATTTTTACAATTTTTTATTTTTGCTATGTTCAACATCTGATACAAAATTTTAATGCTTCAACTCCCCGTTCTTATTGGTTCAAAACAGGCCGCATGGAGTACAGCCAAGTGCTAAGGGCATCTCCAATGGATCACCAAATTCTACACCAAAATACATTTTACACCATTTTTGGTGTAAAATGCTTCTCCAATGAAGCACCAAAATCAACACCAAAATGGTGTTATGAATTGTATTGCACTAAAATGGTGTTATGAATAGTGTTGCACCAAATATGGTGCAACACTATTCATAACACCATTTTAAGAAAAAGTCTAAAATATTCTTATTACTTTTTTTTATTTACATATATGTCCTATTTTATATAATATTTTAAGTTATTATTATTATTATTTTATTATTTTTATTTAATTGTTTAATTTTTGAATATTATATTAATGAAAAAAAATATTCAACACAAAAATTAATAATAAAAATAAAATGCCAATAACATTAATTACTATATTACATATTACAAAATTAAAAATATAAAATTTAATTAACACAAATTAAAAAAGATACTACTACTAACATAAATTAGAACAATTATTTAATTCTTGAGAATTAAAAGAATAAAAAAAAGAATATTTTTTTTGTGTAAATGGGTTGGAGATGAAATAATAATTTGATGTGAAAAAGGTACATTTTTGGTGTTGGTGTTACACCAAAATGGTGTTAACCATTGGAGATGGCCTAAGGCATCAATTTTTCGTACCAGCACGCAAAGGTTCTAAAATATGAATTTATAAGGAGCTTATTTTCTAGATTGTGGTGTAACAATTAATTTCAGCTAATTTTGCTTAAATTAATATATAGAATATATTAGTAACATAATTCTCATTAAATTAATATATAGATAATTTTGATTAAATTAATATGAAAAATATATCAGTTACCATCCTATCCAATAATATACTAAATACAATGCATGATTATTTATAGTCTAATCTTAAATTTCACCCGACATAATATAATATTATACCTGACCTTATTTCACCGCATCTCATCTCATCTAATCTAATCTCACCTTATCTTGGTTTATTTTGCGTGTCAAACATGCCTACATGTATATCTTTGGAGATGTCGCGTTCCATTTTGTAAAGCCCTGCAGGTCTGGCTTGAACACAATGTTGGGCCTTAGACAAAAATTTCAAATAAATATTATAATTATAAGTTATTTTGTTTCAGGTGTAAAATTAAAAACTAATGCTTATGTTTAATGACTAAAAAAAAATGTGAGCAATTTTATAAGTCTAGCTCTGAAAAATATGGATTAAAAATAATTTCTTCAATTACTTGTCAGAATATACTTTCAAGTTAGAGCTTGACTGATATCTGGATTATATTATAAGTTGTATGGATTTGAATTCTAGTAGATTTTGGATTATAACTTATTTTTAGAATTGTAAAAACTTAAAAAAAATATATTGAAAAAGAAAACAAAGGGGTGATGAGATTGGACACTAATTTAGTATTTAATATTTTTTTTGTGCTTTTTACTCTGCCTTTTGGATTTTGACATATTGAAATAAATGAACATTACCTTTGGAATTTTAATGAACCATTAAAATATATTTAGAAAGAATTCATATGGGCCTTGATAATATATTAGAAAACAAAATTAAACTTATTTCACTTGAAAATTTTACTTTAAGCACAAATTAATATGTTAAAAAAAAATGGTTTGCCCCAAACTGAGGCCTTAATTTCAGATAGAGCATTAAACAATTACCTAACTTAGGTAATGGTTGAGCCTGTTACTAAAGTCCTTTTAGGGATTGGTGTGAGACAACACATTATAGGGTTGGCAAAAAAGTTTAGGTCCGACCCTCAAAGGGCTCGGCCTAAGCTCACTGACTTAGGCCCAACCCTCCACACGAGGGGACAAGTGCTCAAGGGGGAAAAAAAAAGAGCTTGAGTTAGGCCTGACCATCTTTTTTTAAAAAATAAATTTATAAATTTAATTATTAAATTAAAATCTTAAAAATAATAAAAAAAGAAAACTTAAATCTTTAATTTATAAATCAATACTAATTCCAAAAAAATTTAAATTATAATATTAAACTCTCTATTAAGCTTTAATTAATTAAAAGTATATTTAAATTAGAGAATCCACCATTTAAAAAAAATTAATATATGTAAGTTTTTGTATGCTTTATTTTCTTTATCTATTATTTTATTTTAAAATAACTATTTTCTTTAATTTATTTTTTATTATAACAACTTGTTAATTATTAATTTATTAAAAGTTTACAAACATTTAAAAATAATTAAAAAATATGTGAAACTTAGGCTCGGCCCAAGCCCTGCTAGACTTGTCCCTCATATTTCCCCTAACATATGTTTGGGCTTGTATTTGAAAAAACCTGGTGCAAGCCCGCAACTTACCATCTTTACCTCCAGCTTTATCCTAAAACAATTGGTGGCATTAGCCATAGAGTCCTCTTGATTTTGCGTTGTCTATCACTAGTCTTAAATCTCAATGGTTATACGCGTATCCACAGTATGAATGTCTGAATGAAATGAATGTTTCTTAAATTATTAAGAGGGAATATTTCGACCCTACATTTTATTTTATGTAAATCTACTCTACTTTAAAATTTTATTTATTAAAAATTCATATTATTTTCTAAAATTTAAAAGTAATGAAAAATTTAAACAATTAATGAACTACATCATTTTTTTATATAAATCTCGACTCTTATTGATCACTAGTGTTGTTTGAATCTAACTTTGATATCATTATTTTATCTTTATAACATAAAATAACTAAATTATAAAAAACATGTGCTTTTGTGCCATAAACCTAATAATTAATGAGGATTTAATTGTTTAAATAGTAAACTCAATTATTTGAAATTATTAAAAATAATGTGATTTTTATAATTTTTTTAAGTGGGTGCATTTACACAATTTGAGAGGTGGAAATATCACCATGTTAATTTTAAATTATTCTTCATAAATTTACTATATTTAAATCACTCTTTTACTTTTATAACCTCAATTTGCCTTCATTTTTTTAATGTCAAAAGAAAATCATCAACCCTCTCCATTTATAATCTTTTAACAAAAAAAGGGGGAAAATTTAAAATTTCCAAAAGTAAGAAAATAATCGATTTTACCCATCTTTAATAAAAGGTTAGAAAGGAAAAACATTGGAAAGTGAAACCTCCGCATACTAGGGGTGTTTAGAATACAAATTGATCTGCTTAATCCATATGATCCGTATGAATCCAATTCGTAAAAATCTAATCCGTGAATTGATTAATTGGATTAGATTGAAAATTGAAAAATCCACAATCGGTGGATTAGATATGAATTTACTTTAGTAAATATGTAGAAATCTATGAATCTACAAAAAAAAATTTATTTGATAAAAAAACTTGCAAATATAACATTAGTGCTTACTAGTAAATAAATAAGTTAAAATATATTTATATTAACATCATATTATATCTTATCCAATAATAATATAAAATAAAAAATAATTAAATAAATAAATATAACTCCTTAAATAATTAATTTTCATAATTTTAGTTAATTTTCATGTATATGAACAAATGAAATTTTTTCTTTTCATGACAGTGCAGAAGCGATATTAGATTTCATTCTAAAGTGCATTTTTAAAAACTCAAGAAAGAGGACTCTCACAAAGGAGCAAATAACCGAATTGAGAAATATTGAATATTATTTATAAGAAGCTTGTGTCAAGAAATAAGAATAACAAGTATATTTATACTAGTTAAGATTATCTTATTCCTAATAAAATTATGATTTCTTATAAGCAAAGGAATATGACGTAAACAGGAAAAATATAAATTAAATCCTAATTGAACTAGAAAAGGAAAATTAAATTTTTGCTCCTATTATAACTATAATTGTCCTATATTATTTTATTATGTTATATTTTAAAACTTTAAATATATTTTCTTGTTTTATTTAAATAATTAATTTATTTAAATCTTATTCAATTTAAATTTAATCGATAGTAAAATTATTTTTTTATTTAATTAACTTTTGAATTAAACATAATTAAAATCCTTTAATTCAAAAACTAATCTGTAAAATAATAAATTAAATATCGATTGAATTAAAAACACATTCGATCCATATTTGTATGGATTGAATTTGTATTGAATTTTCAATCCAATCCATGTATTGAATTGAATTAAAAAATTTTAATTCACGAAATTGTGATTCTAATATGAATTAATATGCGATTTGCAAAATCTAATCCGTGAACATGCTACTGTATACACTAGAGAAAAAGTGACAAAACATTATTTTCGTCGGTTAAGCGTTAAATCTATAAATTTGTTCAGTTGCACGGTTTCATCTCGTGCAAGCGGCGACAGCCCCAGAGCCCTTCCACAAAACTGTAAAACAGAGCTAACTATTTAATTATACTAGGCAAACGATAATAACTTAACTCTGAACCATTATTGAAAATAGCGCATGCTGCATATACCGTCGACCTACGTTATTTCCTAAGTAATATCTTCGATCGCGGAGAAACGTGAACATGTTTGCGGCCCAAAATAAAAGTGGAGATTTTTGTGGCCTCGATCAAGGAGTGGCCACATTTTCCTTGGCAAGAAGAGCAATTTCCTCGCCATCAATTCCAGGTTCACTACCAGCAACTCCCAGGTTAAGTAGGGCCTCCTCCCATTTCTTAGCTGGTCCCTGTCCCATTAAAAACATATCAGCTCAGATATCTTTTGAACGAATTGAAACAATCAGGTTTCAACTGAAGCCACTAAATTAAAGAGCCTTCTTCTTCAACAGTTCCAATACTCACTTTCCATGAAAGATCTTGAGCCATGCCATTTTTCATCATTTCAGCCAAAGCTTGAGTACCATAGGCTGCGAGAGCTCTTCTGACGGTTGTAGACACTGCAGTCACATCTACTGGATCCACAGCCTCGCACTGAAAGAAATTGATCGATGATAAAAACAGAAATTACAGTTGAATCAAGTGGTATGCTCGGAATTACTGTAGAAATACAGGATGAAGATTAAGTATATTACGTCAACACCGAAGCTTCCCATCTGGAATCCTGTAAAGCCTTCTTTCACAGTGTCAACCAAACCACCAGTGGAAGCCACAATAGGTACCTGTGAAGGGATTACACTTATGTAAATCATATTTTTGGCCTCAATTTCTAGCATATAATGTTAGCATGAGCTACCAGGAGGAAGAGAAAAGAAATTCCAGTAGAACATCATACAGTTCCATAACGCATGGCATGTAATTGAATGAGACCACAAGGTTCAAATCTGCTTGGAATCAAAATAAAATCAGCTCCTGCTATTATCATATGTGCCAAAGGAACATTGAATTTCGCTACTCCTCTGGCTTTCTCAGGGTACAGTATCTCCAACTGTTCAATCTGCTTCTCCATTGGTTTTTTGCCAGTACCCTGAGAGAACGTGAAAAGGGCAAAAGAAAAATCATGATAGATACAGCTGTTGTAATGTCATAATAAAAATATATAGGGTAAAATAATTTCCACTTGTAATACTTACAAGGACTATTATCTGAACATTCTCTTTGATGAACAGGGGAATGGCAGCTGCAAGAATATCTGAGCCTTTCTGCTCTTCAAGTCTACCAATGAAGCCAATGACAGGGATATTTCTATCGACAGGCAACCCAACTTCTGCTTGGAGGGCTTCCTTCAGAAGAGGCTTTGCATCCATCACCTGAGAATACAAATTTGTGTGATGTCTTGCTACACCAAGCCAAGGTTTTAGAATGCTATTTATGATAAGAGGTACATTCTCTTAAAGAATCTTACGGTTGAAGCATCATATTTGACACCTATATATTTGTCAGTCGAGGGGTTCCACTCCTGGACATCCATCCCATTCACAATTCCCTTAATGCCCGTTTTACGGAGGATGTTATCCAATTCCACCCCTTTGTCTTCACCAGAAACAAGTTCTTGGGCATAGTGCGGGCTCACAGTTAAGACCATGTCTGATTCTAATATTCCAGCTTTCATCCAGTTGATTTTTCTTCCTCTTACAGGTTTATAGAGCCTGCAGGATAGGATTAGTTAGACAATAGTTTTGACCATGATGAACTCTAACACTAATCCAATGGAACCATACCCATCGATAAAGTCAAAAGAACTTTTGAATTGAGCTGAAAGGTTGAGAAGTCCAAAATCCTCAAATGCAAATCTTCCTTGGTAAGCAATATTGTGGATACAAAAAACAACCTGGAAAGAATAATAAGCGCAATAAGGGTTCTCAATTACCTATACACAGGCCAGAGGTTTTTTGAAATACTACTCATAAGCAAGAGAGCTTACTTTGGCACTTTTGTACATCCCTTTAGGCTTATACATAGTTTTCAGGTAACAAGGGAGAAGGGAAGTATGCCAGTCATTAGCAACAAAAACGACATCTTCACCTACATACAAGGAGATTAAAGAGATTAAAGTAGCAACTCATATTTATTTTGTTTAGCAGAACCCTCGGATGTAAGAATCACATAACTCTTCTTACCATATGGTCCAGAGAAATATTTGTTGCTGTTAAGATTCAGAATCCTCGGTGCTTCAAGAGCTGCCTGTAAGAAGTAAAACAGTAAAATTTGAGGACAATAACCACAATGGCTCAAGGAGTCTCCGACTTCGGCTTTCATATTGAGGCTTTTGGACCCTTAGATCTTTAAAATTTCTTTTGCAAAATGTGCAACATTAGAGAGCGTTTACAACCACCAACCTGGCACAACAAGCTGAAGCGAAGTTGGTTGTCCTGGTAGTCCTCTCCAGCCCTAGGCCCATAGATTTTGGATTGGGTTTTACCCCACACCTTGAAGTTTAGTCACAACAAATGCAACTTGAGAGACATCCTTCACAATTCAAACATATCAAAACATTTGACCTTAAGACAGTAAGACAAATGATTCACAAAGACTACCTTCTCAAGAAACCAAGGATGATCCACAAACACCCGATCAACTCCTCTTTTGTAGCAATGAAAGAAGCGAACTTTTACAATTATGTCCCCAACTTTCAGCTACAATCAAAATGTCAATCACAAGTCTATATCTTTACTCTCGTATCAACAGGAAATAAGAAAATATTAAAGGACTTAACAAAAAAAAAAGAAAAAAATCTAAATAGAATTCAAATACCTCAATTACAACATCAGTATCCCAAGCATCTTGGTACTGGTCATATCGAGGTGCAATGGTCATGACACGGTGCCCATTGGCCTGAATAAAGGAATTAATTTTGGTCCGTGATGCATTCAATATCCAACATATCCCAATCAATCTACGATGATTAAATCAATTTGATCTGTCTGTCAAAACAACGATGAAGAGAAAAGAAAAAAGTAAGCTTACGGCCATTGCTGCTGGCAGACCTCCAAGAACATCCCCAAGTCCCCCAGTTTTACTCCAAGGAGCAACCTCTGCTCCAACAAAGATGATATTCATGCCAATCCCACAAACAACCACTAAGGATGGCCCGTTCTGGCTTCTAAATCCATTCCTCCCGGCTTGCCTGCCGGTGGCTAGTTTGGATGCCACCTTTTTCACGTGGAGTTCGTCTACGATATTTAAACTTCTCAGCCCACTGTGCTTTGTACACCTAAATTTCATCTGTGATGCCTTAGTATTCAATCCTGAAGTCACCCCATGTCCATAACTCCTTGGGACAAAGCTTGAAGTGGCTACAGTGGTAGCCATAGCTGATATTATTATATTTGTATCCTGGAAAGTGAAAAATCACCAGAAAATTAATTGATCGATAGAAAATGTTACAACTACACACTACACTACTAGACATATTAAATTTCACCTGCTGAAGATCGTTTCCCCAGCCTCTCAGTTTTCTGATAAAATCTGGTGCTCAGGCGTCTAAGAATGAATGTGGAGTGAACATTATGCCCTTTTGTAGAGTTGTTGCCGTACTTTGCACATGGGAAATTACTTTGAGATTCGTGGTTAATACGTCTCGTTGCACTCGAACCGCAGGATTTTCTCGCGGCTTACAACTTCACGTCAAGTTGCGAGAGATCTTAGACGGTTGAGTGAAACAAGGAATATACGAACAAGTGAGTCCAACTGGGAAATGGAAAAATATACGGATTAATGATTTTTTGTCCATTGGTTTGGTCCGACACTCGAGAGTCCACCAACCCCCATCGAATTCTATTTTTTCAGCTGAAAAACAAATATAAAACGAAAATACTAATTCAAATACTAAGTACATCGCCCAGCGATCTTTGTGTTTTCACGCGAGTTTTTTCATGAGATAAATAACAGAAAACTTTTTGATTTTTTTCCCCAAGGCCTAAGCAAACTTTTTAGCCAAAAGTACTTTACATGATATGATATCTGATATGTTGGTTGGGACTTGGGATGTAAAAAGCATGTATTATTTCGTGAGATAATGAGTGCTTTTCTTTCTCCTTTAAAATTAGTTTTTCGGTTTTTTAATTCGGATTTTGACCGGGTAAAATGGTAAATACGTTAGAACCGAGTCCTGTGGCTACTGGCTATCATCAATTTCAGCTACCAGCCTAGGAATCTTGGAAGACTCTGATGGAATGAGCTTGATGTTGAAAGTTGAAACGACCCACAATTACATTTAAAAATAAAATAAAATAAATAATAATACAATGTTGTCAGTTCCAAATTTCGCTCTCCTTTTCACCAGACAAGTTCAGAAGAAGACAAAAATGCTTGTGTTTTCAATTTTCATTGAGTGAGCAATGGACGGACGTAAATTTAATGAAAAAGTATTGCTATTGCTTGGTTATTTCAGAGTACTACCAGCTGTCCAGCATTTTTGAGTATTGATTGACCCATGATCAATATATATATTGATAATATTATCTAACGATCACTGATTTTTTTAAAATTTTTTAAAAGTATATAATTTTTTTATTGAATTTCACCTTAACTTATATTTTTTTATATGTTTTCACTTCTATCTAAAAATTGTTAAAAAAATTAATAAAATCATTATTTTACCCTCCAAATTAAAAATTACAATTTCATCTTAAATAAATACAAAAATAATCAATGATGAAATGTGAACAAGTGCTTATACTTGTACACATTTTGAGACTGTTAATATATTTTTTTATATTTTTTCACTTCCATATGGAGACTATTAAAAGAACTAACAAAATCTTAATAGAATGACTATTTTACCCCCTAAATTAAAAATTATAATTTCATCTTAAATAAATGCAAAAATAATTAATGATGAAATGTGGACAAGTGAAATTAGCAAACAACATCATTTTTTGTTGCACTGGTGAAATGACGAATTTACCCCTATGACGTCAGTAATGTTATAACAGTCTCCAAATAGAAGTGGAAAAGTATAAAGAAATGTAATTTTAGGAAGAATTCAACAAAAAAAAATATGTATTTTTAAAAAAATCTGAAAAAATAAGTGGTCGGTGGATAATTTTTCTCTATAAATAATCCTTCTCCATTAAAAATATTCTTATTTTAATAAATAAAAATAGTGTTATATACTAGTTCGAGTCTAACAATTAAATAGATATTATTTATTTTTGGTACACGGCTCGTCACAATTTTATTATTGAGTTTTGTGACTAAAACATGTCTATTTAGTTAGGAGAATTCAATACTTATAAACTAGTGTAGGAATTCACTCGTTAGCGATGTAAAATATTTATTAGATGGTCTTGAGTTAGTGTCGTTTTAACTCAATGTCGGCTCGATTTGGTGTTGAGAGATAGTGCATTTAACCTAGATGTGGCCAATCAGTCGGGCGGCATGTGACACGGCACAAGCACGACAAGTGTCCGTATAGCACGGCATAGCATGGCATGAGTACGTTTTGGTAGGGCATGAGACACTTCATAGCACGCACATGGGCCAAGCCGGGCTCATAATTTTAGACACGTGGGCCTTAAAAGCATGACACAATTAGCGATTGGTCAAAACACGACACGTGAAAATGCACGTAATAACCATGCTTTATTGGTGGGCTGGCACGCAGCCTGTAGGTCATCAATAGGATGTGAACCAAAGTATATCAAAGTAATTTTTTTTAATAAAAATGAGAAAAAAAATGTCATGAAATTATGATTTTACAAATATTTTGAAATTAAATTTTTTAATATATTTTATTAAATTAATTAAGTCTTATTTTTAAAAAAATTCTAATTTTTTTTATGTTTATCATGTATTAAATGAATAAATAAACATTATGATTTTAATAAATAAAATTATAAATATCATGATTTGATAAATGATATATCAAAATTTTACAACATTAATAATTCATTTTTATGAAATCGTAACTTAGTTAACAGAGATATTTTTCTATTTATGATTTGTGAATGAAATATTTTTCATATTTATACACAAAAAATAAAATTATGAACAATTTTTTTTATTAATAAATGTTATTTCATGTTTAATAATCAATATTTTATATTTGCGTAGTTGTGATTTATCGATTTGTCGTAATATGTATTTCGTAGTTGTAATTTGTGATTTGTTATATTTAATATCTCGTAGTTGTGACTTTTTGTAATCGTTATTCCAGGATTGTAATTTTTATTTTTATTAATCATTACTATGATCTATCGAATTAAATTTATGTACTGTTGTATTATAATTTTTAATTGTAAAATTAAATATTTAAATATATAATTATGAAATTATGATAAACTGATAATAAAATATTAATTGTTCTCTTAATAGTTAATAAAAATTATTGTTGTTGTTGTTATTATTAATAATTAATTATTTTTTATTTATTTTTTATTTTTATGATGATGATGATGATGGTGATGATGAAGATGAAGATATGGGTTGATGGGCTTGAAAAAGAATGCTAGGCACGTGTGCTTAAAAAGCACGTGGGCTTGAGAGGAAAAAAAAAGGTTCATAGGCCTTGTTTAGGCACGACCCACTGGGCGGCTGAGCACAACATGAGTGGGTTCATGCCGTGGGCCGTGCTGGGTTTTAAAAAAAAAATTGGGCATGACACGGCACAACCCATCAATTAGTGGGCGTTTCCATGGCCATCTCTAATCTAACCTATTTAGTGGACAATTTTGCCACGCTATCGATAGAATGATTATTATTGTCTAGTACAACGTATTATTGACACCACATTTAGTGAAAGATCATTATTCTCTGGCATACTAAGCACATGATATCATATTTATTAAAGTGAGGATTATGAGAAGTGAAAATACCGTCCTCATCAATTAATTGGAACTAAAAAAAATATTAAACTCATGATGAAATGTTAAGTATGAATCCAGAGACTTAAGCATTTTTTTTTTCCATAATTTCATCTTTATTAAAGTGAGGATTATGAAAAGTGAAAATATCGTCCTCATAAATTAATTAAAACTAAAAAGAAATATTAAACCCATAGTAAAATGTTGAGTATGAATCCAAAGACTAAAACACCTCTTATACATAGTTTCATATTTTATTCATTCCCGACATTTTATTTTAAATCTTAAGATAAAGTCATCACTTCCAACCAACTCACATACATACTTAAAAAATTAATCATATACATAATTAAATTTACCTTCTTATGGGATAACACTCATCACATAAATATATTTTATAATAAATTTATACACTTACAAGTATAATAAAATTTACACCACATCATAAAAGGCTTATTTAAGGTACTAAAGATGTAAAAATGAAAGCAATTATAGGCTTTGTTTCTCGATTTTATCAATAAATGCAATGAGATTAAATAATTAGTCAGCAGACTCACATGTTAAGGAAGAAAAAAGATCGGAGTATGGGAGAGCCAATAACATTTTCTTAATCTTAAAAAGTTAGATAATAAGTCACAAAATTAAGTATCTAAAATATTAGATACAAGAACACATTATTCTTTAGGTTGGGTAATTTTATGCCATAAAGATTACATAATTAAATAAAACTTATGTTGAAGCAATCTTCATAATAAAAAAATAAGTAAAAAAAATATAAAAATGATTTAATTAATTAATTATATAAATATTTTTATAGATTTATTTTTATCAAAATAATATGTATTTACTATAAATACTCCTTAGAAGTAAGATGTGTTTATATAAATAATGGGATAGAAATATCCCACCTTTAAGAATAATGTGCAAATAGTTAATTTACGTAGGGTAACCAAATTATTCTTTTATCGATATTGGACGGACTTTGGGTATCATCAATTCACGGTTCAGACCGCCTGTTCCAGCGGCTGGGCGGCTGCGTTGGCTTGGTTAACAGCATCATCTGCAGCTGATTCAACGAAAATCCAGCCGGTGAAATCAAGACCAGAGCAGTCTCTTCTCCCATCCTCTTAGATTCAGATTCAAGCATGCAAAACAAACTCTCATTTTATATGCAAGCAAGCAAGCGATCAAACATATGTTCTGAACTAAAGAAACAATACTAGACCAAAGAGAACCTATGATATGAAACAAATAAATAATGGCCAAGGAGCTTGAGGATGCGAAGTCACTAATGGAACTCGATGTTGACTCGTTCCTTAATTCACACCTCTCCTCCGATTCTGATGACGAGTTCAACTCAGTCCCCCATCGTACCCTTGACGAAATCCTCAACGACTCCGATTCCTCCACGTCACCTTCATCGCCAACGTCGTCAATTCGCCACTCAGATACCTCCCTTGCCAAACCACAGCCCCAAGACGACAGCGTTTCATCTCAAGATAAACCCACTCCAAAGCCTAGTTCATTTCATCGGGGCAAAAGTAACGAATTATCGGGCGATCCGATATGGAGGGTTCCTCCGTCATCTTCGAGACAATTGCCGTCGCTGTTTGGTGGAGTGAGATCAACTGCCAAGCCTGGGGCGGCACTCGCTGCTGCTGCTGCGGCGTCGAGGTCGGTCCCGACTCCCCATGCGGCGGCGATCAAGTCGCGGAGGGCGGGGAGTGGAACGCTTAGGCAAGTTCTTGACGGTGATGATCACGAGATTGCTTCCATTTCCTCGATTGAAATTAGCGTGTCGGGCGAGAAATTGGAGGAAGATGAGGAGATAATAGGTGATTTCCAGTCTGCTCAAGTGAATGTTAGTGGTGAATTGTCGAGTTTGGCTAATAGTAGAGATGTAGATACTAAATTAGAATCCCAGGTTAGTAATGTTGATGATGAATTTTTAAATACTAGTTCTAATTTGAATACTGACCAACTAATTGGTTCCTCTCTGCGAGTTGTTGCGGACGATCTGAATTTGAGAGAAAAATCTATAATTGCTAGTTCAGATGATGCTAATGATATTGATGGAAATAGAATTGTTGCCCCTGCTACAGCAGATGATGATTCCCTGTTCTTGAAAGTGAATGCTTCTACAGAGAGTAGTGTTGTTCCTCTAAATGAATCTGACCAGACCGGACTAATGGAGGAAAATTTGAAAATGCCTACTTTGGAGATGGAGAGTTCGGACAAGAGTACGCCCACCTCTAAAGATAATGAAGTTGGAGTAGATGGTAGTAATGATGCCAGTTCAATAGATGACATTTCAGAGCTTGCAGAGGAGAGTATTGGGCAATTGGAGAGTGAGATTATTAGTAGAAGAGGTGAAAAAAAAATGCAGCCCTCCTTGAAGCCTCTTGAATTGGCCGAGGTACTTGAGAAAAAGCAGGCATCAACTGGCTTGCATTGGGAGGAGGGTGCAGCTGCCCAACCCATGAGGCTTGAGGGTGTTCGAAGAGGTTCAACTACATTGGGATATTTTGATGTTGATGCTAATAACACTATCACACAGACTATTTCATCCCAGGCATTTAGGCGTGATCATGGTTCCCCACAAGTCTTGGCAGTGCATCCTAGTTTTATAGCTGTTGGAATGTCCAAAGGTGTCATTGTTGTTGTGCCCAGTAAATACTCTCCTCATCATCGTGACAGCATGGATTCAAAGGTTTGTTGTAGTTCACTTCCACTGCTTTCTTGTTTGTGTTTATGGTTCCCTTTGAAATGAAATGTCTGTTTATGCTGTTCTAATCTATTCCCCTGTTGTCGTAAATGAGAAATGATGGTGAAGAATCTTGAATATGAATTTACAAAACTTTATACGTATAATGTCCTTAAAGCCTTGTTGCCATGGTGAGGATTAATCCCTGTGTATCTGATTCACATCTAGCCATGTACAATTAAGCGATGAGAAAGAATAGCGATGTTATAAAATTATAATTAAAACGGTTAAGAAAACGTGTAATAAACACTAAAAAAGAATATGAATTTGAACTGGTAAATTAGGTGGGATCAAATGGTTATTTTTCTTATCGCCTTTAGTGAGAATTTTTTCTGTTACCAGCTGAAACATTTCTAAAAGATAAATTCTCTACTCTTGACATGTAGATAAAGCTGGACTATTCTGTTTCACATTATTTGTATTGCATAAACTAGAGCAGTGTTTCCAGAAGCATGAATTAATGTAATGATTTCTTTATTCTTTGAAATCAGTATTGGCTGCCAGTTCACCTGTATGTTTGAAGAAACAAGATAGACTTCATGGTGTTATGAAATTTTTAGTTTTTAATTTTTCTTGGTTATGCACTAACTATCGTGCTTATTTGAAAGTCTACAAGCTACCATTCCATGTCCAAGAGAAAACAGCTACTATCTGCTTATGAATTTGCTGGATGCATAAACTGTTTGATACTGCTGCATGAAAACATCATACCGCATCTTGATGCATGCCTGTGTTGATTACACATCAATGAGAGCACTGTTTCAATCCCAGGCATGCTCTTCAGGGCTTTTGCCTAGTATAGAGACTGATGGTTGCCAAAATCCAACTTATTTAGGTTAATAATTTTTACAACTTTAACATTGTAGAATCATCTCGCAATTGTTATGAATATTTAATTATATGGTAAACTCAAACAATTATACAAGTTTCAGTTTGGAGAACCCATCATTGACATGTCAAGATGTTAAGCAGTCCTAACATGCTATATATATATTTATATATTTCAGATGATGATGCTTGGTTTGCTAGGGGATCGATCTCCTGCACCAGTAACTGCCATGTGCTTCAATCAGCCAGGAGATCTGCTCTTAGCTGGTTATGCTGATGGTCATGTTACAGTTTGGGATGTGCACAGGGCATCTGCAGCGAAAGTTATTACTGGAGAACACACCTCACCAGTTGTACATACATTATTTCTAGGGCAGGATTCTCAAGTTACTCGTCAGTTTAAAGCAGTTACTGGTGATACTAAAGGTCTTGTTCAGTTACATTCTTTATCTGTGGTTCCCTTGCTGAATAGGTTCTCTATCAAGACGCAGGTAAGACACCTGACTGTTTATTAGAAAGGGAAATGTTTATGTAGCATTATATATTTGTCTTCAGTCACAGTTTGGACAATGACAGTCAATGGATTATCCTCCTCAAGTTAATAACTTAAAGTTTATCATGAAATTTAGTGTCTCCTTGATGGACAAAAAACAGGCATTGTACTATCAGCTTCGCCTCTTCTTTTTGATGAATCTTGTGGAGGTGCTCCGCTATCCTCTCAAGGAAATTCCACTGCTTCAGCCAGTAGTATTGGTAGCATGATGGGAGGGGTAGTTGGGTCTGATGCGGGTTGGAAACTGTTCAATGAAGGGTCTTCTTTGGTTGAAGAAGGTGTGGTCATATTCGTCACCTATCAAACTGCACTGGTGGTATGAAGTCCTCAAATGATTGCACAAATTCTAGTATTTGTTGCATTGAGTTTGATGCTTTCTTCTTTTTGGACATTTCTTATTTAAAATCTGTAGAAGGTACTTTTATTAATTGCAGGTAAGACTTACTCCCACATTAGAAGTCTATGCACAAATTCCTAGGCCTGATGGGGTCCGAGAGGGTGCTATGCCTTACACTGCTTGGAAATGCATGACAACATGTCGAAGTTCTACAACAGGTATGAATTTTCTGGGTTTGTTAAAATTCATGTTGCCAACTTTCTAATGCTGAATGTCTTGCAGAAAGCATTCCCACTGAAGCACCAGAGAGAGTTTCATTACTTGCAATTGCTTGGGATGGGAAAGTTCAGGTTGCAAAGTTGGTCAAATCAGAGCTTAAAGTATATGGGAAGTGGTCCCTTGACAGTGCGGCTATTGGTGTGGCCTGGTTGGATGATCAGGTAGTCATTATTTGTTTGGTTTTTTGTCTTATCTCAAATGCAATTAAATCACTTTGGTTTCTAATGGTCAATGACTCTTCCTTCACTTACCAATTTATGCTTACAGCATTCTTCTTGTTGATATTAAAAAATTTGTTTGGCTGACTGAGGTTGCTTGTTTTTCCAGATGCTGGTGGTTCTTACATTGTCGGGGCAGCTATATTTGTACGCAAAAGATGGAACTGTAATTCATCAAACTAGTTTTGCAGTTGATGGATCTCGAGGATATGATCTTGTTGGATATCATAGCTACTTTACTAATATTTTCGGGAACCCTGAGAAATCCTTTCATAATTGCGTGAGCGTAAGAGGAGCTTCCATATATGTACTTGGACCTATGCATCTTGTTGTTTCCCGACTTCTTCCTTGGAAGGAACGAATTCAGGTTCTGCGGAAAGCAGGTGACTGGATGGGTGCCTTGAACATGGCTATGACACTTTATGATGGACAAGCTCATGGTGTTATCGACCTTCCCAGAACCCTAGATGCTGTTCAGGAGGCCATAATGCCTTATCTGGTTGAGTTGCTACTATCATATGTAGATGAAGTATTTTCATATATTTCAGTGGCATTTTGCAACCAAATTGAGAAACTGGCACAACTTAATGATCCACAAAGTAGAAGCAGTACTGTGCACGCTGAAATTAAAGAGCAGTTCACTCGTGTTGGTGGTGTAGCTGTTGAATTCTGTGTCCATATCAATAGGACTGACATACTTTTCGATGACATTTTCTCCAAATTTGTGGCTGTTCAACATAGAGGTACTCATGGCGTCAATTTCCACTTGATCTTAATGCTTGTGTTGAACTATATTTTGAGTGTGATATTGAAATTTAGACCTGTGTCGATACGTTCAAATGGAAAATGAGAATCCATATTGTGAGTCAGTCATGATGAACAGTGATAATCTCTAGCAAAAGAATATCATGGTTGATAGCAAAAAAGGCTTGAATATTAGGTTACTATTGTTTTAAAATGTAGATGGAATTTAATTTGCATTAAACTTCATACAGAATTTAACTTTGAATTAGATTTCCTTTTCCATATAGTATCATGAGGAAGCAACTTTTCTGATTACATAGTCGCCTAAGACAAATTGTACTGACTGTGGCATCAAATGAAATTTTTTCAATGACTTGGTTTACTGTTTGCTAGACACATTTCTGGAGCTTTTGGAGCCATATATTTTGAAGGACATGCTTGGATCTCTACCCCCCGAGGTAATTTTTAGCGTTGAAACATTTAGCCTTATTATTAGTTTTGTCATTCATTTTAATTATTTTTTTTCTTTTTTTAATTTTTAAATTTCTCCTCAAAGATAATGCAAGCTCTGGTAGAGCATTATAGCTCCAAAGGATGGTTACAGCGAGTTGAGCAATGTGTCCTTCATATGGACATTTCTTCCTTGGACTTCAATCAGGTCATATTGCATCATAGTTTCCAATTCTTTGTCAGTCATTTTTTTATTTCAAAATTCAAATGAACTTTTGTCCTAACTGCTGTGGTATATATCAATTATTTTGTAGGTTGTCAGGTTATGCCGAGAGCATGGACTCTATGGTGCTTTAGTGTATCTTTTTAACAAAGGATTGGATGATTTCCGTGCCCCTTTAGAAGAGCTGTTGGTAGTTCTACGAAATAGTCAAAGAGAAAGTGCTTGTGCCCTTGGGTATGTTCTCCACATATGCAGGACTTATTTTCTGTTAATTGAATATAGAAATTTCCATGAACTCTCTCTCTCTCTCTCTCAATAGCTTGCAATATCAAAGCCTTCTGCCACTATTCCTGATCCCACAAAATTGTGTTGCAATATGGGAGCTACCACTAGGACACGTGCCACCTGTCTGGTGGAATTTTTATTACACTTATATGAAACCCAGTGACATTTGCACGTGTCTTACTGGTGTATAAAACAGGCTGTAGAGAAATGTTTTTTCTTGTCAGGGTCTGGGATTGGATGGAGCAAATATACATGTGGTAGTAGGTTGATTATTTTCTTCAAACTGCATGGTTTTCTGAAAAAAGATAATTAAATAATTCCTTTGACTTTACTCGAATTATTCAATCCACTTACTAGCATCTTATAGTGATTTCATTGGGAATAACAATTAGTCCTAAGTAATAAATATCTGGTTTGTCTTTCTCTTTGTATTGCTGATTGTTCTTTTAGGTGGTTTGATCTAGATATTACTTGAAATTGTTGTCTTTATTTTTATTTTTTGCTCTTCTGCTAACAGTTACAGGATGCTTGTATATCTGAAGTATTGCTTCAAAGGTCTTGCTTTTCCACCAGGTAAGACTTAAGTCTTCTAATTTTATTTTCACAGTGATACGCTGAATTGTAGAAAGTTTGCTTCTTGTCAAAAATTTATGGTGCTCAACGTGTTGCTGGTTATTAGCCAAGGATTGAAAATATTCTGATACATTAAATGGAAATGGCTAGTTTCTCTTTGAAATTATTTAAGTTCTTGCATTGTGGTTGAACTTTTTGAAATGGTAACTGAAGCCAAGCTGCTTCTTTAGATAATATTGTATTAGTTGTAACCTTTGTACTGCTTGATTTTTAAATTTCTGAAAGAAATCGCTATCACGGATTTGACCAAGAATTGTGGAGTCATCATATACTCTATTGCAGGTCATGGAACTCTTCCTTCCACACGCTTGCCATCTCTTAGAACAGAACTTGTGCAGTTTCTTTTGGAGGAATCTGATGCCCAGAATTCACAAGCAGCTTCAAGCTTATTGCTGAAAGGATCATATCTGAACCTGTATTATCTCTTGGAATTGGACACTGAAGCAACTTTAGACGTTCTGAGATGTGCTTTCATAGAAGATGAGATGCCAAAATCTGACTTTTATGCATGTGATATGGCTGACGCAAATACGGAGCTTAACCACGGAAACAAGTTGGTGGCTGAATGTCAGGATATGCTGGTTCAGAATACTGTAAATGCTCTTGTGCATATTCTTGATGAGGATATCTCTTCAACAGATGGATCTGCTAGCAAGGATGATAGCGGATCACTAGAAGGTTGGCCATCTAAGAAGGACATAGGTCACCTATTTGAGTTCATTGCATACTATGTTGCATCCGGAAGAGCTAATGTCTCAAAAAGTGTACTGAGTCAGATTCTACAGTACTTGACATCAGAAAAGAACATCCCACAAAGTATTCCATCACGTATTGAAACTTCTAAAAGGAGAGAAAAGCAGCTTCTTGCGCTTCTGGAAGCAGTGCCAGAGGCTGATTGGAATGCATTTGATGTGTTACATCTATGTGAGAATGCCCATTTTTATCAGGTATCTTTACCATTCGCAATCTTAAGGTATTATCACTTGGGGATATAGGAACGGTTCTAAAAATTTCTGTCTCAGTTTATACTTAATTATTCTTATTGTTCTTATTTTCAGGTTTGTGGTTTAATTCATACCATCAGATATAACTATCTTGCTGCTCTGGATAGCTACATGAAAGATGTTGATGAACCCATTCATGCCTTCTCTTTCATCCATGATACATTACTACAGCTGGCTGACAATGAATATACTGGTTTCCGCTCAGCAGTCATCTCTCGGATTCCAGAGCTGATTTGCTTAAGCCGGTAATGCCTTTTCTTTTTTTTTTCAATTGGTTAAGGCATATATTCTTTGTCTTATTTCTTACTTTTTCCTTTATGGATCTTTTTATTTTTTATTTTTTGGCAGAGAGGCAACATTCTTCTTAGTCACTGACCAATTCAATGATGAAGCTTCACATGTCCTCTCTGAACTTCGCTCTCATCCAAAAAGTCTTTTCCTTTATTTGAAGACAGTTGTTGAGGTTCACTTACATGGAACCCTCAACTTATCTTATTTAAGAAAAGATGATACGCTGGATGTTGCTAATTGTAAAAGGGTGAAGTATCAGTCAAAAGGATTGGGGGCTTACATTGAAAGAATTTCTGACTTCCCTAAATTCATGTGTAGTAACGCAGTTCATGTGACTGATGATATGATTGAGCTTTATTTGGAGGTGAGCACTTTTGTAGTACATCTTTCACCTGCCATATTTAGCATGTGCTTGGTCTCAATGACGCCGAATAGTCTTTGCTTTGAATATAATTTGATTGCTTACATAGTCGTAAACCTCTTCTGTCAAGTACTCAGGTTTGGAGGAAATCAGAAGATTAAAAAACTTTGTATTTACTTTGCACATTCTTTGCCACTATTAAGGTTATCTTATTCTGTAATTTCTTTGGTTTCATGGCCTCTTTATTTGTTGCATTAATTTAATTACTGCTTATCCACCAATAAGTTACAGAGGAAGCACTTTTCACTTCATAAAGGCATCTCAGGTTCTAATTATGATGCACTTTGCTTTTGCAGTTATTATGTCAGTATGAACGAGATTCAGTTCTCAAATTCTTAGAAACTTTTGATAGCTATCGGGTGGAATACTGTTTACGCCTCTGCCAAGAGTATGGAATCACAGATGCAGCTGCATTTTTATTAGAAAGGGTTGGAGATGTCGGAAGTGCTCTCTTACTTACACTATCTGAACTTAATGATAAGTTTACTACGCTTGAGACTGCTGTGGGAAGTGCCCTTCCTATAGCGGCTTCAAATGGATCAGTCAGTGTAGAGCAATTCAGCACCGTTTTAAATATGGAGGAGGTTTGTACAGGGATATCTTTTGTATGATGAGCATGAGAACATAATTTGTGTAGAATGCAGCATATTTTGGCATTCTAATAATTCATGTGATCTTTCTCGTATAGGTCAATGACATAAATAATATACTGCGTGCCTGTATTGGGTTGTGCCAGCGGAACACTCCTCGTCTGAATCCAGAAGAGTCAGAAGTGCTCTGGTTTAAATTACTTGATTCGTGAGTTCCAATTATTATTTGCTTTCTTGCTTTCTCAATTTCTTGATTCATATGCTGTCATGATTTCACACAAGTTTTTTGTGACTCGATGGACTTCTGACTTTCGTTTATGAACTGAAAAGTCAGATCTGTGGGTGCATGTGAAATAATCAATAGCGCATTAGTCAGAATTATTTTTCCATTGTTTCTACTAAGGAACGGAATATCTCCATACGTACACTGACAAAATGAAGATGAAGGGGTGAGATTACAGAATTAGTTATAGAAACCCAAAAATGTAGAGAAAAGCCTATAAACAGTGGACTCTGGTATCAAGGATCAGGTTCTAATTAATGTGGAGGGTTTAGTTTTTGCACAATTCTGAAAAGAGAGTTTAGATTTCTTCTAGATTTTCACTTCTAGTTGTTTCACTGCAACAGTTACACTCTTGCTCATCTAATTGTCTCTGAATTCAGTGTCTCTGACAAACCTTTTTCCCTAGCTAAAATGAATGAGGAATCTGTTGTCTTCAAATACATGTAAGCACATATATTTTTTCTGATGGTTATTACATTTTTGAGTTTCATTACAGGTTTTGTGAGCCTTCAATGGGTTCATTTGTTAAAAGGGCATCTGAAAGAGAAAATCATTCCAGAATGCTAGAGGAATCATTTGGCTCACAAGAGGATGCAGAGGCATGCATTATCAAGTGGAGAATTTCAAAATCTCATAGGGGTTCTCATATTTTGAGGAAATTGTTTTCTCGGTTCATCAAAGAGATTGTTGAAGGAATGATAGGATATGTTCATCTTCCAACCATAATGTCAAAACTCCTGTCTGATAATGGTAGCCAGGAATTTGGTGACTTTAAACTTACCATATTGGGAATGCTGGGAACGTACAGTTTTGAAAGAAGAATTCTGGTATGTGCACAATACCTTTTGATGTGTTTACGTGGTAAATGTTTAAAGAATTCAACGTACTTTTGTTTATATTGCACCTTTGTTGAGCTTTTCATCCCAACTGGCATATTTCAACTCCACAGCTTCTTTTGTGGACTTTAATTCCATAAGAATGATCCTTCAAATAATTCATTTAAGATCAAAAGAATTGGTAAAGCCACCTTTCTAGGATCAAATCTGCATTTTAAGGAGCCAAGTGTGATATATTTGACACTTTGGACATTGTCAACTGCAAGTAAGTGATTTTCTTCTTGATTTGAACTTTTTCGCTTTTCTATTTCAGGATACTGCCAAATCTTTAATAGAGGATGATACATTCTATACCATGAGTGTGCTCAAGAAGGAGGCCTCTCATGGGTATGCCCCCAGGAGTTTACTATGTTGTATATGTAACTGTCTTCTCACGAAGAATTCTTCTAGTTTTCAAATTAGAGTGTTCAATTGTGGTCATGCAACTCATATTCAATGTGAACTGTTAGAAAATGAATCATCAAGCAAAACTAACTTATGTGGATGCCCTCTTTGTATGCCCAAGAAGAATACTCAGAGATCTAGAAACAAAACAGTTCTTGCAGAGAGTGGTTTAGTAAGTAAGTTTTCATCAAGACCCCAACAATCGTTGGGAACAACACTGCACTCACATGAAAGTGATACCTCAGACTATTCCAATGGAATTCAGCAACTATCACGGGTAAATGAACATGTTTTCTAATCTGTTTCTGTTTACTAATCTTCCTAGTGATTGATAGCTAATACAATTGGACTTGGATGTTGCAGTTTGAAATCCTGAACAATCTTCTAAAGGACCAGAGAGTAGTCCAGATAGAAAATATGCCTCAGTTAAGGCTTGCACCACCAGCCATTTATCATGAAAAGGTGAAGAAGGGAACTGATCTTTTAATGGGAGAAAGTAGTAGTGGTCTTTTGGAAACAGAAAAAGCCAGTAAAAACAGGCAACTGAGAGAGCTGAAATTGAAGGGATCATCATCTCTTCGGTTTCCTTTAAGATCAAGTATATTTGGTGAGTTTTCTGTAAGTATTTGCTTAAAATGTGCTTTAGATAGTTGTGATGATGTCCCATTATCTCATTCATGGTGAATGCTTTTGTAGGCAAGGAGAAGAGAAGCAGAAGGTGACACAGTGGATTTGTACAGACTAACACCATCGGAGATCAAACCACCCCACAACCCAGGGCATGCCAATAATCAGTTGAGTTGTTTATATGTCTTTTTACTGTGTGTTGAGGAGTTGTACGCATGTTAATAAAATCTACGTCGACAGAGTTTTTGTTGCTATTCTTTCTGGGCTTTTCTCACCATAATATGCCCGATAGAGATTACATTGATAGAGATTTATTACTTCTCGGCGGCTTTAGAAAGTCTGTGAAATTTGTGTGTATAATAAATCTGTACTCTTGTAAATTAAATGAAACTTGTATATGAACAAATCAATGAAGGGCTCTGTGCGTCAAATTTGTGTAGTTGCTACTAAATCAATGGTTCTTTCTTTTCTTCAACTTCTGGAGAAGTAAGAGGAATACTTGTCGTAGGTTTAAATTTCGTAGAATGGGTAGCTTTTAAAGATTGATCGGTGGTAACTCATCCACAATCATTTCATTATTTGAAATAAAGAATTATAAATGAATTTTTATTTTTAATTTCATTTTTTTATTTTTAATTTCGAGGGCTGAAGTGGGTTCAAACCAGTTGGTTTAATTTAAAATTCGAGATTTTATTTTTTATTTTTAAAAAAGAGAACTTATTTGTATTGCTGAAGCAGCTCAATCTCATCTCATCGACAGCCACGTTGGATTTTCTTGGCTATACTCGTGGTTCCTGAAAAATTAATTTTTTTTGGGGGAAAAAGAAAGAAAAAGAAAAAGAAAAAGAAAAATAAATGCAGAGAAGGGCACCGAATGCACTTGGCTATGGTCCAAAACAAAAGAGGAGATGGACATGCACAATAGGGGGCATGCTGCATGCACATACAAAAGCCCCCATCACAAATTCTCAATTCTCAAAATAATAATGATTTAAAGTTTTAACTGACTGACTTCGCAAAGAAAACAAACCCATTTAGCATACATTTTTGTTGTGTTATAGAAGTGTGTTTTCTTGTTGAGAGTTAGTTGGCTTCCCTGTCTTTTCGGCCATAATTATATCGATCGAAAATCAAACCAAACAAGTAGGCGATTACTCCCAAATCTCAAGCCTCTCTCTCTCTCTCTGCCCCCCCGTCCCTCGTTCCCTCCGCCTCCTTCTTTCCCTCTTGTTTTATTTATACTCTGTCTCCCTCTGTCATTTACCTCTCACGTTCTGGGCTCGCAAGCACTCTCCTTGCGGATTTCAAAATGGCCACGGCTTACTTTTCCGCAAAGTTCGTTCAACCATTGTCTCTGAATTCGACAATCAATGGCAGATCTCGTGATAATTCCCTGTTTGATCCTCTCAAAACCAGTACTTCTTTCCTTGGATCTACTCGCAAACTCCGTGTTAATTCTGTTCGCTTGAATCAGGGCAATGTTCACCGTCGACTTCCTGTCGTTGCTGTCTCTGAGGTTGTTAAGGAGAAGAAGGTCAAGTCAAGTTCCAATCTGGTAACGCGCTCTATTTTTTTCATATTACTGCTCCATGTTCTTCTGCAAATTTATCGATTGCTTCAGCCTTTTTGTTAGTTACAATTTACAACAATTTTAATTTTTTTCCTTTTTTGGGAAACATTTCTTTCTTTCTTTCTTTTTTCAAGTGAATTTTAAGCCTGATGCTACGTAGTTGATTCAATTGAAACTAATTTATGTATTCTGGAGCCGAATTTGAGTAGTTTTTAAGCTTGCATGCAATGTCGAATTTTGTTTTGTCTTTTATCATATTTTACTGCTAGCAGATGCGTCGTGCTTCATTTGTTAGATTACGTGTTGTTGTTGAATTCACTCTTAACCTTCTAAATATAATTGAAATAAATATTGATTTGCATCCGAATTTATGGGAAAGTTTATGTTTGCTTGGAAAAATTATTCTGAAAGTTGAATGGAAAAAATAGAGACTAAAGATTACTGCTTTCATTTCTTCTGAGAGTTCAGCTGATCACCAAACAAGAAGGCTTAGAGCTATATGAAGATATGGTCCTTGGCAGATCTTTTGAGGACATGTGCGCCCAGATGTACTACAGAGGTAAAATGTTCGGTTTTGTTCACCTCTACAATGGCCAAGAAGCTGTGTCAACTGGATTTATTAAGTTCTTGAAGAAAGAAGATTCTGTGGTGAGCACATACCGTGATCACGTGCATGCCCTGAGTAAAGGGGTCCCTGCTCGTGCTGTGATGAGTGAGCTCTTTGGCAAGACCACAGGTTGCTGCAGAGGCCAAGGTGGATCTATGCACATGTTCTCAAAGGAGCACAATCTGCTTGGTGGTTTTGCATTTATTGGGGAGGGAATTCCGGTTGCTACTGGTGCAGCATTCACCTCCAAGTATAGGAGGGAGGTGTTGAAGGAGGCTGACTGTGATCTTGTGACATTGGCATTTTTTGGTGATGGAACTTGTAACAATGGCCAGTTCTTTGAGTGCCTGAACATGGCTGCATTGTGGAAGTTGCCCATTGTGTTCGTTGTGGAGAACAACTTGTGGGCTATTGGTATGTCACATCTAAGAGCTACTTCAGATCCTCAGATTTATAAAAAGGGACCGGCATTTGGGATGCCAGGTGTTCATGTTGATGGGATGGATGTTTTGAAGGTGAGGGAGGTGGCTAAAGAGGCAATTGAAAGAGCTAGGAGAGGTGAAGGACCAACATTGGTGGAATGTGAGACATACAGGTTTAGAGGACACTCATTGGCTGACCCTGATGAGCTTCGTGACCCAGGTGAGCATTTGGTTTTAGTTTTATTCATCTTCTGCCATTCCCGATCATGGATAAATTAGTTGATTTTCTCTTCTCTTTTTCTCCCCCACCCCAAACACCCCCCCCCCCCCCCCCAAACCACAAGGAAAAGAAGGGGGGGGGGGGACACCCTCTTTTTGTGCATTTTTACTGATTTACTGATGCTCATACTTATGGTTCTATCTCGACCTTCAGTTAGTATGTGGTTGCGATGAAACCCTATATTTTCATGTGTAGTTTTTATTGAAAATGTACTATTCTCTTGACTTAATTATTTAATTCTGGTTTATGGACATGCATGACCTAGAACATCTGATAGTGCATGCATTGAAGTGCTGGTCTATGTTTGTTTGATTTTAAAATTTGCTTGATTTTGGTATGCTTAAATTATGTCAATTGCAGCATGCTTTAAAGACAAATGCATTTTTCCAGTCACAATTTTGAAGGAGTAGGTGGGGTCCTGAGGATGCATGGGCTGTTGCTTTTTATGTTTATTGATTCTAGAAATAAATTTTTTAAAGATGTAAATATGTTTTGGATTTTACTACCTTTTAATTAATAAGCCAATGTTGCCATGTTGGTCTGAGATCAAGTAGGAATATCATGTTCCAGCTTTCGTCCTATTTCCCTGTAACATTTGTTTGTTAGTGTTGAGATATGACAATCTAACATCTGCTTTATCTGGTATCTTTTGCTGATATTTTGACCATCATGTTCATATGCTGATTTCGCAAGTTTGTTTTACTATTCTCACAGTTCTTGCTCTCAATTATTCTGTTCTTGTTGGCAGCGGAGAAGGCTCGTTATGTGGCTAGAGATCCAATTACTGCTTTGAAGAAATACTTGATCGAGAACAGTCTGGCTAGTGAAGCAGAGCTCAAGGCTATAGAAAAAAAGATAGATGAACTGGTTGAGGATGCTGTTGAGTTTGCAGATGAGAGTCCTCTTCCACCTCGCAGCCAGCTACTTGAGAATGTTTTTGCAGATCCAAAAGGTTTTGGTATTGGGCCTGATGGGTGTTACAGGTGTGAAGATCCCAAATTTACGGAAGGCACCGCTCATGTCTGAGTCTAACCTTTCTAGGCTGGACATTTTTTCTATCTACTTGCACTGGCATTTAGTTCCATGGATCCCAATTTACACTTACCGCCGGTGACGCAGGGCTTACTTTAAGCAAGGAGCATCTCCCATCTCTTCTGTGGTTTGCCTATTTTAAAGTCTGCTTTTAGCTCATCCTCAATTATTATTGTTTATTGTACTGTTATTTCAAACATCAAACCCGAAGGGCTTGTGGGTTTTACTGTATTCCTTAGTTCCTGCCAGTTTTGTAAATGGATGATGTTTTAAATTTTGCAATTTTGTGGATTTCATAAATTTTGATTTGCTAGAATGTTACTGCTGTCCTCTAGAAACTCACGACCCGATCATTTTTAGGGGATTGATCACATGGGCTACCACATCTTGTGAAAACAATGTACCCCTCCTCTTTTCTTGTGAGTGTGTCGTCATTGGTTATCATTGAAACTTCATGTTTTTGTTCACCATGCCAAGAAGTTCATCAATACATTTACGTGAAAAAATACAATTCTTCGAAACATGAAAGACGGTAAATGAAAGCTACCATATGCTTCAATAGAAGAAATACTGGGACTTCAAAGAACAAGATTGCCTGCAATAATAGTGATAACATATATAAAACCTGTACAGTGAAAGACCACCAGTGATTGCACAATCCAGGCATACTTTACAGCGTTGGGGTCCATAAACAGGATACTAGAAACAACCCTGAGGTAACGTAACGTAATGTCGCTGACAAAAACCATAGATCCGTAGTCAAATGTGAAACAGAGAAAACTGTCCAATGTCAAAAAGTAAAAACCATGAAAAAGAATGATAAGTAAACACTGTCGGTCTGCACAGACTTGCCTCTTATGACTAGCAGGGCACAAAATTATGAAAATCCAAAAATGGGAAATTTAGTTAAATACAGGATTAAAGCTTCAGAAGGGTTATTGCTTCAGGTTTAAAATCAACCCTTAGACCTAGAACTCGCCTAACCTCAACTGGGGTTAGTCTCCAGGTCATAGGTCCTGAGTTCTCACCCCAGAAATCTAGAATCTCAGAGACTTTTTCTAAGTTAAGTATTGTTGCCATTTGAGTAAGCCGAGCAAACTTGTCTCTAACAGTCCTCTGAGTCATGCTAGAAAAATGGCTTACCAAAGCCCTTGCATCTCTGTCAAGCTGCAGGCCACCAAGTTGACTGAACTTTTTCTGCATCATGATCACTTCAAGCCTCTTTACTATAAAATCAATGATCAAATGAACAAATGAATCATAATTGTTGGCAGTCATCAGTGGTTGCAGCCATGCTGCATTTGTCTCAACAGCATGGAGCAGCCTCTGAACCCATGGGTCATTAACCTCATTATCAGCATATTCAACCTCTGATAGCTCATAGCTGATGGTTGCAACACTATCTAAAACAGGACGAATTCGTGGTGTCACAGTGGCCACAAGTTGTTCCACGCCCATATTCAGAATTTGCTTGAACATTTTGCTCAAATCACCCAACTCAGATAAACAAGATTTAACCTTCTCCCTATCAGCTGGTGTAGGGAACACCTGCAGAAAATCATCTGTTATCAGAATGCTCAAGCATTGAAATAATCAGACAGAAAAGAAGGAAGATGAAAGGAGAAATAAAGAGTCAAATTATTAGAACCTGATCAATTGTCCGATCACATAGACAGACATCAGGGAAAGGAGCTAGAATGGGCATGCATAGAATAAAAAGTGAAAACTACAGGGTTTGATCACATAATCAACCAATTTTTACAATTGCATATATCATATTCCCTTCAAAACAAGTATGTATTAAGCCATTACAACACTACTTCCATATCAATTCACAGATACAGGGATTGCCTTCTTGAAACTATTCAAATTCCAATATAATGCATGTCTAATGGTTTAAGCAAGATATAAAAAAAATAGCACTGAACTTCATGCTTTGGGTCAACACTAGGCCATACAGAAAAACCTTACTGGAAAAATGATCTCAAGTTTGCCTGAAATTTTGAAACAGATGCTCACCCAGCCCATCCAAATCTACACAAGCTTTTTATGAGGAAAAAGAATGTATCTATGTTAGACTTCCCTCTGTTGATAGCGGTAGATTCCTTATGAAATGAATGAAGTTGGGTCCATCCAAAGAAATGTGAGAAATTCATAATGTGACTACAAATTGTTTTTCCACCCATTTCCATTACTGTGTGTTGCCTTCTCCATCTATTTTTTATTATAATTGCTTAAGCAACAAGTCATAAAAAGTCATATGATTGTAGAGTTGCAAGCATTCTGAACTTTAGAAGCATACCATAGACATTATCTAACTTCTAGTGCAAGAAGTAAACTAAATGGAAGTTAATATGCAAACCATAAACCACAAGCTGTTCCTTCTACTGCAAAACATAAACAAAAGATCAACTCCAAGTACACCACGAACCTCTGCACATTGCTCTTCGATCTCATGTTTTAGCTTCAGGACATACTCGCTACTCACATCCATATTATTCAAAGCATTCGCAATCTCTGTACCAGTTTTCTGCACACCAACACCACCCAAGAACAACTTAGCCCCAAGGTTTGGTTCTCTAGTTTTTTGTTGCAAAGCCTCCTGGTATTCATTGCTCAACAAACTAGATGCACTGCTCAAGACAGCAATCACAGAGCTGATATTTGAAGTGGATATAGCCCTCCGCAGACAACTCTGCAAAACATAAAAGACATCATCCACCATAGATGTGGTAAGGCTATCAGGCGCATACTCATCTATCCTAATAGCCTTTCTAACATTCTCCACCATAAAGAAACCCTCTAAAATCACGTAAAACCCAGTAATTTCCTGAACAACCTTGCTGAAACTTCCACTCCTAAAAGCCTTAGTAGCTCGTGGCACCAACTCTGGATCTACAGAACTCAAACTCTTAATTTTAGACACCATGAATTCAGTATAATCCTCACCCAATTGCATCAATGACAGAATTTCTTCCAAATATAATTCAACCTCTCTTGGATCGGGCCCTTCACTCACACCCACATTAAGCAAATTCTTATTCTGAGCATTAATCTCAGCCGATAACTTACCCAACTTTCTATACTCCATATATTTCTTTAAAATCAAACACCCTCTGGAATCACACTCCTCTTGTAACTCACATATGGCATAAACAACCCCATCCTCTCCACATAAACCCCTCAAAATTTCATCATTTTCCTCAATAGCTAACACAATATCCTTAAATAAATTAGTCAAACACCCGACAAAATTAACTTGATTCTGATCTTGACTTTGCTCCATCAGCTCAACCAAATTATCATACTCCATTCTCCATCTCATTCCTATAACTTTCTTCAAATACCCTACATACACTTGCAATCCCTCTTCTTCTATTCCTAACGGAGAATAAAGTTTAATAAATCTCAAAATCGTACTATGATCTCTCTGATCCACCGCCGCTAGGACCCGCTTCTTGACTATTCCTTCAAGTTGCTTCTTCGCCGTCAGCAACTGCTCTCTCTGATCAGATCCCGAGTCTTTATACTTATTATCAATTTCCACAAACCTCTGAACAAACTTAGCTGCAGCTTCGAAATTCTCCTCGTCTAGGGACGTTTTAACGCCATCTAAACAGTTGTTCCTATCAACAATAGCGTCGATGCGGAGGAGCGTGTCGTTGACGCGGGACTGAGCGAGGTCCAGCTCTCGGACTTTGCGGCTGACCTGATCGGCGAGGTCGCTGGTGGAGCGGACATTGGAGAGCATGTGATCAGAATCAGCCTTGACTATGTCGAGTACCTCGGCGGATTTCTGGAGTTGGAGGAGGTGCTTGTCAAGGTCGGTGCGTTGCGAGAGGAGGCTGTCGAGGTCCACGTCCAGTGCGCGCTGGTACGCGATGCACTCGTGGAGTAGCCGCGTCATAGCTCCCACGTCTGTTAGAGTGCGCACGTACGCTAGGGCCTCGGCGGTCCCGAATTTCACCGCCGACGACTCGTCGTTTTGAAGGTCTTCCGAAGATCCCCTTGAAGCCGACGACATTTCTCGAAATATTGTGTTTAATTCAGATCTGACATTGCAAATTAGCTCTCACAATCAATCAAGAAGGTTTGTGATACTGATGGACTCTGGTAGGTCGCAAGGGAGCAACTGCAACAAACAGAAACAAACGATTGGATGGTGCGGGGATCCGCAAATTTGATATAAACACATATGCATTTCGATACGGTTATTGGTTAATGGTTAGTTAGGGACACATTTGATATAAGTCGAAAAGCTATATTCATTCTTTACAATTTTCCCGATATTAGGAGCTCATGTGTTATTTATTGGTGCAACATCATTTGAATTTGAGGCCCCATTGTTTCGAAAATTGTAATAACTAACCCATCACTCACTAAAATTGCAAATCTAATGGCAAAAATCTTAAATTAGCAATCACGAGTAAATCTTGAGTGCGTTTGGTATACAATGTCATATTATATTAGTTATATTATTTTAGGTCATATTGTATTACCATATTTAATGTAATATGAATTGCATTATCTAAAATAATATTTACATTTTCTTTTTTTTGGTAATAATTATATTATTACATAACCCTAACAATAAAGACTCTCATGATACCAAATTTTAGTGCAAAACAAAATTTTATCAATGGTCGCCGACAACCGACAACTAATAGTAGCATATTTGAGATTTTTATTTCATATTTTTATTTTATATTATATATTTTATTTTTATCATTTTAATTAAATTTTTAAAATTAATATGATTAATGTTGTGTTACACAAACCAAACCACCTCAAATTTATTTAATGCAACATTGTTCTCATTATGGTGTATCGTAATACATTATAATGTAAACTGAAATATTTATTAAACATGAGATTGCCTTGTATTCGATTAGATAATACAATTTCATGTAATATAATGTGCCAGATAGTTTTAACAGCAACAGCAAACCACATACATACATATGTTGTATGAACAATAACTTTTACATGATTTTATCTCTTGAATTTCGTAATCTTTTTCCAAAAATTGTTCATTTCTACACAATAAATAACATTTTGGTTAAGAATTTACAAACGAAGTGAGAATTAACTAATTAATTAATTAAGTGAGATGTTGCTGGGGATTTCATAGCTGCTGCAATCAAACTTTCCAAGTTTCACGGAAACATTTCTTGTGCTGAAGCAGAAGATGTGAAGTGGGGTTTAAACATTGCTGAGCATGCAAGTCTGCCATCGGTCGTGATGCAATCAGATTTTAAGGACGTGGTTGATTTTGAAGACGTCAAGAAGGGTAGCCAAATAAAGATCTATTGAATAATTTCAGCAATTGAAGAGATCTGGGGAGATTAAAACTCAACACACCTTGGGTTATGTAATGTCATTGCCTGTTCTCTAGCTAAACTAGCATTAGAGGGATGCGAAGATGTTGTTTGGATGGATAATTCCCACCGGAAATAACGATGTAGTTTGTTCGTTTTTTCAAATTACTAATGAAATAACTCCGCAGTCCCTCTGAAATGACCGAATTGCCTTGTCATACGTATGGAATTGGAATTTAGGTATAGATCCATTTTCATTCGGACCACGGTACTTGACCCGTTGATGAAAAATTGGTAACCATATCCACTTGAAAGCTGTGGAACTTTGGAACTCTCATTTTTCTCAATGGCTGCCACTACTGGCTTCTTAACAACTTCTTCCTCCCTGTTTACAAAAATTACTCCTCCAACTACATCAAAACGATTCGATTTTACCTCTTTGCCAACTTTAATTAATTTCCAGTACCCAAAGCTCTCATCTTGCTGGTCCCGTTCTCACCCAGCTAGGTTTCGCTCAGTTTTTGCGGTGGTAGATGAGGAAGCGGTAGTAGTTGAAGATGAGATTAACGGCGAGCATGATGTTGGCGGAAACGAAGTGGAAGACGACATTTCAGTCGAAGAGCCAAAGAACCGCGCAAGGCCCTGTGAGTTATACGTGTGTAACTTGCCCAGGAGCTTTGACATTCCGGAGCTTCTTGAGATGTTCAAGCCTTTTGGAACTGTTATTTCCGTTGAGGTACCATTATTCATACCAAATCTTTCCTTTGACAAACGTTAATTCAATTAGAGATCAATAATTTTATTATAAGCGACTTTGCTTACTTAATAGTTTGGCTGAATAGTGGTGGATTTTTCTTTTTCAAATTATATCACTAGATTTTGGCTCATGTTTGGTGCTTAAATTGTAGGTTTCAAGGAATCCTGAAACAGGTATAAGTCGTGGATGTGGTTACTTGACAATGGGTTCGATCAATTCAGCAAAAAATGCAATTATTGCATTGGATGGATCTGTTAGTAACTTGCAATCCCTTATAATTTAATTCAGTCTTCCTTTAGTATTTTGTCTGAACTTATGCACTGTTTTGAAGGATGTGGGTGGACGTGAAATGCGGGTAAGATTTTCAATTGATATGAATTCACGGACTAGGAATTCTGAGGCATTGATTTCACCACCGAAGAAGATTTTTGTCTATGAAAGCCCTCATAAATTATATGTTGGCAATCTTTCCTGGACCGTAAAACCTGAGGATTTGAGAAATCATTTTAGCCGGTTTGGGACTGTGGTCAGTGCTAGAGTGTTGCACGATCGTAAAGGACAAACCACCCGTGTTTTTGGGTTTATTTCCTTCTCTTCTGAGGCAGAACGTGATGCTGCACTTTCTTCAAATGGAACAGTTGAGTCCCATACTGTTGCCTTCCAACCACTTTTTCCTTTTAACTATGTCTTGTTTGTTTCTTTTACTTATTCAAAACCCTCTTGCAGGACTTTCGTGGTCGGACAATTATTGTTAGAGAAGGTGTTGACAGAACTGAGTCTTGAATGCAATTTTGATTGGTTCATATTTGTAGTGAAGAAACTTCTTTTAGTAACAAGAAATTGCACTGCTTGGGGCATCCTCCTTGGCTGAAAGGTGCTGCAGAATAGCGGGTATAAATGCCCACCCGAATTCAAGATCTTGTGTCCGGGAAGTCCCTGAGGCTTTTTCATATGTAAACATTATGTTAAAAATACTGAGGAGGTGTTGTGCAGGTAGTGGTTGATTTTGTTTAGGTTAAAAGTCCTAGCATTTTACTAGTTTAAATGTCTATGATTTTAAATGTTGTTGTATTCTTCATCGTGAAGCTTGATTTCAGTTTTCCATTTCTGTGTTCATAATCAATGACAATTTTGGTGGCATGATCCATAAACTTTGAATTTGAACACAGAGATGGGTGGCCAAGGTTGCTTCTGTTATGCTTTTGAGGAGAAAGAGAGAGGTCAAATAATGAAAGCATCGGCAGCTATCATTCTTCTAAAGCCTGAAGTGTAGGTTTTATTTCTTCCATCTGGTCCCATTTTCAAATTTTTAATGACAATGATATATTCAGCATACAGGGACGCTTTATCTGAGCTTTCTTTGATAAGCGCTACATGTACCTATGATCTGCATGTCTAATTTCATCTTAGCGCTTTTTAACTAAAAAGAATGTATGTTATGGATCGCCAAGTCACACTTACAGAATCAATTCGGCGATATTGTTATATGTACTTGTGCTAGGACTTTCGAAATTGCAACCCTAAGTCGTTTCTTGGGGCTAGCTTATCATTGCAAGTTTGGTGCTATGTTCTTGGAGTTGCAGAATCAGTAAACACCAAGTTGATGCATGCATGAATTGATTGACGATTCTCTAATCTCAATGTAGCCTACTTTCCGTAGGCACACAATATTTCAGTTTCAGATGGTAACCCTTTAATTAGTTCATTGGGGTAATGCGGTATTAAGATAAAAATTAAAATATATATATATGTGTGTGTGTGTGTGTGTGTGTGTGTGTTACTTATAACTTGTTGGGGGCAGTTATGTAACTGTGTGTGTGTGTGTATACACAAATTCTAAGGTAAAAAATAAATGTTCACGGGATCAATTGCCTACCCTAATCTGCGCCAGCCTTTACCATCATAGTTAAGGAATGTAAAATGTCATCAAGTTTGTTGACTTGCAGCGAGTGACAATGTTGCTGGTTTTTTATCTGATATAATTTTAGCAACTACGATCTCTACGAACTATTGATACTAATATTCAATCTCCAAGGGCCTCCTCCTACTGAACTTGATTAGATGTCATTACCACATTCTAAAGACCCCATACCTGGTGCGGTATTTTTCATTGTGAACTTTCATAGATTTGACAGTGGTGGTGCGCCATAGCTACTGAAGGTCCTAGCCATCAGTCATCTGAAATAGATATTAATAACCAGTGAATGTTAGTTTCCTACTTCCTTCTACGTGAATACGGGCCGTCGATCGAAGATCTTTTCATCTTTATGATAGAGAATAAAAAAGAGCTTCTATTTCACTGCTTTCAAGTGACATTTTCATGGCGCGTAACCCAAATGCGGAGGTAATTATCATGTGAGCTACCACAAACAAATGAACAATCAATCTTAGGAAGCCCACGTACCAATGGAATATCATCCTAAACACAATATTCTGAAGATAATCCTAAAAGGGTAAAAAAAATAGTAATATCTTTAAGCAAAACGGACAGCATTTGGGACCTGCAAGCATTCGAATTGCTCATGCCACAACAAGGAACAGACATGCCGATGTATAATTGTTAAAAAATGCATATTACTCACAAAATTGAGCAAAATGAGATAGTTGCTATATACAGAAGACAGAAGACAAAATGATAAGTTTGACAAAATAGCAGCATATGGAACAAGAATCTGAAGCTACCTCAGGTGGTAAAAGCAAAAATTAGACGGCTATACAACAAAAATGTTTAAGTTCTCCTTGGTCTAGATCTTGTCTTCCCAATCAAGTAATCCTCTAAACCAATTCCAGCCTCTACTATTCTTGTGTCACCCTTTATTTCCACCTTCATAATCTCATTCAATACTTCCCCTAATTTCGCCATCTCCTCACCAGAACAAATCCGTGGAACAATCATCACCCAAGTATCCTCATGCAGGGCTTCCCCAGCCTTAAGCAATTCCTCTAGCACTCCATAAGCCTCATCAACCTTACCAACATTGCAAAATCCCTTGATCAAAGCATGAGAAACCGAAAAATGTGGAGAAAAACCCTTTGATATCATCAACTCCATGTATTTCTTAGCCACGTCAAACATCCCTTGATCACATAACCCACCAACCAAGGTTCTATAAGACACCAAATTTGGCAAGCACCCATTTGATGGCATATCTTCAAGAACCTTACAAGCATCGATGGTACGCCCTTCTCTGCAAAACCCCAATAAGACTGTGTTATAATGAACAATATCAGGATTGCACCCTTTAACTTTCATTCTACAAAGAAGCTTGTAAGCCTCCCTGATCTTCTTCTTCCTACACAAACTATTTAACAAAGTAGTATAACTCAAGGTATCCGGTACAAATCCTTTATTCAACATATCCTCCAACAAATCAACTGCTCTATTCACCTGACTCTTCCTACACAAACCCTGCATCAAAATCCGATACGACTCGACATCAGGCATAACACCTCTCTCAAACATTTTGTTAAACAACGTGTACGCAATACTTATATCCCCGTTAAAACAAAACGCACGCATCATGATGTTGTAGGATTTAGTATTAGGCAAAACACCGTGTTTATGAGCACTCTTGAATAAATCAAAAGCGGGCCGTAGATAGTTCCGCTGAGTGACAAGGAGTTCGAGAATGCGATTTAACTGTTTGGGTAAAGGCTTACAGTTGAACTCAAGCATTGAGCCAAATGTTTTGAGAGCTTTATCGGGTAAATTGGATTCTGCGTATATTTTTATTAAGTAAGTGAAAAGATTGGGGGTGACGGGGTAGCGTTTGGATTTGAGGGTAATGAGAATATCATCAATGAGAGAGAAGTATTTAGCGCGGCCGAGTTTGAGGATGAGAATGAGATACGAAGAAGTGAAGTGGCGGAAATTGGCTTGGCGAGAAGCGTAATCGAAGATTTCTTTGGCCAAGAGAGGGTCTGATTGGGAGGCTATCAGTTTTTGGACTCGACATGGCGACCCAATCGGAGATTTGGAATTTGAAATGGAAGATTCTTGTCGCTTTGATGATGATGGTGATTCTTGGGAAGATGAGGAGTAGCAGAAGATGAGTGATGGAGTTTTTGGAGGGAAGGTGACTGCTCCGGTTACCGTTGTGACGATTTTGGATGAACGAAGAAACGCTGGTTGGAACATTTTCTTTTGCGATTCTCAGGGGTAGCCGGCCCAAGGCTCAGCAACGGCAAATTGGCGACAGAATTGTGCCTTGGTTTGGGGGCCCGAGTTGGCTCAGCCTCCGCATTCGGAGCTCCGAAATACCAATTGGGCTCCATTCTCGGATATTATCACAAACATTATAATTGGAGTGGAACTATCAGTTTCGTAAAACTCCAATCATCTATTACAATTCTATTCAAGAATAAATATAAATAGACCTAATCCTATGTATATTTTGTATTTTTTTAATTTATTTTATTTACACAATGTCAATCTTTTTTTTTATTAAAACAATTCAAATTTAAGAAGTAATTTTTTATTCTTAAACAAAATTTTTGTAATAAACATAATAAATACAACATAGTGGGAAAACAAATTCAATAAAATTTTATACCATTACAAATATTTTTTTAAAGAATTCTCAAACTAATTGTTGTGCCCAAAGTTTATAAGTACAATAAAATTGTATTATACTTGTAAAATATTATTAATTTCTAAGTATAAGGTTTTTCTTACTCTTTCTTTTAGATTTTTTCTTTAGAAATTAAATAATAAAGAAAGTTTGAAGAGAATAATACCGATATTAAGACTGTAAAATTGAAAAAAAATTATTAAAAATTGAAAGATCTATAAATGAAAAAAGTGTTTATTTAGAAAAAAAATGATATCTTTCACATTGAATGGAATATAATTGAAAAAATAGTTTTAAGAGAATTTTGACGAGTGCCAGTACCCTGACTCTATTAAGTGAATCTAATAATCGTAGTTTTAGGTATCTCCTATGTGTGATATCTAATGATTTTTTTTTCTTCTTCATATTGTATCAAAAATAGCGACGAGTAACGGTAATTTCATTAAAAAGAGAAAACATATACACACTTAAAATAATTTTAATAACATTCTTTTTCATATAACATGTGCACACTAAATAAAATTTTGATACTATGATGGTGTTCTTAATATATGGAATTAGATTTTTGATAGTTAGGATTATTCTTTTAATTTTTGTGATAAATATGTATTATGGTTTATCACACTTAACTTCATGACCAAAGATTTTCTAATCATTTTAAGGGGCCAAGGGAAAAATTATACCGAAAATGGTTTATTTTTACTTTTTTTTTTAGTCAATTAGGCTATCTCAACTTTTTAACGACATAAAATTCAAGTTCTCTCACTCAATTTTTAATTAAAAAAACTATTCCTCAAAAAAAGTGTGAGAATTAATATATCCGTCCAAATACAAGTAAATATAGATATATCGTTAAAGTGTCAAAATAGAATTCATTTTTAAAATTATAAATTCTTAAATTATTCTCAATAAACCTTTATGATATGCTACAGTATAAATTCATCAAGCTCCTAAGATCGTGATATTAAGAAGACGACGATGATGACGACAACAACAACAATTTGTTTTAGAATTTCAAAGCAAAACTTTATCACTTCTCAAATGTATATAACTTTTTTTGAGGAAAATATATATACACTAAGGGTTTGTTTGCTTTTTTGACTTAATAACTTAATTTATTTAGTTTCAATCAATTAAATCGTTAATTTCATATTTTTTAACTTAATGAAATTTTGTAGTCAGTAAGTTATTAAGTTAATTTATTTAGCTTTTTTACTTAATTTAAAAGTATGAATAATATCACTATAAGATGTTGTCCAAAGTATCCCTATCTAATTTATTAATTTACATCTTTACCTAAATAAAATTTACTAATTAGCATTATTATCCATCTCTATAACCTATGATAATAGAGTGGTAGACTATTTTTACTTTTATCTTTTTATTTTTTCTTCAAATTAGTATTATTTATCTTTATGATTTTTTATGAGTATTTTTCTTATAAAAATATCACAAACTGCAATAAAATTAATTAACATATACTAATTTAGAATATTAAAAGATAGTATTCAATTTAACATAATTTTTGTTATGATAATTTATTGTCTTAGTTATGTTTTTTGAGATATTTGTTATTTGTTTAACATTTATAATTTGTAAGAGTGCAAATATAAAAATATTGACTTTCAGATATTTTAAATTAAAAAATAATCAGATATTTCAAATTAAAAAATAACTTAAAACTTATTTTAAACGATTTAGATAAAAAAAAATAAATATGTTATTTATATTTAAATATTTAACTCTATTTAAAATTTAAATTAATTAAAATTTATTTAGATTTCAAGTTTAAAAAAAAATCGTCGCCTTGATTTTGTTATACAAAAACTATCATTGCAACAAGTAACTTGCATGTGGCTGATATAAGGAAGAGATTTTCAAATTTCTTGCAGGCAATCAAGTGATACGACTTATGCCAACGCATAAGATTAGATTTGTTATTATCTCTGTCTCCGCCCCCCTGCCCCCGTTCTCTTTTTTTTTTTTTTTTTACTAAGTTACAATCAGTGTAACTTAGTAAAATAAAATAAAAATAAATAAATAAAAAGGAGGGGGTAGGGGGTAGTAAAATAAAAAAAAATAAAAAAGAGGAGGAGGGGGGCAGGGGGGCGGAGACAGTGTAACTTACAACCAATATAAAATAAGCACAAATTTATGATATGACAATGTGATTCATTGCATTATTACAATAGTTGTAAGTTACATTCAATATTACTTAGAGAGTCCGCTTTTCTTTTCCTCTTTTTTCTTTGTAATTATAAAAAAATGTAAGTATTGATGTTAAAATCTGGGCGGGCTTGTATTGCGATCAGGTTGTCTCGTCAACACTTGAATTTGTTTTGGATGGAGGGTGAGTCATTGTTGCTCGAATGGAACCATTGTCTTCGCCTCTACTAATTACCTTTTTCTTCTCCTGCAATCATAGAAAATTGTCATATGGTGCCATATGTTTTTTCGGTAAAAACTCTCTAACGTTCAAGTCAGTAATGGAGTTGTGTAGGAAAAACTGGATTTGGTTTTTTCTTGACCCAAAATCCTTTCCTTTTTTTTGGCTAAGTGTATATTATTTTAGGATGGTTTTTCTTTTCTTCACCAAAAAAGCCCTTATCTCAGGATTCCTATGAACTTTTATAGACACTTGGGATTATCGTGTCTTCTTTAATGAGTGACCGTTTTTAAATTGAATGCATCATTTGAAACATGGATTAATAGGGTGTTCGTTATGAGACAATTATTGAGTCACAGTTACAATGCTCATTGTGCATAAGCGTTACAACTGATTATCTAGATAGACTTCAATGGTTCAAGGCTAGTTGGAGTTTTTGATCTCCTCGCAAAATTCAAATCGGCCTTGCACATGTGGCCAAATAATCTCCTCCTCGGTTCCATGTGTCACCACACGGTAACGCATAAATATGACGAGTAGGTTTTACCTCACTAATATCTGGTAGTGACATCCTTACTTCCCCAAACAATTGGTGCGCAACAAATATATGCTGTAAGTTATCATATTATTTGGAAAATTTTTTTAAAAATAATTAAAAGAAGTTGTCTAGCTGATATCTTAGTCACAATGTATAGTACCAAATTACACACCTTGAATGTCCCGATTGAGGTTAAGTTTTAAATATTTTAGCTCACGTTTTGCTCATATAATTACTATATATTGGCAACAAATAGCAAATCTCCTGCATGCTAATTTCATCTTCATCATAAATGGTCGAGCTCTTCAGGAGTCGATGATGTCTGATCTCATGTTGATGCACGAATGTTCTGTCCAGCTCGAAGCACATTGGCGTTCTTGACCACCGGCTCGAGTTCAGTTACGTGTCAGATTCATAAAACGTGGTTAATTGCACGTTTTCTAAATTCCCATGGGCCAAATGCCAAATTTCTTCTCGACTTCCAAAACGCACCCTCTGGATCATTACACAAATGGATCACGAACACCCACACGTGCCTAAAACATGTGCTCGCTATAAATCTCGCCGAGGCAGCTGGGCTTTACTTGATCCCTTCCTCGATTTGGCCGATAAGATCTTTCGGCTTGGAAGGCCATTGCTTGCATTCCAAAATTATTTTTTCCTTTGCTTGTAATAATGCTACCAATTATACTTTGGTATCGGTTCATTTTGGCCATGCAAAACATGTGACCACATTAATTTGACGCGTGTTCTTCTTTCTTTATTTTTCTTTTTGAAGGTTTAGATTTTGAAATAAACGAAATCAAATAACATTCTACTCTAAATCAATTCAACATTTGCTTCAATTGTTATCTTAGGGTTCAAAGATGGATGATTTAAAAAAAAAAAAAATTACTCGAATAAAGTTAGAAGGCCCAAAGAGTTCGCCACGTGTCAGTCTCCGAGAGCACGGGACAAAAGCATACGAAATGTGGTGTTTATGATGCCGACGTGGCGTTGAAATGAAAATATCTTCGTCAAGGACATCAATCCTGCCCAACACGTGTCGGTAGGTCCCGGAGCACAAATGTGCACCAGAGCACATCATCTGATATCTGCCCCCACGCAATAAAATCGAAAACAGAGGCACAAATTTCGCCAGCTCGGCACGAGAAAGGAGGAGCCAATGGCGGCCCGCCTTTTGATCCTTCTCTGAGAGAGAGAACGTAATAATCCAAGTGGTAGATATTTTATTGCATCTTCGCGGCTGTGAACAAAAGTCGGATATCAAATTAAGAGGCGGTTTTGTGGAATTTGCTCCAGTCTTGACTAATCAGTGTAAGCTTAAGCTATAAGCGCTTAAAAGAGAAGAGGATATCAGATAGTTGCTAAAGCGATGAGGTTAATTGGATAATTTTATAAAACAACATTATTCTTTTTGGTTTGGTTAAGTCTTTTTTTGCTTTTAAACCAAGAGTGATTGATTATTGCTAGTTTTGGTTGTGGTGAAAAAAACAGGGTACATGAAAATGGGTGAAGTGGTGGTGAGTAGTGAAGGAGGAATGGACATTGAGTTGGAAACTGAGAAAGATGGATCCTCAGAGGTGGTGAGAACCAGGTGGGAAAGTTTCCTCCCAAGAATGGTTCTTAGAGTTCTATTGGTCGAAGCTGATGATTCTACACGTCAGATTATCTCTGCTCTTCTTAGAAAATGCAGTTACAGAGGTTTTTCTTCTTCTTTTTCTTATTTCATTTTTTATTTTTAAATTCTGTTTTGGTGCCTATATTCTTTTTTTTTTTCTGGGTCGGTGAGTAATTTTTTCTTTTAGATTAGGATAATTTGCTAACAACTGTTATGTAGGGTTCAGTATGATGTTAAAATTGTTAGATTGGTGCAATTGGAAGGGACCATTTCTCTCCGAGGCTACTTGCACTCTCACTGGCTGGTAAATGAAGAACAAAGCCCTCTGCAGCGAGGCCTCTGTTTTAATTTTTGAGGGGATTATAGGACTTTTTTTTTTTCTCCGTGTCTGGTGGCGTCTGTATCTTGTTTTCTCCTTTCAAATGTTGAAATTTATTCCCTACATTAAACATCTTTAATGTCATAGATATTGGAAATAAGAATTAAACTTACGAGGGCATACTTATATTTCTTTGTCAAAGCAGTTGTTGCAGTTCCTGATGGGTTAATGGCATGGGAGACTTTGAAGTGCAGGCCTTATAACATAGACCTTGTATTAACTGAGGTGGAGTTGCCATCATTATCTGGATTTGCGCTTCTTACTTTAGTCACAGAGCACGATGTTTGCAAAAACATTCCTGTCATAAGTATGTTTGTTTGATCCAAGTGTAAGTTTGTAAGCTTCGCTAACTTGATCTTTGAATAGTAAGAAGCTAAACCTGTTAGAATTTCTGTTTCTGACTGTGCAGTGATGTCATCACATGATTCAATTAGCATGGTTTTGAAGTGCATGCTAAAAGGTGCAGCTGACTTTCTCATCAAGCCTGTTAGGAGGAATGAGCTGAGGAATTTGTGGCAGCATGCTTGGAGAAGACATAGTGTATGCATAAATGTTTCTGCTTCCTGCAATTCCTTTTTTTTTTTTGGGGGGGGGGGGAGGGGGTTCTAATACACATACAACTTAGTAAACTTGTTTTCTTTCTCTCTCTTCTCTTTTTCTGTTTATCAGCTGCTTGCTGGAGATGTTCCTCAAACTTTACACGTTCTACGCTATAAAGCTGGAGCAATTTCTGAAAACAATATGGCCAGCAACCATTCTAGTGATTATGCAGCTTCATCACAGAAAAATAAGGGAAGTGAGAAAGTGAGTGATGCTCAAGTAAGTATTAGCTCATCCTAGCTGCTGTTGTGATGGTACGGGGCATTTTCTTCTGCTTGAACCATTGCACTGTCTATGCTGTGAAAGACAAATATCAGTATCTTATCCTGATTTAATGGTAACATCTATCAATTTGTCAGATCTCAGTCTCAGCTGGTTGTGCCAAAGAGAGTCGTAGTAGAATTATCTTTTCTACTAGCTAAGTGTCAATTGAAATGTTATCGTTTTCCTGTTCTTATTGCACTGGTTGTACAATCTACATGAAAAGCAATAAGTTGTTAGAAAACATGTATCCAGGACCCTTGATGAATGAATGATATGTGAGGCCACTTATAGCTTGCTGAGAATTACTTTTCCCATATTAGGTTGGCTTATGAAGTTTCACTTTGATCCTGCATGTTTTGCCACCCTTGTGCAGAGCTCACGTACCTCATCGCCTTACTTGGAAGCTGAGAGTGCATACGTGCAAAATATGCAGGGTCTTTCACAACTGCAGTGTAGGAGTGCTTCTAATACCTGTAATACAGACACGGAAAAGCACGATGAGTGTGTCGAAGTGGAGACAGAATCAGTGATACCTGAGAGTAAAGCTGGAGGTATATTACATTATCTTATTTCTGCTTTTACATTTTCTGAAGTTTTCTTCTTTTTAATGATTCTATGGAATATTTGTTTTGTGTTGTGGAAGGATCTACTATAGGGGCATCTGATGAGCTAATAGTTTCAGAAAAGTTAAATAGATCAGGATCAAGGGTTGCACAATGTGATGATGCTTTGAGACTGGAAGAAGATTATGGCTGTGTTAAAACAATCCCTCAGGGTGAAGGTGAGGGACCCAAAAATGACAAAATAAATGCTAATATTACCTATGGGATCCATGGCTGCAATGACGAGCTGATTGAACCTTCCAGTGGAGCTATTGACTTGATTGGCGCATTTGATAATCATCATAAGGTCCCAGATAAATTATCCACTCTGAATGATGGCATCCCTGATAAACTATCTACTCTAAACGATGGCATGAACAAGTGTGAATTTTCTCCCCATTTAGAACTTTCTTTAAGAAAATCTTTTCCCAGTACCTCAAATGACAAAGCTAAGGATGAGAGACATACCCTCAACCACTCCACAGTCTCAGCCTTTTCGCGGTGAGTTTGCCTTTTCCCTTTCCTTTTACTTATTTCATTGCTGAACTTCAGTTTGAGAAGTTTTAGAAGGTACTTACACACTAACGGTTTGGTTTCTTAAATTTCAATTTAGAATTAAAAGTGCTGTTCTACGTTCTTTTCTATTTTCATTTCCATCAAACACCACCAACACCCAAACCCCCCCCCCCCCCCCCGGCCACCTCCTTCTTAATGTGATATATTTAATTCAGGTCTAATGAAGCCTTATTCAATGGGTATCTTGCCTGGAAAATTTGAAGATTAAATATGGACGTCTCATTGATGGTACCAGCAGTATTGTTCGGGCTATGAATATGTTTTTTTTGCTAAGAAACAAAATATTATAAAACTAAAAGAAACATGTACAAGGATCGGTAGGACTACATATCGACAGAAAAAGGACGAGAAGTCCCAATCTAAATAAAACACTAAAAACTGCACAAATAGTTATGTTGTAAAGGCCTTATGAATATGTTAGTAGAGGTGTTTGTGAATGGAGTGGTCTGCCCTAGGGTGACAGGTCAAGGGATGTTCCCAATAGTTATGTTGTAAAGGCCTTATGCATAACTGTATTCAGGGATAAAAAAACCTGTTGAGAGTTCTGTTTAGAGAACATCAATTATGTAGTTGTATCTATAATGAGTATATCCTTGATCTGTGTAATGCTTGTGGGTTTCTTTTGCAAAACTGTGATGCTTAGCCCAAATTCTGATTATAGAAATTATCCAAGTTAACTAACTTGATCTCTATTCAATGTTTTGTTTGCCAAGCATCCGATTTGTACTAAACCAGCAGGAACAATAACTGAAATTTGCAGTTCCTTAAACGATAAGGACTAGATTTACATTTTACATGAAATTTGTTAATATTACTTGGTCAACTATTACATGATGAAATTTGAATTAGAGATGATTTCATCTGTTTCCATCACTTCTCGTTGAAGTGTTGTTCTGCTCCATAGAATAATATTACAAGATATAACGTTGCTGTTTACCCAATTGATTATTGTTTTCTTCAGTGAATTTTATGGAATTTGGTTTAGGATGGTTTTCATCCACTTGTGTCAGTACTCTTTGGAGTTACTTTGCTCTGAATTTCTGATCCCCAAGTTCATGTTTGCAGGTATAACAATTGTAAGGCATTTCCAACTCCTACCAGTAATTTTACTGAATTGAAGAATGGGTTGAGTAAATCTGATGAAATTTTGTCCAATCAGCTTTCTGAAAATGCCACTGGTAGCTCCCAACCATGTTGTGCTACTTCAAGTAACAGTTGGGAAAATATGACATCTCTGGTTATGGGACAATCAGAACAAGCTGAAGTAGCATTTGTAGGGCCTCATCTTTGGTTCATTCCTGCCCCAGGGGTAAGGTTTGATAATACATATCCAGGATATGGTCACATTTTTCCTTCCATATTCTACACAAAGTCAGGTTTACACCCTGCATGGATTCTAAACTCATCCCACATGCTAGAACACCACCCTTTTCCTATAAGTGCCTCTGTTCATTCCAACCCTGATGTTCATGACTCGGAACAGGGTTACAGACTGACAGGTGAAATTAACCATAATTCTGTTGACCAAACTGTGTGTGAGCAGAACAAAGGGGGGGCTTTGGAACAGTTGAGACATGGTTCCCTAGCAGGCGATCAGAGCTGCAATAGTGGTCTACGTAATGGTCTGGGTAACAACAGTAGTAGTGGAACATACTGTAGAATTGACGGAAATTCCTCTTCGGCAAAGGCAATTGAGAAGGGAACAGCTCCACAGAACCTCAATGAACATACTCGATTCATTCATGATGGATTCAATGGCATTAGTTCTCATCACTACAGCCAAAGGGACGCAGCTTTAACAAAATTCCGGCTCAAGCGGAAAGATAGATGCTATGACAAAAAGGTATATATTTATCACTACTTAATTGAATAATTCTTTTGACAATGGATAGAAAATTTTGAACTTCTATTTGTTGTTAAGGTTGTTTTAGTGGATGTGATTCCAGTTAATCTTTTTATCCTGCTAAATCTTCAAGTTAACTTGCTCCCAACTCCTTAAGAATAACATATGCACTTTATTTTTTCACTGTTGACGAAAACAGCAGGAACCATCTGCTGACCTTTTTATATATAATTTGATCTAAATTATTCAGTGGGATATTTTTGCGCAGGTTCGATACCAAAGCAGGAAAAGTCTAGCAGAGCAACGACCCCGAGTCAAAGGACAGTTTGTTCGTCAAGTAAAAAATGAAACCAAAGATGCTAGTGCCGATGGTTGTCCTTAATCTTCAGTAAGGCACATATGTGATTTAATTATCCTCCGTGGAAAATACATCTCTAGTATGCTGTTATTTTCAGAAGCAGAGGTAGATCATTTGACAGCTTCAAATATTGCAAGTTCTTTTGGAGTTGATGTGATAATCTCTAACTTTTCCATTTACTCTCTTACTCAGAAAATATTAAATATATAGCTAGCTAGCTATGTAATGATCTAGGGAGGTTGCTTTATATGATTTGCATTCTCATCAGAGAACTGGCTGATTGTAGTTAGGCAGGTTAACAGTTTTATAGTGATTTGGCTTGTGTTATATCTGCATATATCATGTCCTTGAATCCAACCAAAAAAAAAAAGATTTGTTATTTCTGTTGTAAATGTATCCGCCTCTCAGCTTTAGTTTCTTTTGTGATCTTTTTCCTTTATACACTCGTCGTGGATGGATTAAAGTTAAAATTTGCGGCTCAAGGGGCCAGAAAACCCAATTCTGTTCCCACGTAAAGGTCAAAAAAATGCACGCATATTGTGGTGCGTAAAAGAATGCAACATGTGGCTAACAAGTGTAGGACCGGATGCATAAGCCGTGGGATGTGACGAGGCAGGACCCAATAAGGGTGAAGCAAGTATGTCAGTGTGAAAGGCTAAACGCAGCCACCCGTTTTCTTCATGCTGTGAAGTTATCCAAATGTCGGTGCCGGTGCATGCATTGGATCCGCCGCTCTGTCTGTCGCAGGGACGGCCCTTTGCCGGGGACCACTGACCACAGGGCACAGCAGCTGAAATTTTCGGTGAATCAAGTCTACTTTCTAAGTTCATTTGCTTGTTTAGCATTGATAATTAAATTAATATTAAATTTATTCGTTTAAGCCGCTGTAACCAATCTTTTCTTATGCTATAAAAATTAAAACACATACTATCTTTAAATAATTAAAAGGGTTTGGGCCTTGGCGGCTTAGTCCATATGCATTTAAACAAATTAATGTTTTGCTCTTCAAAAATATTATTTTATTCTAAAAATAATTTGATTCGTTGCATCTCCCTTTTTTTTTCCTCTTTTTGTTGTTGGACTTGATGTCATCATTATAAATTTATAACTATTATAGGTCCATCACGGATCTGTTAGCCGTATTTAATTTGTTCGATAGCACATGAAAATTTAAAATTATTTTTTCAAAAATTAAAAATTAATGACAAACCCGTGTTGGTAAGAGTGGTAACGGAGACGCACGAACGAAGGAGTCCTGAGTTCTACAGAGTGTGTGTATATTCTTTTAGGTGTGCACATTTCTTTTCTTTTTTTTTATTTAGACGAATTATTTTATTTATTTAAATAAATTATTAAATTATATGATTTGATAACATGTCTTTATTATTTATGTTAAATTATGTGATTTAATAGTGTATCTATATAAAAAAAAAGAAAATGAGGACAATTGTTTATATGCATAGTGTCTAGTAAGACATCTATATTGAAAATGTTTGACCATGCATGATTCGCTCCAGGATTGTACTTGGCTTTATATTTTTATACTCGCATGTTATGCAGCGCAGCTTATGCTTTTTAGAAAGTAGTGTTTTATTATTTGGTCTTCTACCTATTCGGATAACTATCGGGTAATGGGGTGGGTGGTCCTTTGGATGAAAAGAAAGATAATGGGATAACCACGCGCCAACAAGCATAAAAACTTCAGGCAGGCAGCGGGTCCATAAGGTTTGGGTTTCTGTAACCAAATTTCACGTCCGAATTTTGTACATTATTTAGCGGTAAATGTTAAGTTGCAGTCAGCTTAAAACTCTTTTCACAAAAATTATGTCAACTCTATTATTATATTACTGTTTATGTGAGAGGAAGAAGTTACATTCGACTCTAACTTAGTTGAATCCTTATTTAGTGTAAGCCGGAGGATTTACCAAATTGTCTCATTTCACCCTCTTTCATTTCGTTTTCCTTTACTTTAATCTCATCTTAACCCATATTTTAAAAAACAATAATCATTCACCTATAAATAGTTGTACTAATATTATTCTATTCGTGTAATTGACAACTTACACGACTTGAAGGGAACAATTAAAAAGTTAAAGTGTTAAAATATTATGTGAGCTATATAGTATTTTCATATAATCAATTATTTTGGTCACTCGGCCTTTGGCCGAATGGTGAGCCAAAGTTCTCCCGGAGCTTTGGTTTGACTCACATCCACAATTAGCAAATTGTGGAGGAAAATTACAAAAATATCATTCTCCATTGTGAAATACAAGTGGAGTTGTGACGTCCCTCGTTCGCGATGCTTATTAATCTGGGCATGCACTTCATATAAAATTTAATGTAATATTATAAGTTTCAGTTGTATATATCTGATTATAAATATCAATATATGTGTTTGTTGTTATAATAGTTACGGTAAATATCTGATGTAATGCCAGTAACCTGATGTTTAATCAATTTAAAAAAAATACATCTGATGTAAAATCAATTATTTTATACTCTATAGTTTATTTTAACTCAATTTAGAGAAGGTCTTAAGTGCTCTAAGAAAATTCTTCCTTATTCTTTCAGTTTTTGTCACATGCATGCGTATCTTATTTTCATGACAATGAGTAACTAAAAAATAAACACTACTTCAAAACTACCCGAGATTTTTCTCAATTTGTCCTGTGTGCAATTGTTTATTGTTTATGGGTGTATGATTATATTTTAAACAAATTTAAAAAAAAAGTAAGGAAAATAAAATTCAATAATGAAAAAGCACCGATTGTCCAAATAAAATTAGAAAAAAGAAGAAGAAGAAGGTGTCTATCACTTTAAGTTTCTAGAGTGGCCCATCACTCCCTTCTTTTTCTCTTCTTTAAAATTTGCTGCATTAATTTGTCCCATAGATTCTTCTGTTCTCTTTCATCTTTTTCTCTTCTTCACCCGCCACTTTCCCTTTCTTAGGCACTAACCGTCTCTTCTCCTTCTATAAATATTTCCCCTTAAAAAAGCCAATTTTTTAAATTGTTATATTATAGAAATATATATATATAAAACCTTATTATCCGTTTTAATTATCAGTTTCAATCCACGGCAGAAGGGCAACAAACAGGAGAAGGAAGCCGCCAACAGCAAAACCAGATGACTACTAAGAACAAAAATTACACGGCTTCAAAAGGCAGCAGCCCTGGCCTTACTATCTGCAAAATCATAGCCATCATACTCCTCTTAGCCGGCGTGACAGCGCTAATTCTCTGGCTCATATACCGCCCCCACAAGCCTCGCTTCAGTGTCGTTGCCGCAGCCATTTACAACATAAACGCCACGTCACCGCCGTTCATCTCCACCTCCATGCAGTTCACGCTCGTGACCAGAAACCCCAACAGGAGAGTCGACATACTCTACGACAAGTTATCTGCGTACGTATCGTACAGAAACCAGCAAATAACAGCACCCATTTACTTGCCTCCGCTTTACCATGAGGGGAAGAGCACGGTGATGTTATCGCCGGTGTTGGGGGGTGGGGGGCAGCTGGTGCCGGTGTCGGCGGAGGTGGTGAATGGGTTGGTGATGGATGAGAGTTATGGGGTGGTGAGCTTGAGGGTGGTGCTCTTGGGAAGACTGAGATGGAAAGCAGGTGCTATCAAGACTGCAAGATATGGAGTTTATGTGAAATGTGATATTTGGGTTGGTTTGAAGAAGGCTTTTGCAGGTGAAGTTCCTCTGCTTTCCTCTCCTCCTTGTAAAGTTGACGTTTGATCGAACATCATTTCAATAAGAAAATATATTTTACATATGTGCAAGATCATCATCATGTATATAACGCATGTAAGCGTTATTTTATCAGCCAGCTAGCTCATTGATGAGCTTCAAATTATTGTAAGTGTTCTTCGTCTCCTTCTTGATTTACGAATTATTAAATTATAGCAATCGTTTTTATGTACTAAAACTACACATATATATAGTTAAAGCAGATCAAGGGAGTTAATTTGGAGTGCTGTCAGAAATGTGAGGGGGGCCAAAAAAAGAAAAAAAGAAAAAAAGAAGAAGCCGGTGTTGATTGATGTTTCCTTAATAAACTCTAATGATCGTCTATCCTATCTTATCTCTAAACTCTGGAGTCTGAATTCATTTATGTCAACTTGTTTGGTTGGCATAGCCGCTTTGGTTTTAGGCCTGAACGTGACGTCGGCAATTTTCCACACTAAGCTAGCTAGTGGCTACTGCCACGACGAGGGCGCCGAGTAGGGCGCGTGGCTTTCCAAATCCATGCAGTGCAAAGCCAATTATTTGGCATTTGGCAACATGTGTTTTTGGATGCTCTCTAGAGCTATCTCCCACATTGCCCTTTCCCTAGCGATTTGAGTGAGTGACACTGCGGCTTTGCCATTTTTCATTAAAGAAACGAGTGAGTGAGATAATTTTCAACCGTAATATTAGTTTTTTTTTTTTTTTTACTTTTGTCTGTTTTTTTTTTAATTGAGGCCAATTAATAATGCGTCTAATCTGATAATAAAGTACTGAATATATAAAATTGGAGTTACAGCCATCAACCCTGCGCGCTCATATATGCATGAGAATTGACCTTTTGATAATGGGGATCGAATATTTGAAAGTTGTTGCTGTTAAAGAGAAGCTGATTCTCAATGTCAAGTGGGATAGACAAGGTATCGGATTCATATCTTCGATTGTTTGGTGGGTTGAACAAGCAAAATGATGAAGGATGCAGTCTGGAGAATCTTTAATTATTTTATATTTAGTTAGGACTTAGAATTAAAAGTTGTCTTAGAAGCTAATGAAAAGAATTGAAGAGTACTTGAACTTGAAAAGGGGCCAACCCATATCCATATACACGAAGATGTGACACAGAGAATGTGATTACATACATCAAAGTGGAGGTTATAACGTGCTAGTATTCATTAATGCATAGTAAGCATACGCAAAAAATTGATGATCACTAATTTGACTTACATTTTTCTCGTTAGGAAGTGTAAAGATAAATATTTAATTTATTTCGACAATTAGCTGGTTAAAAATAAGCTCATAGCCAGAGGGGCAGTAAAATTTTGTAGAGGATATGCTTTTGTCCAGATGAAAGATATTGAGAAAGCGTGCTTCTAATCAAATTTACCACAAGAAATGAATGAGAAAAATGATATTGGTCATAAAAAAAGAAAAAAAAAAAACTTGTGGAGATTATTCTGTCCAGAAATCGGAAAGTTAATCAAATAGCATAACGTGTTACATGAACAGCACAAGGGAGAGCAGTGCTTCTGGGTTTATGCCAACATTCCTCAAGTCAACTTTAAATCGTTAGAATCATCCTGCATTTGAGAATAGCATATTTCATTTTCCTATGGTTTATTTAGATTATGCACTTGTTTGTTGCTGCTCTGTATAGCCAGAGCACCCCCCCAATATTTTTTTTTGGTGGCGTGCATATAAATTAAATCATGGAGATTATTGCGATGCAAGGCTAGCTTTAAAGTATTGGAGGTTTTATGCTAAATTTTTTATGAGGCCTCCAAGCATTCAACAGCTTTAATATTCAAAGAAATATAAAAGAGCTCAAAATTCAATTAATTTTTAACTATATATTAAATATTAACAAGCAACAAGATAATAAGAAATTAAAAAAAAAAATCAATAACGTATCTTTTTTAATTTTTTTGGAACTATTATTTTAAGATTTTTTTTTTTACTTCAAAAGTAACTGATAAATGTAATAAGTTTCTTTATAGAGAAGAGTGCACAATATTTTATGATGTTAAATAATTAAGGTTTTTTTTTAACAAATAAAGAATTTAATCTTTTTCTTGAAAAAACTAATAATGAGCTAATGATTAGATATTATTATTATTATTATTATTATTTATAGCTCTTTAATATTAAGGTTATCAAATATAAAATTCGTATAAAATTCTTAATCGTATGATAATTATTAATTAAAGAGAAGCTTAAAAAATAAGATTTCTTATTATAAGTGGCTTAAAAAATTTATTAATTTGAGTTTATCAATAAAATATTAAATAAATAAATAAAAAAGAGTCTTCCTAACATGAAGACATTTTTAACATATAGAGACTTAGGATATTCTTTTTAACATATGGAGCGCTAGTTAGACAATCACGTAATTTACCTATACTTAATGCCACTCCCGCTGCGATGATAAGAGTCATCCTAGATTTATCGAATTAAAACACACCCGTCGTTAATCAGCTTATCAGCTTACCAACCTAATGAACATGCCAACTTTTATTCAATAAAATATTCGTACCTTATTCTATAAATGGGTTTATTAAATATTTCGGGTGCAGATAGCATGGCCCTTTGGACAAATTGGGCTGAAAGCGCAGAGGGAGTTGGACTATTGGCACGGCTTAAAATGGATATATATATAGAGAGAGAGGGAAGAAACGGAATTTTTTTATTTTATTTTTAGGAAATAAATAAGAATGGTTTAAAGAATCCAAAGTTGTTTAATTCAAGGATTCTTCGATAAAAAAAAAAAAACCTTTGAATTGATTGGTCTGTACAATAACGATTGCGATTCAAACAAATCTTCTTCATAAAAAATGAGAAAGAAACACGTGTTAATATGGGGTTTTATTTGGAAGGAGTAAATTAAGGGTGTTTATGTTATGGAATTACAGTATGGGTGTTTCAAAACAGAAAACTCTTGATTTAATTGTTTCACGAAAGGGGTTACATGACGAATTTAGAGGGGTGACAAAAGCAACGTGTCGCTTATTTCACGAATACCTAAACCCGATAGAAGATTTTGGTTGGGCTGGATGCTGATTCAGCCGAGACCCCCGTTAGATTTTCTCCACATCTCCAGACTGGTCTGGGTTGAAGTCCTTGCGGCCTTTGCCCTTGACAAAACAGATAGACCCTACGGCTGCGCTCCGCTGTCCACTCGCGCTTACTATAAATAATTCAATCAATCAACAAGCTGCCTTATCATAACAATAGAATAATAATCAATGATTATCATTCACATAAAACATATTGTTATTTGTTAACTTATTGAGAACTTTCTCAAAAGGTTCCCACCGTGCTCATGAACATATTGGTCCAACTGAATAAAGAAATTGAAATATGAATATACAGGAGGACCTGATGAGAAAAAGCCGTGATTCTTTTGCCCATCAAACAATAGACAGCAGATCCAATCAAAGTCCCAAAAGGACTTCAGCAAATATTTTCTTTGTCCATACTTGTTTGTACCGTAACATCAAAAGCTTAAATCTCCATTCGCATTGTCAGATTCGGAGTTCAGACCCACATGGACATAGGGCAGGGGCACTAAACAAAAATGGCACGCCCCTTTATCACCGGATAAATTAATAGACCCTTTCAAATCCTGCAACGCCAATATAAGCCTACAAACAAATTAAACCAAACCCTTTCAAATCCTGCATCGCCAATATAAGCCTACAAACAAATTAAACCAAACTATAAAACTAGACGAGGGAAATTATAGAGAGTCTCCACTCTCCAGTCTCATCTCTACTGCTTATTCGCCCCTAGCCAACCCCACACCGCTTCCCAAAACGGTGCGTACAAATAAGTCTTTCCTTCTTTTACGCGTTTAAAGATTCATTGTTTAGCTGTTTGTGTTCGTTGCTATCGCGTCTTTTTTCTTTTTCCTTTCTTTTTTCATGGGTATTTTTTGGCGCTTGGGTGCTGATACATTATGTAAGCAAACCATTGGAGTATGATCAAATTTCCGTGTATTAATTAATTTTTTTATGCCCTTTAGTTTAGACAAAGTTTTTTGTTTATTTGTTGGGGCTTTTCCTGTTTTGTCTACTATTATTGTGTTCTTGTGTTGTTTTCCAGATTTTTTGGGAAATGGTTTTGCTTTGAGTTTGTTCTGGTTATTTTTTCTTTCGCCTAATCAGTAAAACACTTTTATTATAAGATTAATTTAACAAAAATATATTTCTAATTGCACCTTGGACTGTTTACGAGAGTGATATTGCCGGCAGAGCAAGCTTGTATTAATATATTTTAAGTAAGCTGTTGCTGTCCTTGCGGTGATCGACTTGATTAGCTGGAGTATATAGCCTCCATAATCCTGGGATTTCTAGTTGTTAGGTTGAGGCATATGCACTGGACAAGAAGATTGCAAAAAAATCAATTCACATCTTATCATTGATGCCAAATATTTCCATATTAGATAGATTGTTGGTAATTTGGATTAAAAAGATAAACTTTTTGTCCATTTAGATCTGCCCCTGCCCTTGAGGAATTGGTACTCTATTCTTGTTGGATATGTTTTGGTCTATGAGTAGTTTTAGGGAGTCAACATGATCTTCTGCATAAGCTCTCAATTGGGAAATTGTTCTTAAAGTTTTGCCTAACTCAGACAGATTTTGGGTGTCTTTCCTCCCCATTGTTACTTCCTTTTACAGAATATTCTTAATATGTATCATGCTGCCCTTTCTTTTAAAAAAAATTGAAAAAAAAAACATGGTATGTGTAGTTCAAATGATTTTGATGCTCTCCATATGATAGAAGTTCTAGTTTTGATGTATTTTCCCTTAATAGCACTTTGCCTTCCACAATATCTCTTCTTGTCCAGATTTTGGACATCCATGGGCTGAAGTCCACACCCTGCTCTTATCTATTTGTTTCAGATACACAATTAGTGCCACCAAAATAGCTTGATTTTGATCTTCCTCTATGCCATTATGACTTTTTAGGGCTTTTTACTTGAAAGAATGCTGACAGTAGAAAAAATTATTCTTCATTGTTCATATATATTTCAAGTAACATGAGGAAATGTCTTCCTAAATCACTTGTGTTGAGTTTTTTTATTTTTGTTGAACAAAGAGTGTGGAGTCATTCTCTTGTCTATACTGTATACATTTGCTTTCAGTTGCTGACTTTTTCTTGTCTTGAACTTTTTGTAATATCTGATAAATTTATTCTAGCTGAGCTTGCATAGCTCAGACTTCAGCTTGATGGTGTTCTTACTTTTATGCAGTTCTTTTGTATCAAAAATCTTGTAATATCTGATAATTTTTTTTTAGCTGAGCTTGCATAGCTCAGACTTCAGCTTGATGGTGTTCCTACTTTTATGCAGTTCTTTTGTATAAAAAATCCCATAATAGCAGGCAAACATTGTACTTCCTTCTTGCTCCTTCATCATTAATATAAATTTTAATGTCTGGTCATATTATGATAAGTTCAGTTTTCTTACTTCTTTGGTGACATATATGTGATAAAATTGTTATTGACTCAGAAATCAAAAACAGAACTCATCCTTCCATTTTTTGTAAATGTTTGAGTTTGTGATTATGCTCTAGCTTGTGATCTGCTGGAGCAACTGAAACTCTTTTGATGGTTGAATGGGAACCTGGTGTAATGCATAATGATGATTCCAGTTACATGTAACTTCTGTGCATACATTTTTTTTATGCAAATTAATTTATAAATGTAATATTCATTATGTCATGATGAATTTTCAGATGGAAGGACAAACATCACTACATGGACAAGTTATTGAAATAAATGTAGATGTTCCTGAGAGGGAAAGGAGCCGTGGAGGAAATAAGATCTGTGGGGAAGCACCTTGTGGATTTGCAGATGCTGCAACCAACTCTAATGATGCCAGAGAACGATCAGCTTCCATGCGGAAGCTTCTAATGGCAGTTGCACTTTGTGTTGTGTTCATGAGCATTGAAGTGTTTGGTGGCATCAAGGCCAATAGTTTAGCGATATTGACTGATGCAGCACATTTGCTTTCAGATGTTGCGGCTTTTGCTATTTCTTTGTTCTCTTTATGGGCAGCAGGATGGGAATCAAATCCTCGTCAGTCTTACGGATTTTTCAGGGTTGAGATTCTTGGTGCTTTGGTTTCCATCCAGCTCATATGGTTGCTTGCTGGGATCTTAGTATATGAAGCTATTGTTAGACTCATTAATGAGACAAGTGATGTTAATGGATTTCTAATGTTTCTTGTTGCTGCTTTTGGTCTTGTGGTGAACATCATCATGGCTCTTGTGTTAGGCCATGATCATGGCCATGGCCATGGCCACGGGCATGGTCATGATCATCACGATCATGGTATTGGCCACAGTCATGGATCAAGGATCACCACAGATCATCATGAAGAGCACTCCAGAGGTGAGCATCATGATCACTGTGATGAAGAAAAAGAAAATCCGAAAACTGGGCACCACCATTTCCACGATGAACACCATCATACTGGTGAAGTTCTTGCTGAGCCGTTGCTACATAAACCAAAATGTGGACCTGAACAAAAGAAGCAACAAAACATTAATGTACAGGGGGCTTATCTCCATGTACTCGGAGATTCTATTCAGAGTATCGGGGTAATGATTGGAGGGGCAATCATATGGTATAAGCCTGAATGGAAGATAGTTGATTTGATCTGCACCCTTATCTTTTCAGTTATTGTTTTGGGTACTACATTTAATATGTTGCGGAACATACTTGAAGTTCTAATGGAGAGCACACCGAGGGAGATAGATGCTACAAAACTTGAAAAGGGGCTTTTGGTGATGGAGGAAGTGGTGGCCATTCATGAACTGCATATTTGGGCCATCACAGTAGGGAAAGTCTTGCTGGCATGCCATGTCAAAATCCAGCCAGAAGCAAATGCAGATCTGGTGCTGAACAATGTGATTGACTATATCAGAAGGGAGTATAACATCAGTCATGTTACCATACAGATAGAACGTTGAGGTGAGATAGTGTTTTAGTTGTCTCTGTGGTCTGTTTCTATAGCTTCCATTTCTTAGATCATTTGGATGGGCTTTACTTTTATTAGTGATAGCTCTTCAGTGTTTGAGCATTGAAATTGATATGTAGGCAAGGGATAGTTGATTATTATTTTAATTTGCGCATGATAACTGCTACTGTGCTACATGCCTAAAATTTGTAGTTGAGTTAAATATATATTTAGTTTTGTGATTCCCCTCTTTCATGCCGTTGTATACCAGTTACCACTTTAGTTTCATAGAGACATATAATATTCTCTTTATGGGAAGACAATATCATCTGTCTTTGAGAGAAGAAAATGTATTTCTACAGCCACAGCCCAAAGGCATGCATCAATACATCAACCATTTATGGAAATTGGGGTCTACCACCTGCAAGTTTCTCAAGTGTCACAGGCGTCAAATGAGTTAAGCGGTTATTGCTCCTCTCAGTGAAATTTGTCCAGTTAATTGCTGGTGGAGTCATGATGTCGGAAGGTGGGGGCGGTGTTGTCACCCAACTGAATGAGTTTAACTCATGAATCACTAAGTATTGTTTCATTTGCTTATTGAATGACAACAGCACCTTCAGTAATGAGTAAGTACACAGGATGTAGTGCTTGAAGCCACTGTACTCAAGCTTCACCTTGGCGATGAAGTATAAGGTTCCAATGGCCTTTTGTTAGCTATGAAAAGACTCCTACAACAGATATTTGATTGTTACTGCTAGTAAGTTCCACTGTTACTGCTTGTTTACTTTTTCCATTTCTTTTTTTGATGGTGCCTCAAGTTGTGCAGTTTATCAATGAACTACACGACAGTGTCCTCAGTTTTGCAGTTCTTGAGAAGGAGAATGCATATGGTTCTGTGGCTATAAACAGAACGCAGGATAGTTCTATTGGTGGAAAATGTAGACCGTAGTTGAAATGGATAAGATTCCTAGACTTTGTTAGGAGAGTTTTGGTGTTGTTCTTTGGGATTTTGTTGGACTGCATTTGTCCTCTTTGTGAATTGTGTCTAATGTAATCTCAGTTGCATCTTGTGAAACTGCGATCACAGAACACACTCACATGCCTATCTTGGCACATATTAATATTATTCGATGGATTGTGAGCTCTTGGTTTGCTTCGCTGCCCACGATGTTGAGAGGAGGTTGCCCCATCTCACATTGGATGATTATCAAGAAAGAATTTTATATAAAAGAAACCGCCTTATACGACATGCTTCATGCTTTTGCGTCAGATGTTACTCTGCTCTGATACCAATTCAAGGATTAAGATTAATTGTGGCCTTTTCGCAGATCGTCTTTGTTATGTGAGGCTTCTCATAAACTTATAAGAGTCGGTGGCATTGTTTAGCTGCTTTAGCACACCATACAGCTGCCATCATTACTAACTAACATGGCCTTCTAAAATCCAGTGGCCGCTGGGCGATTGCTACCATGTTCTCCTGGAAGTGCACGTAACCCTTTTTTATTAACCATAGGGGAAAAAATCCACCTACTTACAAAAGCAAAGCAAGAGTTTGCATTACAAATAGTAATGATACGATTGATCAGACAAGATTTAATGGGACTAGTGATTTTATGCAGCCATTCTCTGCATTGAATATCTGCTTTTGGACTTAGTTTTGTTGATCATCATAACTAAAGCTGAAGCACCGTTAAGAAAGGACTCCCTATTGAATTAAAAGGCCATACTTGCATTCTAGGATCCAATCCCATCACGGACTTCAATTGGAGACAAAATTTATGTCCCGCGACATTTAATGCAAAACAATGGCCACAGCCACTGGTATAGGTCCCAGTCAAAAAAATTTATAAATAATTGATTGAAAAAAAGAGCACCAATGAACCTGCCCAAAATATCCTCAAGACACGAATTGATAAAATTTGAACCAATGCAATTGCTTTTAACCATTCACATTGCAACTCCAAATTCTCATCTATCAATTGAGAAAAAAACAAGAAAAAAAAAATGTGATAAATTGATTAGTCCTCAGTGTCCTTGTTAGGGTTACAAATGCCACTGTTGATGCCCTAGATAACAAGGTGGTCTGCTAATCATAAGCTTTGTGTTGGGCACCACCTCCCATGTGCAGCAATTTAAATAGATGAAATAAAAATAATAGAAGGAAAAAAGAAATGTGAGCAGAAGCTTAGGCGTTATGCACCAAGGCTTGTTGCATGATAATGGGATGGTGCCCTCATGTTTCGTTTTTTAGATTTACAGTAGGTTATGTTTTTAACATTTATAGTGGGTTATTTATAAATTTGAGTGGATGTTTGACATATCTCTTAAAAAGTCATTATTTAATAGGGATCTCTTAAATTATTATAATAAGAGATAAATTGAAAGAAAAAAAATTTAATATTATATATATTTTTTTATAATATACTAAAGTGTGGGTTTTTTTTTTTTAATTTTGCGAAGGGTGAGATCTTTTTTAGAATATTGTTTTCTGTTAAAAATATTGTAAGAAGATATATCTTTTTCAAGTTGGGCGAAGTAACTTTTTTAGTCGGGGCTATACGTGTATGATATCAAATTCCAAATTAATTTGTAAACAGAAATATACTTTTATGTAAGTGAAAAAACTCAGAAATTTGGAATGATGGAGGGACGGGTGAGTGAGTGGTGGGTGGTGAATAGTGAGGGACTTTCGAAAGCGCTAATAATAACAAATAAAAATTTAGATTGATTAAGAAAAATAAAATAAAATAAAATAAAACAAGCAGAGAAATTGATGTACGCCCGCCTACGCCTGACCTGTAAGCTGTAGAAAGAGTGGTCCCCACAACAATCTGTCTCCGCAGCTGGACAAAACTGCCACAGCCAATAATGCTTTTGGGACCTTGTAAACCAGGCAGGCAAGGGCAAAGGGCAAAGGGCAAAGGCCAAGAGGAACCCTTAAAAACTAAAAACTAAAACCCTCTCTCTCTCTCTCTCTCTCTCTCCTGTTCATTTTTCTCACCAACCCTCCTCAGTCCCCAAATATATCTGCTTGCTCCTCTATCTTAGTTCTTCATAAAAATAAAAAATAAAAAATAAAAAAATGATAAAATAACACTTTGGCTTAGCCTCCTTTCCACCTTTCATTCTTCATCGCAATCCTTTTTTTCGCCTTTCCTTCACCACATGTTTTACTCGTCTTCATTTTTCACTGTAATTGGTTTCTTCAATGGTTTAACAATTATTATGCTATTTAAGAGTATCACCAACGGAAGACAGATTAAACAAATCTCCTGAGTGATTGTAAATGGGGTCTCATTTCATTTATTACTACTAGTGTTTCGTTAGTATCACTCTATGGAATGTTTGTAACTCACTGGGAGAGAGAGAGAGAGAGAGAGAGAGAGAGAGAGAGCAAGAATTTAAGGCACAATACTTGGGACGACAGAGTTCACGTTTGCTGTAATGGAGAAGCTCCAAGGACCCATTAATCCTTGTGTATGTTTCTTTCTTCATTTTAGTACCTCTCTTTCTCTTTCACTCTTTCTTTTCTCGTATCCCTTTTCTGGAATTAAGATTTGGAGTGCATTTACTCCTCGATTAATTAAGTGCTTGCATTCAATGCAATGTGTGGTTTTTATTTTATTTTTTTCTGGGTAATACTAACATTTGCTGTTGCTGTTGCGGGTTTCTTTATTTACATTCCATCCTCATTCCACTTTTGTTCTCTTTTCTCTGTTGAGACTGAGCAATTTTATGTTTTATCCACCAATGCATGATGAAGCATGATTGTACTTTCTCTTGCGTTGAAGGGTAGGTACGTAAAGCCCATTCTGCTAGCAGTTTCTTTATTTATTTGTCTCTGGGTTTTTGTTGTCCTTCAGTTCTTGGGAGACCATTTGAGAGTGGAGTGCTTAGAACAAGAATTCATCAACACGGAGGCCTTAAGATTTGAAGAAGAAGAAGAAGAAGATGAAGAAGGACCACAATTTACAACACCACCAAGATTAGAAGACAAAATGCCATTTCTTCAGATGCTTCAAAGTGTAGAAACCCCATCTGTTTTCCCTTTCAAAGAACCAAACTTCCAGACACTGTTGAGACTTCAACACCTGAAGAAACCATGGGAAATGGTTAACCCTTTCATGCCTGAAATGGAGGAAACTCAAATTCAAGCCCTAGAATTTGAAAGTTGCGTCACTCAAGAAATACTAGACTTGCACTCACCGGTCAAATCAGAAACCAAAGACCTTCAAAACCCACATTCAGTAACTTCGTGCATCGAGGGTTTGAGCTCAGAATCAAACCAAGAACTTGCACAAGTACAACCCAACTCGGACTCAGTAATAAAAATTACTCACCAGCCACAACAACAAATCAGAGCTAAACAGACCCAGTTCTCCAAATCCCCTCCAATCACCAGAGAAAAAAGAAAAAGAAAACGAACAAAACCAATAAAAAACAAAGAAGAAGTAGAGAGCCAACGCATGACCCACATTGCTGTTGAACGTAACCGCAGACGCCAAATGAACGACCACCTCAACACTCTTCGCTCCCTCATGCCTCCCGCTTACGTTCAAAGAGTAAATTAATCTAACAATCCTTCTGATTTTTCAAGCATAACAACGAAAGTTTCGTTTTTTTCCAGTAACTGCTTTTCATTAAAGATTCGTTTTTTATTCCTTATTTTCTTTGGTTGGGGGTTTAAAGGGTGACCAAGCGTCTATAATTGGCGGTGCAATAGACTTTGTGAAGGAACTGGAGCAGCTTTTACAATCTCTTGAAGCACAAAAGAGAATGAGAATGGGCACAACAAGTACAGCCACCGTAGAAGGCTGCGATAGTGCCACGTCAACAACCACCACCACCGCCACAGACAAGGTCATTTTGACCAATGTGTACTCTGTGTCAAGGCCTGAAATTGACAATTGCGATGAGAAAATGAAGGCAGAAAGCAAGTTGGATGGGGCTGAGACTGAAGTCATTGTTATACAGAATCATGTTAATCTCAAGATTCATTGTCCCAGAAGGCCTGGTCAGTTGTTGAAAGCCATTGTAGCACTCGAAGATCTGATGCTTACTTTTTTGCACCTCAATATTACTTCCTCAGAAACTACAGTTCATTACTCTTTCAATCTGAAGGTACTTGTTTCAATTCTTTTGGTTGACCATTTTGACTTGGGTCTCAACAAATTAGCTCTACAAACTAAATGGTTTTCAAAATTTGGTTTTGCTGAGTACAGATCGAGGAAGACTGTAAGCTAGGGTCAGCAGAAGAGATAGCAGCAGCAGTTCATCAAATATTTAGCTACATCAACGGTAGCTGATTCGTCTATTGATTGAAGACAGCTGACTTTAATTGCTTAGGGAGGATTAGGGTTATTAGAAAGAAGAAACTAAGAGGAAGAGAAAATCAAATTACAGAAAAAAGAATAAAAGTTGCGCTAATGGTGGTGGTGGGGGGGCGGCAGATAGAGGGCAGCTCAGCTTGAGCTTCGAGCCGTGTGGTGGTACCAGAGAGGCTAGCTGCAGGGCGCAGGCCAGACCACATGATGTTTACTTGTTAACCTAAAAAAAGCTCCTTTTTGTGTTTTTTAATTATTAGAATATGTAATTCTGTTAGTTATTATTATTGTTCTTTTTCTGAAAGATTTTTGGATTTTGAGTGGGTGCATGTGAAAGGGTGTGAGATGAGATTGGGAAGTGGGACCACACATGCCTGGCTGAAGAAGGATCGAGTTTTGAATGTCTAATTTTTCATGATTACATATAGCGAATGATGCTTCTCTTTTCATTTTGACTTTGGGTTTGTGTCTGTCTGTATATACAAAAGATGGTGTTGGTGCTTCATCATTAGACATCCTTTCTTTCTTTCTTTCTTTTTTCTTTCTCTCTTTTTGTACCTTCTTTTCGGCTTCGTTTTTGCTAGGTACCCTTTAGCCTAGGTTATTGTAAAGTAGAAAATAATGATTTATTTGTTAATTGGGTGACCTTTTGAATGGATCTTGTTCTCTTGTCATTTTTCAAATTTTCTTTCTGAAATTGTTACAAGTCTGTCGAGCGTTACCATGAAATCAAATTTTCTTTCTGAAATTGTTACAAATCTTTCGAGCATTATCATGAAATCTTACTAGTCCATCCAAAGTACCCTTTTTTTGAAAACAAGAAAAAAAAAATCCTTATGTGGTTTGTCTGTACATCTCTAATTCTATTGATTATTTGTAATTATATTTCGTTTATTTTGCCTCTTTTGAGTTGTTTTTTTTTCTTTTCCTTCTAATTGTGTTTAATTAAAAAGAATCATTTTAACCATATCCAATGCTTAATGTGAAATGGAGAAACGGCGTAGAAATTAAATATGAAGAAGATGGGTAATAGTAGCTGGAGAAGGAAAAATAATGATAAGATTATGAAACCCAACGGACGGCCTCCATTTCACGACACAGGATCACCTATTTCTATTCGTCAGTAGACATATACCGTTTCTCCAGTCGGTTGACTCAGGCTTGACCGTGGCGTCAGAAGGGGCCAAATTCAGTAACTTTTACTTACCAGCTAGCAGTAAAATGTAAATAATTTTATAGATGAATGGAATGCACTTGAAAATGGCGGTGAGCAAAATTTCAACAGTGACGAAACTCCTTAACAGCAAGTGCATGGGCACGTCACAAGAACAAGATGAAGGCTGTGACCTGAATTTCTCAACAGTAGCATGTCGGATATTAAGGCAACAAGTAACAGGCAGTGATATGATTTATCAATAACTTGATATGAAAAGAGAAAAAAGAGACGATAGAAGTGACGTCTGTGGAAGATTTTAGTTTCAGGAAAGGGTTTTTGACGAGAATGGGCGAAGTCAAAGGGTGTGGGGGTGGGCGTGTGAGAGAGAACAAGGGCGTCAGGGCCCTTCAGGGCAACGTCCCACCAGGCTCCAACACAGAAATTTGTCATGCAGGCCAAGGGGTTTCAGAAACGGAGCAACACGCATCCCCATGCGGTAGAAAAGCATCGAGATACGTCTGCGCTATGCTCGCATCCACAGACTAATCACCTTCCCCTTTCTAGCCCCAGGCCAGTCCAGTCCTAGTCTTAATTTTTACTTGGTTCTCGTGTCCCTCTCTATTCCCGCTTTTTAATTTCGCCCTCCTTTATTCGTTTGCATTTTCTTATAAATAAATAAATAAATAAATTCAAATGCAATTATGCCTGTGTTAGTTAATGGGTACAATTAAATCTTTAAGTAATGCGTGAAGTGGAGACGCAGCCTCGGCCTCGGGCATCTCCAAACTTGATAGTAGAGCCGAAGGAAGGAACATTGGTTTCGCATCTCGGAGTCAGTGATGTTTTATTTGGAAAGTCGAGCCAGCAATAGCGTACATGCGTTGTGTGCATATTCAACTTTTTAATGTGATTAATCTCGCATTTTCACAACATTATTCGCATTATTAGCTTATTTTAAATATTGCATTTCCATATTGTCATTGTCCCAAGGTGCCCTTCTTCTTTTTGTGTGTGTGTGTGTGTCTATATATATATATATATATATAGCCGTCACCTGTGTGTAGACTTTGAACCGTCCAGAGCGATCACCTTTTTATCAGACATTGAACTTTTCTTCTGTTTTATTTTTCAGCCGTTTCCTTTTTCACACTCTTGCCCAATTACCAATGAGGTGACAAGGTGACTATGTTCCCCATGGCACTATGCATTTCAATAATGAAGTTGCTAAGCGTACTTAAAGTAGATAGAAGGGCGACAAAAACGGTAGCATATGCTGCCGTTTTGTGGGTCCTATTTTCTCTTCTTTTTGGATAGGCCTAAAATAATAAGTGAAAATATTAAAATAATGAACGGAAACGAACGCATAAGAAAAAAAGTAATAATACAAATAAAAAAACTCATCATCTTAAAACTAAGGAACTCAGCCAAACCCACCAAAATCTAATTTGTATTTGTTTGTTAATAGAAAATAGATGAAATAAAACCAGCGGCCATTATCTTGGGGATCTGCATTTGGTGCTAAGGAACACGCCAACAATAAAGGCAGTTGATGAAATTGTTACTGCGTAATTGGTAACTTTCTCTCTCCCATCACATTCAAATAAAACTAGTTTCTAGATGTGTTTTATTTATTTAAATTTTTAAATTTTTTTAATTTAAATTGTCAAAAAATAATGGATTAAATTTATAAAAGTTTTTGGGCGTGTTTTATATATTTAAATTGATAGAAATTTTTTTATTTTAAATTATTAGAAAGTAATGGATTAAATTTATAAAAGTTTCTGGGTGTGTTTTATATATTTAAATTGTTAGAAATTTTTTTATTTTAAATTATTAGAAAGGAATAGATTAAATTTATAAAAATTGTTGGGTGTGTTTTATATATTTAAATTGCTAGAAAATTTTCAATTTAAGTTAGAAAATAATGGATTAAATTTATAACAATTGCTGGACATGTGTTATATATTTAAATTGTTACAATTTTTTTTTTAGTGTTGGGCATGGTGGAGGTGGCTCGGTTGACTTTGTTATAGGTCGGTGTGGTGGCAACAACTCTGACTGCAAGGTTATGGCTTTTGTTTTGTTGGTGGTGACTCCGTTGTAGATCGTTAGTAGAGTGGATATGCAAGCGTTGAGGAGAAGAAAGGATATTGTTTAGAGCACTGGGGACGGAGTGAGTGTTGGGGACAAGTGGATCACGTTTGAGATAAGAAGATATTTCATTATTTTTTGTCATTTTTAGATCTTATTTCACTAACTCTTGTGGGCTACTTTCTTCTTTCTTCATTTAGCATGTGCTGCCGTTCTATCGTCCTTCTTTTTTCATTCTCTCTATTTAGCACTATGCTTTCAATAATTAATGCCACTAAGAGGAGTTGAACGGCCAAAATCAATGAAAATACTATTGGTTATCCCATCGTATTGACATAAAAGGAGGTAAAAGAAATACCAAAAAAAAAAAAAAGAGGCTGAATTACTAAACTTATATCAATTAAAGAGTTGTGTCTAATATCTTAAAGGAATTTAATTATTAAACTATATTTATTTTATTTGGTACAACTCTTAAATAGATATAAGTTATAGTATCTTGTAATTTAACAATATTTTCTTTTATAATGAAAAAAAAGGCAAAAAAGTGATTAAATCCCATCCATCTATTCATTTTGTTTTTTTTTTTTTGTCTCTTTTGGAATATGATCATCAATAGAAAGACAGCAATCAAATCAAATCAAGTGTCATCGCAACTTAATTATTTATCCTCCAAAAACAATAAAAATTACGGAGCAAAAATAAAAAAAAAATAACATTTTAGACGGAGAGAGTTCTATGCAAAAATAGAAAGAAAATTGATGAAAAAAACAATTTAGGGGATGTAAAACCAAAAAAAAAAAAAAATGCAGGCACTTAAACGAATCGCAATGAAGGGTTGAATTGGCGAGGCAACAGCATAATTATTTACTTCGACCATTCACTTCCGTAATTCTTACCAGCGAGAGAGCTTCATAAAATATATAGGTCGTTATTAAATATTGGTTTTTCGACTGTTACGATCTAAAGACAAAATCTACCATCTTATCAACAAATTCCAAAGAAGAAAGGTGTGGGGAAATCAATGTACTATTGTTGCGCAGAGCACTACAAGCTAAGCTACTACCAGTCTTATTTACAGAACACTACAAATTCCAAAGAGAAACAGTATCTCAAATTTATATTTTTTTAATTTTTAATTAAGTTAAACCAAAAAAAAAAAAACAACAACAACAAACAATGCCTCTGACTTTCTTTTAACCCTTTGGCTGTGTGTTGAGCTGGTTAAACCAGTTATGTGAGCCCAAAGCTGACGTCTAAATTTTACTAGTGGGGTCCTGATTAGAGATTCCCCAGCCTAGAGTATCCATATCATCATCACAAATGATCGTAGACCCCGGAGACATTTCTCTCTCTCTCTATTTTTCCCTGGAAAAACCGTAATGTTCACGTGATTTTTTAGGGAGCTGGAAGTTACAGCGGCAGTAACTTAGCAATTCTCACATATATTTCCGTCTCTCAAGATCCGACGTATGGGTCAACAAGATCATCAGGTTTACGGTTTTTCCAGGAAAAAGAAAAAAGAGAGAGAAATCTCTCTGGGGTCTACTTAGCAGCTTCCCACATATATATGTATGACGAAACGGATGGCCTGATCACCGTACAATCAATCAATACATCCATCATCTTTGACGTGGTCAGCTTCAGTCCCTCACCGCCCCCTCATCTTCTCTACTAATTACGTTAAAATAAAAGAGAATCGAAACGGTCAACAAAAATTTAAATAAAAAAAAAAAAAAGAGAGAAAGGAATAGGTTTTTATGAGAGGGGTGTCTTGTCCAGTCAATCACGCTTATCAGTGCGCGTGTGGCCACTGATTGCGATGCACTCAGACAGAAGTAGAACCCTTTTTGTTATTTGTTGTTGTTTGAGATCTTTTTGAAGATTTTTAGAAAAAAAAGCATATGTTGCTTTCGGCGATATCGTATGCGTGTGCCCTCTGCCCCTCTGGGCCTTGGGCATAGGCATATGGGCAAAGCTTTCCAATGTTTCATTGGTCATATTAGGAGTAATTTTCGTGAGATGAGGTTAGTAAAGGAAATTAAAAAAGTAGAGCCCCCAAATCGATGCCCATCATGTGAAGGTCTGGGCACCGGTAGGGGCCAAGTGCCACACCGTGCATGGAAGTTACGTAGGAATGGAAGGGTGAAACTTTAGGCCAAAAAGTGAAAAAGAAAATGCCCTTTTAAGACAATTTACACAGCAAGAGAGCAAAGCATCGATGGAGACCAAATAATGTAATTTGCAGGAAAGTTAGTCAAGAAGACGGACAACTCGTAATGTGGGGTCGTGGGATCAGTTAACTAATTTTTTGTAATAGGGGGAGACAGACACAGAGAGAGAGAGAGAGACTCGTCATTCATGGGGATTGAGATTGGGATGTGAGGCTTTGGTTATTGGATCTTAGCAATAAAAAGGCTCCACTTTTGCCCGTTTATTGTTTTACTTCGAGCTCGAAATGGGACCTTCAACTGCCCATGCCCTTTGTTTTTGTCACCGTAGCTTTACCTTTATAATATTCTTAAATCCCCTGTCACCAAAAGAAATTAAAGCAAAAGAGTGATGAATGAGTTTTTTTTTTTTTTATAATTTATTTGGAGAATATATATATATATATATAATAAAAAAAATAATTATTAATTTTTTATTCAAAATGGAAAGATATATTTACATTCCAATTTGTATGATTTATTTAATTTATAATGAATATAAGTAAAAATAGATTTAAAAATAAAAATAATACTGTAAAATTATATTGTTAAAAGATTGTTGACTATTATGAAAACAATAAAAGGTAAGTGGTGTATATTAATTTTACTATAGAGAAAACTGACAATTTACCTTTCTGTTAGGATAAATGGTGTATATTAATTTTACTATAGAAAAAACTGACAATCTGCATTTCTGTTATTCTTTGATTTTGCATAATCACTTTTTCTATTCAAGTACCAATATATGTACTGAAAATCTATTATAAAACTATCGAAATTAACGTTTTTCGTTCAAATTAATCCAAAATTTGGAAGTGAACCATCGCCCACCAAGTCTAACCACGCGATAGTTCATCGTTTAGATGCAATCAATCTGAAGGACAATCCATTAACCAGACTGATTGCACTATCATCGCTCAAGTATTAAAAAAAGAAATCTATTGATACGGTTAACGGAATCTCAAGACATACCATTTTTATTTTGTCTATGGGATGGGAATTTCTACTTGCCTATTTGGTCCTCGTATTTTCATTTTTTTTCCTTCTTTTTTAATAAACTCATATTTATGTTATTATACTTCTAATATTACTAAAATTTTGATAAGTTACATTTAGAAATAGGACGGGGATATTTCCACCCCATTATTTCATAAATCCATCCCAGTTTTAGAAAATAATAATAATAATAATCAGTTCTCATTATTTTTAAAATATACAAATTAACAAAAAGTTTGACAATTAACCAACAGTTAAATCTTGCTTTTAATTTTTTTCCTTAAGTATCTTTTTGACTATTTTACCCTAATAATATAAAATGAGCTCTTAGATCTAATGTTGTAGGTATTTAGTTTCATTTGATTAAATTTCTAAAGTTTTTCTTTTTTTATAATTTTTTTTAAAATAATATGATTTTAATATAATTATTTCTTAAGAGTGATTTAATATATCACCATCCTCATAAATAAGTCCATAAAAACAGACAAATAAGAGGCCGTATAAATGTCTCACTTGCGATTTTGACAGAAGCTTCCCAAGACAGCGTGAGATAGTTTTGGGCCGGTGGCCACAAAGCTACTCAACAGTCGTATGAAGGCCATCTTAACATAGTCTGGCCCAAATATCGACTGTTGGAGCAAGCGATTTGTTGGTCTTGGCCTTGATTTTTGTAGCTAGGCCGGACGTCAGATTGGCCCATACTTGACTCACCTTAGTGGCTATGACACGCGCGCACGAATATGTGCAACTAATTACAACTGAATTCAAATTAACATAATAGCGTACGTAGAAATTCTCAAATGCTTTGCACTAAAACATGAATTTCATGCGGATATAACTAAAATATAAGAAAAAAATAAATTATAATGTATTATTTTTTTATCTTTTAGTGTTTGGGAGTCTTTTTTTTTTTGTAGTTGTATTCGTACATAATCTGTATTTTAACATCTACCATGTGAGAAGTTATAATTGTATATCATTAATACATAAATTAGATTTTTAAAGAGTTTGATAATGGTATGCTACTATAGTTTAGAAACTAAATTAATTTTATTCTATACTTGTATAATAAAAAATTTATAATATCTATAATATTTTATTAAAATTTTTATTTATCTTATTTTAACATATTTTATTTCATAATTTTTTTTTCCTTATAGCAAGTGTGGTTTAAAAGGCACAATACCTTAATACCAAATATAACTTTACTTGGTACATAATTATCCTCTTGCCCAAATTACAGTTTGAACCGGAAATTTTTATTGACACAAAAATTCTTTAGTCCGAGTAAAATGCTCCGCTAACCTCTTCTCCTTAAAATTCAAAAACTTCACTTACGTTTTCAATCGCCATCAAGTACCTACGAAGATATTTTCTCTGTAGTGACATATTTTACTTGATTTCAATTTACCCTGTTGGGAAATATTTTGCCATTTGTTCAAATTCACCGAGTATTCCTCAACTGGTTATCGCAAAGGCGGGCGATATTAATTTGATGTAAAGAAAGATAGCACAGTCAATTTTTTTCTGGCACCAACAGATCAGAACGGAGGTCCTACCTGGAGCAGCCTATCCAATCAAACACCTTAAAATGCCTATCCAACTGCCATGTCAGCACTATCTGGATCAAACAAATGAGTGGCTCCCTTGATCCAGACTTGGAAGAAGCAGCATCTCCACATTCCCAAGTTAGAATTATCAAACACACCCCACAAAACTAAAACCGGAATTTAGAAATTAAAACAAAAAGGGGGGAAAGAGAACACAATAAATCACAACAAAACTAATTAATAATTATTTGCAGCCTTTTTCTTCAAATTTTGCCTCCTCTGTCTTCTCACAGGATCCGTAGCCATGGCCTCCCGGACACTATCAATCTCTTCCTCCTCAACTCTTGTTGATGCCAAGGCTCCTCGCCAGTCGGCTTCTGCCTCTACACAATGTGTATCTCTTCCTACACTCCCGCCACCGCCGGTTCCCTCTCAAAACCGCCCTTGGAAGGCAACTACTTATTGTGAGTCAAGTCACCTCACCTGATGGCTGATACATGCACTATATACGGATCTTGTCATAACATGGTCTTGGTATTTCTCAGGTCGAAAGATTGCCCGCAATGTCGTGGCTATGGCAACAGGGGAGGCTCCAGCTGAAGTTGCTGCAACTGAGCTGCCAGAGATTGTCAAGACCGTGCAAGAAGCTGTAAGTTTTCACACATTTTATTGATTACCACTTGCTCTCTGTTGTTAATTGCTTTTTCTTTATTTTTCAATTGTGATTTTATAATTCTGTATCTGGAATGTACAGTGGGAAAAAGTTGAGGACAAGTATGCGGTGACTTCACTTGCTGTTACTGGTGCTATGGCAGTATGGGTCTCTACGGGAATGGTTTCGGTGAGATTCCCCTTGTGCATTTCCTCTCCGTTACTATTAGGCGGTCTTAGCTCTCCGATAACCCTAATAATTTCTCTCTCACACATCGAGCCTTGGGTCAGAAGCATAGACATCTGTAAATCTATTAAACTGTTGGGCCGAGATTATTGGTGAAACCGAGTTCTAATACTAGTGTTAAGAGATCCTCGGCCTCTCTCATTTCTAAAAACTAGCTTAAAATTCACCACCAACCCACTTCACAATTGATGTGAGATAACCCCAACAGTTACCATATGATTTTGTCGTGTTATTTTCTACATGTAAATCAATTCCCAAACATGAACTAAAAAAGTTGGTCTTTTTTGTACCAGGCAATTGATAGGCTTCCTTTAGTTCCTGGAGTTCTCGAGCTTGTGGGCATTGGCTATACCGGGGTAAGTTGGAAAAATTAGAAGATTTTGTTACTAATTGCATATATAGAATTAGAAACTAACTTAGATATGTAGAAATTCTCTCCTATTTTCTCATGTGCCCACTTTCTTTGTTGTACAGTGGTTTGCATACAAGAACCTGGTTTTCAAACCAGACAGGTAATTGCAGATTTTGCTACATCTTATGAACTTGACTGAAGCATATTATTCCAGTGTCATTTGGCTTGTTTTTAGTACTTCTAAGAAATTTTCCTGTCCTCCTCGAGTGATTTTTTAACACGTGGTTATAAGATTTCAGGGAAGCATTAATACAGAAAATAAAAGACACATACAAGGATGTAATAGGGAGCAGCTGAAGGAAACCAAAGGAATGGTACCGCTGCTGAGATGATGAGGTAAAGTTCCACTTTTTGAATAGAATATCTTGCAGCATTAATTGAGTATAAGGATGTAAACATTAATGCTTCTTCTGTTGGCATTAGGTCCTAACCAGAGTAACTAAAACTCATGTGATGTACTTCTATCCTTTTAAATACATGTCTGTATCTACTAAATGCTCCCTTCTCCCTTTCTTTCCTTATTTTGAAGGCCCTGGACAACTTAAATAGAAAAGTTCATTCATGAGTTTATGACTTTCAAGTTTCTTTTTCCTGCTTCATTTTGTTTCTCCTTTCGCAAGAGTCCAATTTATCTCAGCTAAATGGTAAAAGAGTTATTGAAATAGAAACAGAAACAGATACTAAAGGGAATACAACAAAGAAGACACATTAACCCAAATATATACGGATAAATTAAAATACGTAATGTTATAGCACACCATATTTGTTCCTTATTATAGTAAATAGACAACACAATCACAAACACTTTTATAACAGCAATTAAGGATATTAAATCTACTTGAAGAACTCCATGATGTAGAGATTACAGACATAAGAGGCAAAATTAATACCCTTAAATCCAGCAGCAATTGCCAATTCCGTGAATTCTTTTTTGGTTCGCTCCCTTCCTCCTCCATCTCGAGTCATCAAAAGTACATCCAAAAGTGATGTTTCTCTTGCAGCAGAGCTAACCTCAGGTATCTCTGGAACTATCGAATTTATAACAATTACCTTCCCGTTATCTGGAACGGCTTGGTAACAATTTTTCAGTATCCTCGAGCAGAGATCATCGTCCCAACAGTGAAGTATCCACTGCAGATTCCCATATTAGTTACACGTGTTTAGTAGAATGACTTTAAAAAGGAAGAACTATGATCACTGATGCCTTCAATTCCTTCATGTGATTGGTCATTTGCAAAACTACCTACCTTCATTAGAATGGCGTCGCCTTTTGGAACGCTTTCGAACATGTTACCACCCACATGCTCCACGCCTGCAACATTTACAAATTAATTAACTAATCCGTATACGACTATCATAATCATGTGAATTGATTCATTGAAATACCAAGTTGTGTCTAACTAATTGAAGAACTATATATATATATATATATATATATATATACGGGTATAGATACCAGGGTAGGATGGAGCATCTTGTACAACATGAGGCAAGTCAAAGTTAACCGCCTTAATTTGGGGATATTTGGAAGCAATCATACTGAGGGTGACACCAAAGCCTCCTCCAACATCGATGAGTCGCTCAACGTTCTCAAAGCCCTTGTAATGTTCCAGGATCCTCTTCATGGCTATGGCTGAGTGGTTGAACATTGCCTTGTGATAAGCTTCATTGAACCTGGGGTTTCCGGAAGCGTACTCAAAGATGTGCATTCCATGCACCTTATTGAACGGTATTCCTCCCTCCATAACTGCATCTTTCAATCCCAACCTGCATGCATTTTTAAAATTAATTAATTTGACTACTTCATAGATTAGACCCGAAAGGGGGAAAAGAAATAATAATAATAATAACGTACCAGCTCTCCATGAAGACCTTGTCCAGAGGCAAGGCCATAAAGTGGCCCAACGAGGCTCCATCTTTATTACCAACAAAATATTTGGACACAGGGGTGAGACCATACAGCCGCTCGCCACCAGAAACAGAGCACTCAAGCACACGGTGGCTGACCAGAAGCCTAAGCATTCTGTCTAGCATCATCGGTGCTTTTACGTTTTGCGCTTGTAACTGCGTTGCAATCTCTAGAGCCGAGAGTTTGCCAGCTTTGGCTATGATTTCAAAAACGCCAAGCTGAATAGCTGCCTGGGTTGCCATGGGCAGCACTACGCCCATTGCTAGCTGCATGGCAAGTGAATAGCTCTCTTCTTCTTCTTCTTCTTCTTCTTCAAGTTTTTTCTGAGCGGATTTTTGATATTCCGATAAAGAACCCATTGCTTCTTTGCTTTATTTTTGGTTGATTAATATTGCTTTTATTTTACCTGGCGTATTGTGTCTGAAGCTTGAACGGTTCTCGTTTATAGAGAGGTACAAGAGCAAAGGATAAGCTCCTGGAGAAATTTTACCATATATTTGAAATTCTAAGTATTAATTTCTCATGAAACCACCCACTAATAGTAGATGGACTGGTGATAAATGTTAGAAATTTTTTAAGATAAAAATTTAGGTTTCTCTCTTTTTAATATCCCTTCAGTATTTTTAAATTTCAAAAGAATAGACAAATCATTAATATTAGTATTACTTTCTCTTCATTATCTAATTCACATTCTTTTGTTCTCTCTCCAGTCATCAACCACCATTTTAATGGCTGTTATCTTTTAAACCTTGTGCAAGGAGAAGAAGATTATTTTTAATGATAAAGATCTACTCCACGTAATAAGATTCTCTTATGAGTTGGAAACTCAGATATTTGTCATTTTATTTACATATTCGATTCGCTATTAAAATATGAATTGCTGGCTGCTTTCAAAAAATTGAAAATCAAAATTAATAATTCTGATTGGTCTTTGTTGCTTTTATTGTGTTCTACATTATAAAATCAGAACGACATTTTTGACTATATATTAAGCAATCTTTATCATTTAACTTATGGACGTGCCTCTCCAATAATTGTTGATCTGTTTCCCACGAATTTGCATTCATTTTAGATCATAATTTAAATAAGTTAAAAGATGGAATGGAATTAAGCGGAGTCAGAGCCGCCTCAAGAGCTTTAATGGCCCTAAGAGAAAATTTTAATTTAGGCTTTTTCGTGTTATTAGATGTGAAATAAAAATGTGTAGTAAAGAAATTATTATAATAATAATTGTTAGTAATAAATAGGAAAACAGATACATAATCACAAAAAAAAAAAAAGAACAACAGAACTGTGTAAAGCAGGTTAATCAATTATGATGGTCAATGTTTAAAGCATTAACATTAAGGGTCTTGTTAAGTTACCTCGTTTGTAACTTAACAGCTGCCTCTTATTAATTGTCTTGGATTGAGTGAAAAATATTAAAATGGAGATTTGATAATTAAGATTTGGGAGTTTTTTATTTTTTCTTTTTATTTTGGGGTGATCATACTACTTTCGTTTTCAATTGGTTAAAAGATCGAACAAAACAAGGAAAATTCTTGATGTAAAAGTTTCACTTCTACGTCATGAAACATGAAACAAACAACTAACAACTCCCACGTCTTTTTCATCAGAAAGAAGATAGATGGCAATAAATTTATGGATTTTTCTAAGTTACGTTTATACGTAACATACAGTCCGCTTGTCTTTTTTTTCTTTTGTTTTTTAATAAAATTTCATTGAAGTCCCTTATACTTTAAACATAACTTAAAAAAATTTATTAATTAATGAATTTTTAATTAAAGTCACTTATACTTTATTTTATTTATAATTTATTCATAATATTATAAAATTTTTAAATTTATTCAAAAATTTTTAAAATATCAAATTTACTCTTATAATTTTTAAATTCTTAAAATACCCTCCATTTAATTAAAAATTATTATTATTATTATTTTAAATGAAATATTATTATTATTATTATTATTATTATTATTATTATTATTATCAACAACAACAACAACAATAAAATTAAAATTATAATAATGGATTATTATTATTTTTAAATTCTTAAAATACCCTCCATTTATATTAAAAAATATAATTATTATTAATAGATTATAATTATAATTATGATTATAATAATATAATTTTAATTTTAATTTTAAATATATTATTATTATTATTATTATTATTATTATTATTATTATTAACAACAATAAAATGTATTATAATTAATTAATATATTAATAATAATTGATAATAATTTTTTAGTTAAATTGTTAACAATAATAATTATTATTAATAATTAATTTTTGAATAATAATAATAATCAAAATAATTAAAATACAAAATAATAATTTAAATATAATTATCTTCAAATCCAATTCATTTGAATTGGATTTTGGTAAAACACTTCAAATCTAACCCATAATATGATAATAATTAATAATAATTTTTTAGTTAAATTATTAACAATAATAATTATTTTTATTTATTTATTTATTTAGGGTAAGGAAATAGAGGATGAGGCCAATGGAGATGGAGAAAACGAAGAGAAGTACCTTTGCTCTTTAAGGTGGAGGTGGTGGTGATAAATTTATTGGGAATATTATTGATACGGTGTCATGTTGAGAAAATGAATAAATGAGTTTGATGACATAGGGTCTAGAGAGTGAGAATGATCTTGATCGGAGGGTGGGGAAAGAGAGAGAGTGTGATGGAAAAATAGAGGGTGTGGATTTGGAGATGTGTTTATAATTAATTAATATATTAATAATTATTATTAATAATTTTTTAATTAAATTGTTAACAATAATTATTACTATTAATTATTATTAATAATAAAAAATTAATTAATAATAAAAAATTAATTAATAATAATAATTATTGTTAATATATTAATTAATTATAATATCTTTTATTGTTGTTAATAATAATAATAATTTATAATAAATAATAATAATAATTGATTATAATAATAATTAATAATAATAATAATCATTTAATAATAATTATATTTTTTAATTAAATAGAGGATATTTTAAAATTTAAAAATTATAGGGATAAATTTAATATTTTAAAAATTTATGAATAAATTTAAAAATTTTATAATATTTATAAATAAATTATAAATAATGTAGAGTATAAGGGGCTTGAATGAAAGTTTACAAAAAAAAAAAAAAGACAACGGACGTAAGTTACGGTTGCCGTAACTTAGAGGGGTCCTAAATTTATAGCAGCTGACTTGAGCCGGCGGTGGGAGCAGCCAATGACAAATATAAAGACGTGGCTCATAATGGAGCAATCATGTTATTAAAAAAAAAAAAACTAAAATATCTTATCTGATATAGTTTTTAATTCAGATGGTCCAAAGTAGTTAACGGAGCCTTTGTTATTGTGACAGGTCCCGATTGGATTCTTCTATATAGTCAAAGTAATTTTAAAAAATTAAAAATTAATTTTAATGTTTAATAATTTTTTTATAAAATTATTTTTTATGAAATCATTTTATTTTATAATAAATTTTAAAAGATAAGAAATCAGTAAATTTTTAAAATCTAATTTTAATAATTAGTTTTATACTCAATACAATTTTATGTATATCATCATATGCATTATACCAATTTAAAATTATCTTTGTTATTTAAAAAATAGAATTATTAACTTTAAATAGATTATTATTATTATTATTACTAATTATATTAAGATAACAATATTAAAAAACTATAATATTTATTTTAGTTATTAATTGTTGTATATACATAAAAATATTTTATTTACATATTTGTAAATATTTAAATAAAATTTATTCATTATTATGTTTAATTCAGACATTTATATTCTTACAGTAATTTTACAGTAAGATTTATCAAATATATATAACTACTTTTAAAATTCAGATACTTTTAAAATAAATTTTACTAAGTATTTAATATATTCTCTTCACATCTGATTATTTCTATAGTCATCTAACAACAAATATTTTAAAAATTATAATATTACCAAACTAACCTAAGTCTCTCAAAAGTCACAACTCGAATAAATCAAAAAGCTTTTTTTTAGTTATTATTATAATTTTGTTCTTGGAATTAATATTTAAAAATATTATCCTTTAGAAAATATTAATATTAATTATTATTGTAAAAATCATGTTGGATCAGAGCTAATGGTGGTGAATGAAATAAAGATCTTATCTTCGAGTTTGTGCTAAATGATAATATGAAATGATAATTGCTATTTTTAGATATTAGCTTATGGTTTTTTTACGGATTTGTGTATTTTATATTTAAATTTGATAATTTGTGTTGGATTAATGTTGAAATTTTAATTTTCCTCTTGCTTTGGCTAAATTTAGAATTCAGTATGTTATGTGAAATTTTAAGTTATTATAAATTTAATGAACATTTATGATTTTAAATATGAAAAACCACAAAAAATCCACTATGTATTATTATTAGTTTAGTAATTATCAAAACCGGTGAATTTTTTTTTAAAAAATAAAAAACCATAGTGGGTTGTTGGTGGGTTTGATAATTTAAATTTTATGTAAATTTGAATTTGATAACGACAAACCCACTACGAGCAATGCCCATTACCATCTCTACAGTAATAATATCTGATGATGAAAGATCTAACCAACGATATTAACGAGCTGCAATTGACACTGAGATTGGCTAATCGATCAGCAACAACATTGGTCTGTCCTCGGACAATAGGAGTGATCTTGAAGTGCATGAAATTCACCACAAATGCAGCAGTTAATTAATTCCAACGATTACGCAATATCCATGGAGGGTCCAACTTGAGATTAGAAAATAAGTAACGACAAGAATCGAAACATAACCTCAAGCCATGAATAATCAACCTCTAGCAATAGCATTCTCAATATCTAGTAATATGGCCTATCATCTCCAAAAAAAAAAAAAAACATTACATACTAATGCCCAAAGACGTCGCAATTATTTCCCAAGCCGCTAAGATAAGTGCCAGACCGATCAGAGTTTTTAATTTTAAGTGTTGATTTTGAAAAGCTTCATAGTGATGCAACCTTTTATAAGCGCAAATAAAAGGATAGCCCAATCATATCGACACGTACAACAGTACATGGACAGTCAAGTAACAGAATGGCCTTTTTTTACAATAAAAAATTTTGTTACAACTTACAACCTATTATTGTCTACTATTAGCTTAAGTTTATACGCTTATGTAGTGTAATTAGAGGTCTACCGAGGAGCTGTATATACTTCTAAGCATATTTAGAGAGATACATATACCTTATATTAATTTGCGGGAGAGGATCTATTGAGGCTTGAATAGATGTCCTCCTATTGCTCCACTAAACCAAGACCTTAATTTGCTACGCTTTGAAGACAGAATTGGAGTGGATTAACTTTTAAGATTCAATTGGATTATATTATATTGGATTATAAAAAATACTATATTTTGTTTGATACAATATTGGGTAAGACTATGTTAATTTAATTTAGTAAAGCTAAATAATTATTTAAATAAAATAATATTTTAAAATTATATGGATAATTATTGACTTTGATATTTAATATTCAATGCTACTATAAAGAAATAGTTGAGTATTTTTATGTTTAATATTCAATATTAGTTTAAATAAATTAATGATTTTTTTTTGATATTCTATATAAAATAAAATTACAGGTTAAAAAAATTATGAAATTAACTTCTATGTTTAATTTTTAATAAAATATTCAGTTAAATGAAAAATAAAAGAGTGATAAAAAGGACACAATTCATGTTAAAGACTTCATTATGAACAATAACACTTCAATAACAGCTACCATCAAAGTAATGCTGCTGCTTTCTCTCCTTAAGGATTTCTATTGATCATATTATAATAACTCCAAATAAAATTTAAAGGCATGATGTGATAACTAGATTGAAAAAAAGAAAAAAGAAAAGAAAAGAAAAGAATCTCAATCATGGGTAACGACATGCCGATTTCCAATGTCATGATCCATGAGATGAAAAATGATATTTAATTTGGCCATCTAACCTTATTGTTAGATAAACAAGGTGCTTGATGAATGAATTACATGCTCGATGAAATGTCACACTGGAAGGTTGTCCACGCAATCATCATCATCAAGCATGCATAAAAGGAAGCTGCTAATCGAGACATTAATTTGACATGTAAGCAATCATAACTGAGGTGGCAAATGACTCAGCGTGGGTGAAGAATGTTCAAGAATCATGACGCAGAACTATGGAATCAATCCAATTTTGAGCTCGGAGTAGGCTTCTTCAGAAGCGCTGTATTATTGGCCGAAGACAGGCAACGCTAATGACCTTCCTGCTTTGATGGGTTATTTGCTCACCCCTCTACTAATGTTTTCGAATTTCACCAATTAGTTGCTCTTATAATTTTTTTAGTATATCCTGTTACTCCAAATTTCTAAAGAAAAGAACAATTTTTTTTTTCACTCTGATAAATTTTTCTGTTAAAAGAAAGTAATTGCGTATTATAAAAACCATAAAAATATAAAGTGAGTGGTAAACTCCAAAACAGTTGATATATTGAGAACAAAAGTGGCAACCTCCCTAGTTTGGCAATCCCCCTAATTTTCTTTTAGAATGAGAATTTTATGTAATTATATATTTGCATAACCATTTTGTCAGATAGAAATTATTAAATAATGTGGAGAATCAAAAAATATGATAGAGATAATAAATAATTAGTAATGTGTGACGAAACTTGCTAGTAATTAACTTTTGGGTTTAATAAAGGAATCTATATGGGCACTAACCTTGCTATTAGGAGAATTATGATTAATTTAAGGGTTAAAATTTGGTGTACAAATTTGTGTTGAAAAATAAGGGGGAGCGATATGTCAATCCCTCCCATAATTTGTTTTTACCATTTTAATCCTTAATAGTTTTTTAATACCTCATTTCATCTTGGTATTCAAAGAGTAAAAGAGAAAACACCTTGTTTAAGGGTAAAAATTACAATTTAATATTTAATAAATTAGTTCTAATTAGTAGAGTTATCAGATAATCACTTTATATGCGAAAGTGTCATATTTATTGTTCAACAATGTATTTTTTTTTCTTTTACTATTATGGACGAAATGAGTATTAAAATATATCATGGATATTAAGAGAGATTAAAGTATAATTCTAAAATTTGAAAAAAAAAAAAACTATTCCTGACTGGGTGGCTTATACGTAAATGTACATGATTAAGCAAACTCGGAAAAAATAACTGATAATACTTATTAATCCAAAGTTGAACACTAAGCATTAACTTGTTTGATAAGTCAGTCACACGTACAACAATAGTTCCTCGATCTATTTGTCTTAAGTTTTCGATGCCATATAAAAAATACACACAGCTCCAACTGCCTTGAAACTGAATATACTAAGCAATTGGCCTGTATATATCGCCTTGTGACAAAATGTCAATAAATTAATGCATTGTGTCTGGCGAAACCTACAGCGTTGACGTGTTCTCCTAGGAATTTTGATTATGAAATAAAATTTGCCATTACATAGAGAATCCAATGCGTAAAACATTTATTTTTGTGGATTAAATCTACGGGAGCCTTAAGTTACGTTTTAACATAACTTACTGCCGTTGTCTTTTCTTTATTTTGTTTTTTTATAAAACTTCATTCAGGTCCCTTATATTCTACTTTATTTATAATTTATTTATAAATATTATAAATTTTTTTAAATTTATTCATAAATTTTTAAAATATCAAGTTTACTCTTATAATTTTTAAATTTCTAAAATACCTTCTATTTAATTAAAAAATATAATAATTATTCAATGAATTATAATTATAATTATTATATTATTATATTTTAAATAGATTATTTATTATTATTATTATTTATTATTATTATTATTATTATTATTATTAACAACAACAATAAAGGTATTATTATTATAATTAATACATTAACAATAATTAATAATGATTTTTTAGTTAACAATAATTATTATTAATAATTAATTTTTTTATTAATAATAATAATAATAATTAATAGTACTAATTATTATTAACAATTTAACTAAAAAATCATTATTAATTATTGTTAATATATTAATTAATTATAAACTCATCTCCAAATTTATACTCTCTATTTTTCCATCACACTCTCTCTCTTCCCTCACATTCCTATCAAGATCACTCTCACTCTCTAGACCCCCAGTCATCAAATCTATTCACTCATCTTCTCAACATAACACTGCATCAACAATATCCCTAATAAATTTACCGTCACCACCTCCACCACAAGGAGCCAAGGTACTCCTCTTCGTTTTCTCCATCTTTATTGGCTTCATCCTCCGTTTCCTTGTCCCTAAATAAATAAATAAATAAAAATAATTATTATTGTTAATAATTTAATTAAAAATTATTATTGTTAATAATTTAATTAAAAATTATTATTAATTATTGTCCTATTATGAATTGAATTTGAAGTGTTGTATCAAAATTTAATTCAAATGGATTGGATTTGAATATAAGTATATTTATATTATTATTTTATATTTTAATTATTATGATTATTATTATTATTATTCAAAAATTAATTAATAATAATTATTATTGTTAATAATTTAATTAAAAAATTATTAATAATTATTATTAATATATTAATTAATTATAATACCTTTTATTGTTGTTAATACTAATAATAATCTATTTAAAATTAAAATTAAAATTAAAATTATATTATTATAATCATAATTATAATTATAATCCATTAATAATAATTATATTTTTTTAATTAAATAAAGGATTTTTTAGAATTTAAAAATTATAGGAATAAATTTAATATTCTAAATATTTATGAATAAATTTAAAATTTTTATAATATTTATAAATAAATTATAAATAAAGTAGAATATCTTTTAATCCATAATTATTAAATTCAATCCATAATTATTAATAATAATTATTGTTAACTAAAAAATTATTATTAATTATTGTTAATGTATTAATTATAATAATAATACCTTTTTTTTGTTGTTGTTGTTGTTGTTAATAATAATAATAATAATAATAATAATAATAATAATAATAATAATAATAATAATAATAATAATAATAATAATAATAATAATAATAATAATAATAATCTATTTAAAATAATAATAATAATAATAATAATAATAATAATAATAATAATAATATAATTATAATTATAATTCATTGAATAATTATTATATTTTTTAATTAAATGAAGGGTACTTTAGAAATTTAAAAATTATAAGAGTAAACTTGATATTTTAAAAATTTATTAATAAATTTAAAAAATTTTATAATATTTATAAATAAATTATAAATAAAGTAAAATATAAAGAACCTGAATGAAGTTTTATAAAAAAATAAAATAAAAAAAAACAACAGCAGTAAATTACGTTAAACGTAACTTAGGCTTGACCTAAATCTTATTGGAGAATTGCAAGTGTTGTCGCAAAATCTAATGCATAAAAAATTTATTGTCGTTGACTTATACGAGCGAGGAACATATTAGCATGCCGACTTAACCGAGATTCAAAGAGTATATTGACAAAAGCGAGGATTGTCGGGATAATTCCAGAACCAGCAAATTTAAACAAGTAAGATTAATATAAGCAATAATGGTCGTGATATTGAAGACGTCAGCACAACCGCTTAGAGCCGCACGAAAAATAATTCGACTGTCAGCTCAAGTGAAAAGCTGGGTGGCTTAATTTTTGTATTTTCCTTGTGTCTGCACTAGCAAACGTAATTTAGACTCAGCGGAAACAACTTTGAACAAAGTTATTGTAGTTGGCACTTACCATTTTCTATTTGCGCTATTGGTGGAAGCTGCCGGTTGTTACCATGCATCAAATTGAAGTGTTTTTTTTTTTTTAAAAAAAACTCATTCATTGATGAGTGGCTTGAATTCTCAGAATATATATTACGTGGCAAAGAGAGTGGTGGGTGACGACTGATCACTGATGGGGATAGCATTTACGGAAGGCGTTGAACGGTAAAATAAGGACTGACAATGATACAAGCTTGTCAAAACGTGCGTCGAACGTAACGGTGAAACTCCTTTAGAAATCGGCAGTCCCAGTATTGATTTTTATAAATTAGACGGTTATAGAGAACTCCGTGTGTAATATGCTACACCATATATTAGTAAAAGTATATCATATGCATAGCTTTTATCGATGGCCCCCTTGCATTTTAGTTAATAATTATTAGCACGCATTCCTTGTAATATATTTAAAAACTTTTTCCTACTTCCCTCATCATTATTTGAACTTGCAGATTGCCAAAAATTCTGTTTTTGCTAATTAATGTAATTAGTTTTCCTTCCTCGATCCATTTGTCAAATTAGCACTTACAATGTGGCGAAACTATTTTTATAATTAAGATAACTAATTCTAATTCCATACTATTTTTATAATATATATATATATATATATATATATATATATATATATATATATATATATATGGGTAAAACATTCAATTTTTTTTTTTTAATGGAAAAGTCAGATTTTAGATTTTTGCATTTCAGCTTGTGCCGTAACTGTTAAAAATGGGAGGCAATTTATGAGTACATTTTGGCAACACGTAATTTATTTTGTTATAATAATGACGCCAAAAACTGAAAGATGTACATGCTGTGGCTGCACCATGTTCCTTATTCTATCTAGTACAAGATAATTCATTAATTCACAACGTTTAGTAACAACAAATATGTAAAATCTGATCGAGCCTTAGGGTACTTTAGGAGCATTATTTCATTTCTATCATCGCGTGCGTGTAAACATTCCTCCAAGAGCACTCCTAATTTTTCCGCAAAATCTACTTGAAGAACTCCATGATGTAGAGATTACAGACATAAGAGGCAAAATTAACACCCTGAAATCCAGCAGCAATTGCCAACTCCGTGAATTCTTTTCTGGTTCGCTCCCTTCCTCCCCCGTCTCGAGTCATCAAAAGTACATCTAAAAGGGACGTTTCTCTTGCGGCAGAGCTAACCTCCGGTATCTCTGGAACCATCGAGTTCATTACAATTACCTTCCCGTTGTCCGGAATGGCTTTGTAACAATTTTTCAGTATCCTCAAGCAATGATCATCGTCCCAACAGTGAAGTATCCACTGCAGATTCCCATATTAATTACACGTGTTCAGTAGAATGACTTTAAAAAAGAAGAATAATGACACTGACCCCTTCAATACATTAATCCGATCGGTAATTTTCAAAGGATCATGATCCTCTCCTAGTGTTTTTCTCTCTTAATCTCTCTTAATCTTTCAAATTTAATAAAAAAAATTAGTTTAATTGTAAATATAATAAATAAAGCTGATTTAAAATTTAATTTTAGTCACTTATTTTCACTAAGAGAGATTAGAAGAGAAAAAACACTAAAATAGGATACTTATCCATTTTTCAAAACTACCTACCTTCATTAGAATGGCATCGCCTTCTGGAACGCTTTCGAACATGTTACCACCCACATGCTCCACGCCTGCAACATTTACGAATTAATTAACTACTCTGTATGCGACTATCATAATCAGGTAAATTGATTCATTGAAACACCAAGTTGTGTCTAACTAATTGAAGAACTATAGGTATAGATACCAGGGTAGGATGGAGCATCTTGTACAACATGAGGCAAGTCAAAGTTAACCGCCTTAATTTGGGGATATTTGGAAGCAATCATACTGAGGGTGACACCAAAGCCTCCTCCAACATCGATGAGTCGCTCAACGTTCTCAAAGCCCTTGTAATGTTCCAGGATCCTCTTCATGGCTATGGCTGAGTGGTTGAACATTGCCTTGTGATAAGCTTCATTGAACCTGGGGTTTCCGGAAGCGTACTCAAAGATGTGCATTCCATGCACCCTATTGAACGGTATTCCTCCCTCCATAACTGCATCTTTCAATCCCAACCTGCATGCATTTTTAAAATTAATTAATTTGACTACTTCATAGATTAGACCCGAAAGGGGGAAAAGAAATAATAATAATAATAACGTACCAGCTCTCCATGAAGACCTTGTCCAGAGGCAAGGCCATAAAGTGGCCCAACGAGGCTCCATCTTTATTACCAACAAAATATTTGGACACAGGGGTGAGACCATACAGCTGCTCGCCACCAGAAACAGAACACTCAAGCACACGGTGGCTGACGAGAAGCCTAAGCATTCTGTCTAGCATCATCGGTGCTTTTACGTTTTGCGCTTGTAACTGAGCTGCAATCTCTAGAGCCGAGAGTTTGCCAGCTTTGGCTATGATTTCAAAAACGCCAAGCTGAATAGCTGCCTGGGTTGCCATGGGCAGCACTACGCCCATTGCTAGCTGCATGGCATGCGAATAGCTCTCTTCTTCTTCTTCTTCATATTTATTATTCTGTTTGGGTAATTGTATTCCCGACAGCGAACGCATTGTTTCTTATACCTTTTTTTGCGTTTTGTGATTGAAGCTTTGAGGGGTGATTTATAGATAGGCTGCGGTTGGCTGCTACCCTTGTCTGCGATTCTCATTTTACTTCGGGTCAATATCGTCACTCTAGACAATTGATGATCGAATTAGAATTCAATACGGAGTTGAGTTCTTGTTGAATACTGAATCAATGGCTAAAATTGGTTTATATATATTTTTTTAAATTTATCTTGTATAATAACTATTGATTTAGTCTTAGCATTGAAAATCTAAATTCTTTTTTTTAACTCCTTATTTTTATAAAGTTTCAAATGCAAATGGTTAGTTAGAAAAAATTGGCTGAAAACTACTGGGCCATATCCTTGGAGGCCCTAGTAATATATGATTACCTGCTCTATAATAATTAATATAACTATTGATATTTACCTAGAAGAATTTTTCATAATGACAGACAAAATTAATGTTAAAATCATATGAATTTATCTTTAAATTGAGAAAATGATTAAAAAAATTAATTAACATATCTCACGAGCTTATTATTATTTCTGTTGCCATTTTGTAGCCCTTATGGATAAAAGATATAATTTTTTTTGTATATAATAATAAAAAAAAATCAGTGCAAATACCGCATTAAACTGCACAATTTTATAGTATACTAAAAAATAATTTTATTAAATGGCATATTTTCACAGTGTGTCTGCATTAAAAAAAATTGGGCACCCACATCTACACACACTTTATTTTTTATATATAGATATTTTTCAACATATATTTCTATTAATTATTAGATAATTATATTATCTTTATTAGAATCTAATTAAATAGATTCAAATTATCTAATTTTGATTATTATTAGTTATTAATCTATTTAATAGAATTCTAATAAAGATAATATAATTATTTAATAATTAATAATTATTTCCGCTCATGATAGTATAATAGAATTCTAATAAAGATAATATAATTATATAATAATTAATAATTATTTCCGGTCATGATTGGGCTTTCTAAGTGGCATGCATTTGTACAATTTTTGACAAATCGTCTCATGCTTTATTTGACTTAATTATCATATGGTAAATATAATTTCATTCAAAGAGTTTAAGTGAGAATACTTTATTATTCTTGCCCGGTGGCTAAGTGTGACCGGGGGTGTAAAAAAAATAAGGAAAAGCAAAGTCATCCACGCCTGCCCAACAATTCCTTCTATATGTCTACCACGTAGCACGTATTCGTTCATTTCTTTGATAAAAGGTTTTATCAGTTATCATTGGACTTCTGTTGGTTGTGAAAAAAGAATCAGGAGATCATAGGTTTAAGAAACATATATATAACTTGAAGGAAACCCTAATTGATAAGTTCGACCATTAGATTGAGTTCACAGTGCATAAGGGTGCCTTTAAAACTTGAATATTTTTAATCAATCAATATAATGCTTTCACAGATCATGACGGGGGACACTAGCTAATTGTATATTTATAGGATAACACAGATAACGTTTTATACAATTTTTATACATAGTCTTTAGACCATTGTATTATATTTTAAAGAAAAAGCTGGTTAAGCTCATATGGAGGACATACATATGATTTTATTTATTTTTTCTCTGTCCCTCTCTTTTTAATTACTAGCTATTTAATTTATCACCTTTCAATTTTTTCCTTAAGCAAAGCGATATGTAACTTGTTAGGAAATTTATGGTTGAAGCAGAGCCATAATAAAAATGAAATTGAAAAAAAAAATGAAGAACAAGCGCAAAGAGGTCACATAAATTTGCGTGGTTTAGTTTTTAGGTTACGTCCACAGGCGAAGAGAGAAGGAAAATATTTTATTAGTGAAATGAGAATTATAAGTATTGTAATATTTTAACTTATTACCCAGAACTTCAATACACACAATCTCTTAAATCACTAGACTTATAAGAACTTTATAATTTTAAGCTCTTAAATCTCACAAATACTCAACTCTTTCTCTCACACAATAGAGAAGAAAATCAAAAGAAAATTGGATGATGAAAATGAGGGAAACGACCCTCTTTATAGAGCCAAAATTTGGCTATTATTCACCATTTTATTTTGTTATTATTTTTTTCTTCAAATTGTGCTACTTCTAATTTTGCTGCTTTCTAAAATAGTAGCTTCCAATTTTGCAGCTCTATAAAAATGGTGGTTAGCATAGACTTGGGTGCACCACTGTTCTAAAAGAGCGGTGCACCATTTTCAACAATTCTCCAACTTGGAGATTTGATTGAGAATCAATCATATCTCCATACCATCCTTTCTGATTTGTCATTGTCATGTTGCTTATATTTTTGTAAGGCCAGAAGAGAATCTACTCCATTCAAACTTATCAGTATTGATTGGCTTGGTCAAAACATTTGCTAAGTTCTCCTTATTATGGATTTTCCACAAATCTACACTTCCGCCTTCTACCACTTCTCGAACAAACTGATACTGAACTCCTATGTGCTTCATCTTAGAATGAAAGATTGGATTTCTTGTGCAAGGCACTCTGATTGTTACAAAACACAGGAATTTTCTCTTATTTATACTCGAGTTATTCTATTAACCTTTGTATCCAAATAGCTTCATTGTAACCTTGTGTAGCTGTTATGTATTTTGCTTTTATTGTAGATAGGACCACAACAGTCTGCAGTTTTGAAACCCAACTTACAACTCCTCCTGCAAGTGTAAACACATAACTAGTAGTGGATTTCCTTTTATCAAGGTCTCTTGTAAAATTTGAATCCATATAACCCCTAACAATAAACTCTGATCTTTCGTAACATAATGCAATATTTGAGGTTCCTCTAATGTATCTTAGAATCCTTTTCACAGATTTCCAATACTCTCAATCAAGATTCGTCATGTATAGATTGACTGCTCCCACTGCTTGTGCAATGTTCGGTCTTGTACAAATCATAGCGAACATAAAACTTCCCACTGCTGATGCATACAGTACCCGAGACATTTCCTTCCTCTCTGCTTTGTTATTAGGACACATACTTAAGGATAACTTAAAATTAACAGGAAGAGAGGTAGAAATTGGATTATAATCTTGCATATTATAATCTTACATATTGAAGTGTTGCAAAAGTTTCTTCAAGTAATTCTTTTAAGAAAGCTAAATTTCCCTGTTATTTATGTCTTAGTGAATTTGCATCTTAGAATCTTGTTTACTAGTCCCAAGTCCTTCATTTCAAACTCCCTAGCCAGTTGTGCCTTTAATTCTTGGACTCGATTTTTGTTAAGGCCTGCTACTAACATGTCACCCACGTATAACAGCAAAATGATGAAATCATTATATTCAAACCTCTTGCAATATGCACAATGGTTTAAATTGAGTCTGTTGTATCTAAGGCTCATGATGAAGGAATCAAGTCTCTTATACCAACACCTTGACGCCTGTTTAGGACCATACAGAGATTTATTTAACTTGCAAACCAAGTTCTCCTTTTCTGTTTTAGCAAAACCCTCTAGTTGGAGCATATAATTTAGTTCTTCAAGTTCTCCATAAAGAAATATAGTTTTTACATCTAACTGCTCTAGATGTAGGTTAAATGTAGCACACATTGTCAAGACTGTTCTGACTATCATGAGCCAAACCACTAGAAAAAATATCTCGTTGACGTCAATACTTTCTTTTTGGCCATAACCTTTTACCACCAATCTTGCACGATATCGTTCCACTTGATCATTGTCATCATGCTTGATCTTGCAGGCCTATTTTTTTTTTATCGCTTTTTTTCCACGTGGTAGCGTTACAAGTTCTCATATATTATTCTTGTGTAGAGCTTCAATTTCTTCCTGTATTGCTGTCATCTATAAAGCAACATTTGGGCTGTTTAAAGCTTTATGGAAAGTATATGTTTCTCCATCCTCTGTTAGAAGACAGTATGCAACATTGATCTCTATAACATACTCTGAGTGTTACATTGGTGGTCGTTTCTTATGAGTTGACCGATGAACTTTTGGAGCCTTGGACTTAATTGGTAGAGCTGGCAAAATTTAACACGATCCAATTACCCGACACGAACACGACACGAATAAATGGGTATGGGTCGTCGAATTTAACATGATTATTAAATGGGTTGGGTCCGGGTTTACACGATTTTTTTCCGTGTCGGGTTAGGGTTAAAGTTCTTGACCCATTTACCCGATTAATGACCCGATTATATTTTTTATTTTAAAATAATTTGCACATTCTTATCATCAAAACTCAAATATTAAAGATAATTTTCTCTTTTATTTCTATTTTTTGAAATAATGAATATAAACACAATATTTTATTTATAAAATTTATGATACATTTAGAGCTTCAATAGTATAAATGTGTAAACTATTGGTAGACATGTATATTTTATAATATCAATATATAATATTATATATATATATAATTAAAACTTCATAATAGTGTAAATGTGTAATATTTTGGTATATATGTATATTTTATAATATCGATAAAGTATGTACGCGTGTATGAATGATAGCGTATAAATGTTTGATGTAAATTTTGTTTAATATATAGATATTAAGCGGGTTATTGGGTAATCCGATTATTTTTTCATGTCGGGTTTGGGTCTCAATATTTTGACACGATTATTAAATGGGTCGGGTTTGGGTCAACCTAAATTTAACACGACACGAAGCTGACCCGACACGAACACGACCCGATGACCCGTTTTGCCACCTCTATTAATTGGTACTTGTTTCTTGTGCTCTGGTGTTGCTTTAGAAAAATCTGAATCTTCGTTTCCCAATTTATTTTTCACATATACCAATATAGTCTCTGACTTTTCTTTTATAGTGCTATCATCATTATCTCTACTTTGCAGTTGATCTTTTACAAAGATGACATCTCTATTGATGACAATCTTGTGGACAGTGAGGTTCCACAGATGATACTCCTTTATTCCATCAACATATCCCAAGAATATACACCTTTTAGATTTTAGATCTAACTTTGTCCTATTTTGAGTATTGTGCATCATATACACAAGACATTCAAATGCATGTAGGTGGGAATAATCAACTGGTTTTCTAGTCCATATCTTTATCAGTTTATTTAACTTAATTGCTATTGACGGAGACCTATTCACTACATAACAGACAATTTTAGCTACTTCTGCCCAGATGAGTTGGGTAGACCAGTAGTCTTCAACATAGCTCATTTGCTTTCTATAAGAGTTCGGTTCATCCGCTCCTCTATTTTATTTTGTTGATGAGTGTTGTTGAGTACTAGAAAGTGTGTATTTATAGTGGAGAAAATCATCATTTTACACTCCAAGTCTCACTGACATCCCTATTTTTATGTCTTTAAGTCCCTTGTAATTTAATTATGTATGTTTTATTTTAATTAAGTATTTTATGTATTTTAGGGGATATCATGGTCATTTCACAATAAACGAGATATCAGATGAAAAAACAGACAGCACTTTTGAACTCAGGACAGTCGAAAACCTTAGGAGGAGCATAAAAAGAAAAACGTGATCGTTCACATATACGATCGTTTCACACATACTGATGACGGTTGATATATATATTCTTTTCGCACACCTTTCGTTTCATGGCGCTGTTCACATGTACTGTACGCTGACGTGGCACTGTACGATGACGTGGCACTATACGATGATGTGGCAGCATTTGATTGGACGAATGATGTGGCATTGACCGCTTATGTGGCATTGACCGCTTATGTGGCATTGACTGATGATGTGGCGTTGACTGATGACGTGTCACGATACTATTGGACAAAAAATGTTGACCGGTAACGTGGTAGAATGTTAGGGGATCGAAAAAATGTGTGTACGGTACATGCATATACACAGAATAATAGCCCTGATGATGTGTTCCATTCAATAGGAGCTTGCCACGTGGCGCAATCCTGAGCGTCTAAATTGTTTTGATCCAATGGCCATGATTTACTCAGTGTATCTATAAAAAGGGGGCTCCCCCCCTAATTTGACACCCCTGAATCCATTTTTGGACTCCATTTTCTATAATTCCATCTCCATCTTGTATTTTCTATGTATTTTCTATGTATTTTAATAAAATTCCCATTTTACCCCTAGTTCAAATATGAGTGGCTAATTTCCTTTCAAGCTTGGGTTGAAGGTGAAGTCTCAACATGCTTCATGGGCTTAATTTGGTAAATTTACTTTTCCTTCCCCTTTAATTTATGTGGTTGTTTTGACTTTTCGTAGACATATAGTAATAATCTTGTCTAGATATCGGCTGGAATAACCGCCTCCCTAGGCAAGGTTATTACTATTTGACACGGGAAGCCCTTAGCACCATATCTATTAGAGTGTGGTTCATGATGAGTGGAAGTTCCCCCTTCATGATTTAATTGGTACTAATAATGAATATTAAGCCGATGGTGCATATTGAATACAGATCCGGAGATCCAAGTATTTCATTTTAATAGTTTATTCCTACCACTTTAATTTAAATTAATTGATAGCCTACATCATTTTCATTATAAATCCAACCACCAACTCAGAAAATTAATTCTACACATAATTAAAATCCACCTCCTCGTGGGATCGACACTCGTCACCATTAATCTATTCTACAATAGATTCGTGCACTTGCGAGTTCAATAAAATTTGCACAACAAGTGTATGCCACTGTGAACTGTTTTTGGATACCTTCCTACTTACAGTGTGCAAGAAACTCATTATCTGTATACTCTCTATTATTATCTATTCTCAAACACTTGATCTATTTTTAGATTAAATGTTTAAGGATACGTATGATTTTTTTCTTGATTGGATACACCTAACATTTCTTGGAATAATTATCAATGACAGTTACTGTGTACTTTGCACCTCCTATGGACATATCTGGCGATTTCTAAACATCAAAATGAACCAAGTCTAGAATATATTTACTTTTGGCCGTGGATTTCATAAACTTCAGTTTATGTTGCTTACTTGTAACACAATGCTTGCAAAATGGTAAGTTCACCAATTTGAGCCCCGAAAGCAAATTTCGTTTAGAGAGAATCTTCAAACCTTGTTCTAACATGTGGCTAAATCTGAGATGCCACATCATCACCAACTCTTCTCAATTTGACGCAATACATGCGTCAGTTTTCTGTAATGTTTTCTCTTTAAGTATGAATAGATTAGCATCGATCTTTTCTGCCTTTATCAGTACAAGCGTGCCTTTGACTATCTTTATGATCCTATTTTCCACATGAGTTTTGCACTTATGATTATCTATTTGTCCTAAAGACAATAAATTCTTTTTTTGATCTTTGACATGTCGTATCTCTTCAATTGTGTGAACTATATCATCAAACATTTTTATTTTTATAGTACCAATATTAACGATCTCCAAGGCATGGTCATCAACCACGTATACAGATTCTCCTTAGATAGGTTTATATTTATGAAACCATTCTCTTTGAGAAGTTATTTGCCAGATAGCTCCAGAGTTTATAAGCCAGATGTCAAATAGTCATTTTCTGCCTTTTGCAACAGTAGATGCTTCGCTGTAAAGAATTTCGCCATCATCTGAGGTATTTGGTACACACCCCTGAGTATTTGATGTCTCAGGATCTTTACCCTCTTTTCTTTTTTGGTTATTCTAATACTCTTTCTTGACATGCCTTTTCTTGCCATAATTATAGCATTTGATATTATTCTTACTTTTTGGCTTTGATATACCATGATTGTGACTCCTCTACGACCCACGTTTTGTTGACCTCTCTCTTGTAATCGATAGCACTTCTGCCTGCTGTGAACCTACTAATCTATCTTCCTTGTTTTTCCACCTACTCTTTTCATTCAATATAGAGGCTATGACATCGTTAAAGACTAAACTGTCTGCTTGGTTGTTGTTTGTCAGATTGATGATAAGTTGTTCATATGAATCTGGTAAACTTTGAAATAGAAGCTCTGCACTTTCATTTTTCTTCTATTTTATGACCTAATGTTGTAAATTATGAAAATAAAGTTTTTAGAGTGTTGATATAGTCAGTCACGGATGTGGTCTCCACCATTTAGAGAGTGTATAGTTTCCTCTTTAAGAGGATTTTATTGTGTAATGATTTGCTTTATACAGTTTAGTGAAAATATCTCATATTTTCTTTGCTGTCTTTTTCTCTGTCACACTAGATAACACCCCATTTGTAAGTGCTAAATGTAGATCAGCAATGGCATTGTTATCCATCTCATTCTACTTGTTATCATCTGTTATCTTTGTGGGCCTTTCTTTAATTGCTGCAAAGCAATTATTTTTCCTCACTATAGTTGTCATCTTTATTTTCTAAAAATAAGAAATTATTTCTATTGAACTTCTCAATTTCATACTTTACTGTCATTACTTTTCATCGTAAACTGTTTTTACTAGAACCACTCCCATCGTTTCACGTGAATAGTATCGTAGATGTGAATAGTACTCCCGACTTCAAAAAATACAGCTAGTAGCTCTGATATTATTGTTAGGAAATTTATAGGTGAAGTAGTGTCATAGCTAAAATGAAATTAGAAAAAAAATGAAAAACACGCACAAATAGGATACAGAAATTTACATGGTTCGGCTTTTAGTCTACGTCCACCAGAGAAGACAGAAGAAAAATATTTTATTAGTGAAATGAGGATTCTAAGTATTGTAATATTTTGGCTCACTATCTAAAACCCCAATACACCCAATCTTTTAAATCACTAGACTCACAAAAGCTTTATAATTTTAAGTTCTTAAATATCACTCAACTCTTTCTCTCACACAATAGAGGAGAAGATTAGAAGAAAATTGGATAATGAAACTAAGGGAAACGCCCCTCCTTATATAACCAAAATTTGGCTACTATTCATCCTTTTATTATTATTATTATTATTATTATTATTATTATTTTCTTCAAATTGTGCAACTTCCAATTTTGCTGCTCCACAAAAAATGGTGGGTAGCATAAACACTTATGAATTCCACACTATGAGAGAAAATATAAAAACTAAAATATTTTTATTGGCACCCTTAATTTGAATAATTACTATAAAGATTTTTTTTTGAATTACGCAAAAATTATGTTAAAATTATTGAGATCAATTAACATAATTTTTGTTATGGTGTAGCATAATGTACTATTCTTATATTAAGGAGAGAATATACTCCTATTTTAGGGAGAAAACTACTTTTATAACAGATCATATTTGAGTCCTTTAATAAGTGAGTGAGTTCTTTACCATAAGATTTACATTAATAGAATTCATTAATGAGGTGTATGTCATTTCTCCCTCTCTAATTAATTAGTATCTATCTCCATTGCCCCTTTTATGTTGTCTTCTCTCTTAATTAATTGTTTCTTCTCAAATCTCTAATATGAATTCCAATCAATTTCACTCTCAAATAATTTTTTATTTTCTTAATCTTGTAAATCTTGAATTAGTGTGTGGGGGAAAAAGGGAAAAAAAGGCAAATAATCCTAATTTTCGACAAAGAACAACTCCATCGAATTATAATCATTACCAAGATATATTACAGCCACATTTAAGAAAAAAAGAGAAAAAAATGTATAATTCAGTTCTTTTTTAACCAGAGTAATAAAAGTTTACAAATTTTATAAAAGAAGAGAAGGGGGAAAAAAAAAGAAGGAGAACAAGATATCGATGAAGTGTACGAGAGAGAAGAGAAAATATATAGAGAGGAAAAAAATAAGAGTAAGTTAAAAAAAAAAACGGACATCCAAGGTAGTTGAAAGGGGGAAAAAATGACCTTCATCAAAATGGCATCCCCTTTTGGAATTCTTTTGAATATATTTCCACTTTTATGTTCTACGCGTACATAATACAAAAATGTGATTTAAAGATGATAACAATCATGTAATAATAATAAAAAAGATAATAACAATCATAAGAAAATAGATTTTGTCAAGTACACACACACATATATGTACATATCTATGTATATTATGGGCATCAATTAACACTTCAGTTTTTATTTTTATTTTTCTAGACTACCATGATGGTTGGGGTTAAGCGAGACCCCTATTTGTAATATAAATCATCAAATGGTAAAAAAGTTTGTAGAGATATATTAACAAAAACCTCTAAATTCAAGAGAAATACAAGAAGACATAAAAATACACCAAAGAGCAAGAGTCAATAGTAAACTAGCAAAAAATAAAAGAAAAGAAAAATTATCTTTTAACATGAGGGACCTCCTACGTAGGGATAGTAATGGGCACTATCCGTAGCTGGTTTGCCATTACCAAATTCATACCCGCACAAAATTTGGATTACTAAACCCACCCGCAATCTGCTGCGGGTTTTAATTTTTTTAAGAAAACCCACCCGCTGTGGGTTTTAACAATTACCAAATCCACATCGGGTATCCGAAGGATTTTTGCGTGTTTCCACATTTGAAATTGTAAATGTTCAATATGTAAATTTATAATAATAACATAAAATTCTATATAACATACTCAATTCTAAATTTAACTAATATAAATGAAAAATTAAAATTTTAACATCAGTCCAACATAATTGTTTTTTTTTATATATAACTTGTGGTTTTTTTTAATGAATTTGTGTACTTTATACTTAATCTAAAGAATATTAAACCAAATAACAAAATTATAATATTGAAATAATCTATGCATTAAGTCAAAGAAAATTCAATCAAAATTATAATAAGTATATAATTATATTTTTAGATTTAAATATTTCTTCAATTAAAATTAAATTAAAAAAATTTAAAAAAAGCTGTAGGTTTAGTGGATATTCATGCGGGTATCCATCGTATTTTCAACTAATACCAAACCCACCCGCAACTTAGTTCGGGTTTTAATTTATAATACCAAACAGGCACGCAACCTACAAAATTATCCGTAACGGGTGGGTTTTAGCGGTCGGGTTTGAATGGATTTGTGGGTTTGCGGGTACCATTGCCATCTCTACCCCTACGCATCTAGATGAATGATAGTAGACAAATCAATATGCAAACCCTAAGGACCTAATAAATGCTAATGAACCCGATGACTACAAGCTCAATTAGCTATAAAAATACTTTGGTGAAAAACATGCCTTCTAGTGACAGAGGGAGAAAAAGACATAGCTCAAACTTGACTAAGAAGATAAATATAATCCTGCTGCACAAAACCATTAGTTAATACTTCAAGATTACTAATAATAAAAGAATAATTAAAAATGGTGTAGTTTGGAGATTATAAAAACTATATTTTTAATAGAAGTATGATAAAAAAAATGATACACATATATTATAATGTATAAATAACCCATTCATGCCATGATAAAATGGCGCGTCTTGTTTTACATAAGGGAAGTTAAAATTAAGGGTAATTATCCATTGACCACTTAATTTTTTAAACTTTTTTAAAAATACACATATTTTTTTTGGCATAATTCCATCTGAAGTTACAATTTGTTGCATTCATTCACTTCCATCTTCACTCAGTTAAGAGAGTTAACATAATATTTATTAAATGACATTTTTACCCCTAAATGTCAAATTATTGTTTGCCCTAAATAAATGCAAAAAAAAAAAAAAATCAGTGCTTAAACTTAGTTTTTTCTGAGCTTGAAGCTAGCCCACGGGAAAGGAATCATCATCAACAACGCTCTGTCAAGAAGAGCAAAATGAAGGAAAGCAACAAAAGAAGCAACTAAATCTTATAGCACCCACAAACTGAAATTTTCTTTTAATAAAAGACTGAGATTCAAGTACTTGTTCTCTTTCACTTTTACTTCCTTAATTATTACACCTTCCAACAATAGTGCAAGCTCAATCCACCATATTTAGCTCCACGTTCAACTTGAAAATCCAGACTTTGGGAAAAAAAATCATAAAAATTACATTCAGCACCCTAAAAAGTATTGCTATATATTTATAATTTATTTAGGACCGAAGACCAAATAAAAAAAAAAGAAAATCCTTCAAAAGAAGAAAAAAAAATTTCCTTTCCGATATGGCCACCAACAACACCACCACTCTCGATGGCCTACTCACGGCATTAGATGAGTGCCCACTGTCAGCCTCGTTGTCGTTGAGTTATGGTGACCGTGAAGGTCATTGTGAATGCAACGATTATTGGCTTGTACGGACAACGATGAGGTGTAAAGAGAGGGATGCAAGTGAAGAGAGTGGGTAAGTTACAATGATTTGGTAGATTAAAAAAAGAGGATTATTAAAGAAGGGGAATGGAGTAGTTGCATTATCGATGATGATGGTGATGGGGATGCTGATGCTGTAGGTGCATGGTGTAGGAGAAGAAAAGGTTTTTGTTGGCTTTGAAGCTTGTCAAAGTGGTCTTGAATGCTTGGACTGATAAAGGCCAAACAGGGTCGTTTTGTTGCTGCTTAGGTCAAATGACAGATTTATCCTTCTGACATTAGCAACGTTATAACAACATTAAGATGGAAGTGGATGGGTGCAGCAAATTGTAATTTCAAGTGGAATTATGCCAAAAAAAAAAGATATATGTATTTTTGAAAAAACTTAAAAAAACAGGTGGTCGGTGGATAATTGCCCTAAAATTATCACTTTTATTGTGGGGGTATTTAGAGATAATCAGACAACGGATGGCTTTTCGACCACCACTAAAGCACCAACATCCACAAGTTGTTTAATAGACTCAAAGCCTTTGTAAGAGTTGAGAATTCTCTTCATAATAACGGCAGCGTGGTTAAAAATTGACCTATTGAGAACTTCACCGAACTTGTGATGGATGTCGACAAACCCAGATAGTGGATTCCATAGACCTCATTAAGTGGAATTTCTCCATCAAGAATTGCATATTTAAGTCAAAAGCTAATTAAAAGTACAAAATCTATACACACACACACACACACACACACACACACAAAAGTGAAAATGAAAAACATGAAAGGAGAAGAAGAAGGTGTTGAGTGATTAGTAGACAAACCACCACAAGTCACATAAAACTATGTCCTGAGCCAAGGCCGTGATAGGACACAATAAGATACCATCTTGGTTCGGCATAAAGTATTTGGTCACGGGGGCAATACAAAGTAGCCTCTTACTGCCACAAAAAGAACAACCTAGAACATATTCGCTCGGGAGAAGCCTAAGAATTCAGTCGAGCATCATCGGGGCATTTGGGCTTCGATTTGGCATCTGTGCTGTGATTTCTGCGGGAGAGTTTAGAAAAATGGACTTACTTTGACTATGATTTAAAAAATGCCAAGCTATAAGGTTGTTTGCATGATCATCGGTTGCACTATGCTCTTCAATAATTCCATGGTGATGAAAAGCTTTCTTCTTCTTCTTCTTTTTCTTTGTCTTCTTTGTTTGGTTTGAATTGGGTTTCTACTAATGAATCAATTTTATTAATTCATTATAGTGTCTGTTTGTGTTGCTCAACTTAAAGTAGTCCTTTTGATTTTCTCTATTTATAGAACAATGTAAAGTTGTTATGTAATCTCCTAAATTCTAATTTAATATTTAGATATGATCTCAACGAAATGTTTAATTTATTCTTTATACCACAATCTACTGACAAGACATTCATCGAATGATGCTTGAAAAAAAATTCAAGGATTAGTTACTAAGGTGTTCCTTTTGGACCACTAGGTTGTAGATTAACTATCTTTTATCATCTTAAAGATTATTAGTTGGGTGGCCTGACCATTGCTAGTAGACGGTAACATTTATTAGATGGTGAAACAAAATTTAAGCTTTAAGCCATGGATATTGTATTTCCAAACACACACATGCTTGAGAGAGAAATTCAATTCTCACCTTGGTTGACCATGATTAGTGTCGCTTGTCATAGGATGAGTATTTTGTGCAGCAAACCCGTGTGGTACTTAGTCAACTTCTAGCACACGAGTTACTAAGTAAGTCTAGAACACTTCTTGAACTAGCTAAACAAATAATGTTTATGCAAATGCTAGAGAGAAGCAAGAGCAATGTGGCAAAAACTAGATTACTCACAAGAGTAATTTACAAGAGAGCTTGAGAGCTTGTGTGTTGTGTATGCTGGAATTATGGTGTGTGTTATGCAAAAATGGCAAGGGTGGTGGCCTATTTATAGGGTTGGATGGAGGGTTATAGAGCCACCTAGCAACTTGCCTAAATATCTAAGGACTTAAATGCTTAATTCTAGAGAATTCTAGGATATCTACAAATTGTAGAAAAATCTAGAACTTGGGCTGGACTTTGCTAAGTGTACCCCGCATTTTACTAAATAAGCCTGCGCATGCAAAATTAACCTCTGGTTGCGGGAGATTTGAGCGGCTTGTGACATTCCTCCCCACCTATATTCGGGGCGTCCTCGTCGCGTTCTTGTACTTGTAGTTTTTGACATGTTTCGCGAATTGCCATAGGTCTTCCTCATGTTCCCATGTTGCTTCGCTTTCGGGGAGGTTCCTCAATTTCACCAAGTACTCGTTGTATGCCGGAATGCCCCTCTTTCGAATGACGCGATCAGCGAAGATGTAATCCACATCCTTGTCATATACTGTGACAACGGCGATTGGCGCATGTCTCGACTTTCTTCGGTTGGGTTCTTCTGCATATTTATGATATGGCTTGAGCAAGCTCACGTGGAAGACTGGATGGATCTTGAGTCTTGGCAGAAGTTGGAGTTGGTATGAGACTTTGCCGACACGTCGGATTATTTGGAAAGGCCCCTCGTAACACCTCATTAACCTCTTATATACTTTCTGCAATGTCTTGAACTATTGGGGTAGGAGCTTTAACATGACTCGATCGCCTTCTTTGTACTCGACGTGGCGTCTTCTTGAATAAACCTATTTCTTCATTCTCCATGCGGCCTTGTCGAGATATGCTCGCGTGATGTCCGCTTCCTCAGGCCATTCGCGGGCGAGCTTGTGAGCTGCTGGGCTTTTCCCTCCATATGTCGAGGCTGTGGCACTGGGCGTCATAGGCTGGAATCCCATGATAATCTCGAAAGGACTTTTGCCTGTAACCTCGCTCCGTTGAAGATTATACGAGAATTGAGCAACATCCAATAACTTAGCCCAATCTCGCTGGTGAGCGCTTACATAGTGCCTTAGATACATCTCGAAAAGGTTGTTGATGCACTTAGTTTGGCCATTTGTTTGCGGGTGGAAGCTTGTCGAGAATTTGAGGTCGTTTCCCAACAAATTGAAGAGCTCCGTCCAAAAGCGGTCGGTGAATCTTGGGCCTTGATTGCTCATGTTTCTCTTCGGAACTCCCTATAACTTCATGATATGCTTGATGAAAAGGCGAGTAGCTTCATCCGCTTTGCAATTGGTTAGTGCGGTGATAAATGTGGCATACTTACTATAACGGTCGACCACGACCATGATGCTTCCTCACTCTTCGAATTTCTGCAAGGCCGAGATGAAGTCCATAGTGACACTTTCCCATGGCCTTGATGCTATTGGTAGGGGCTCCAACAATCTTGCCAGAAGTTGGTGATCCGTCTTGTCTTGTTGGCATACAAGACAAGTTCGCACATAGGGCCCAATGTTTTCTCTTATGTACGGCCAAAAGTACGAGGCTTGGACAAGTGCGGTTGTGCGCTCTACTCCGGGGTGGCCAGCCTACTTCAAGTCATGGCACTCCTTGATTACCTCTTTCTGTAAATTTCCCGACCTTGGTACGAAGAGTTGATCTCCTTTGGTGAGGAGGATACATTCCTCTTGCCAAAATCGCCTTGTCTTGCCTTCGAGAACTTTTCCCAACAAGTCTTTTGCGAGGGGATCTTGTTGGAGACCTTCCTTGATGCGTTCGACAAGGTCAGACTTCGGTTGGCTCATACTACGTGTTGCCAACTCCGCTTTGCGACTTAAAACATCCGCAACGACATTGGCTTTGCTGGGTTTATACTTGAGCAGGTAGTCAAATTCCACAAGGAAGTCCTGCCACCTTGCTTGCTTGAGGCTCAACTTCTTTTGCGTTTGGAAGTAGCTCGTGGCTATATTATTCGTTAAGATCACGAAGTGTGAGCCAAACAAGTAGTGTCGCCACACACGTAGGCAATGAATGATTGCGGTCATCTCTTTTTCTTGTACGGTGTAGTGGCGTTTCGTGTCGTTTAGCTTTCGGCTCTTGAACGTTATAGGATGGCTTTCTTGCATAAGTACTCCGCCAATGGCGAAGTCAAAGGCATCTGTTTGCACCTCGAATGACTTTGTGTGGCTAGGAAGAACGAGGACATGTATATCAGAAATTACCTTCTTCAGCTCCTTGAATGTGTGCTGGCATTCCTCGGACCAATGCCTTGTATGGTTCTTCTTAAGTAGGTCAGTTAAAGGTGCCGCTTTCGCTGAATAATCCTTGATGAAGCGATGGTGGTAATTCACAAATCCGAGAAAAGACCAGAGTTCGGGTACCTTGGTGGGAGGTTCCGACTGAGGATGGCCTTCACCTTCAAATTTTCCATCATCAACTTTCCGTTCGCTATCTTATGACTGAGGAACTCTATCTCTTATTGAGCAAATGAGCATTTATCCATCTCGAGGTAGAGTTCGTTCTCTCGTAGTACTTGGAGAACTTGTCGCAAGTGTTGGGCATGTTCCTTAAGTGTGGTGCTATACACCACTATGTCGTCCAAGTACACGACGACGAAGTGGTCGAGAAATTGTTGGGAGACCTTATTTATAAGGGTGCAAAAGGCATAACAAGGAATTCGAAAGATCCCTACCTAGTCACGCATGCCATTTTTGGCTCATCTCCTTTGGTGATGCGCACTTGGTAGTATTCGAATCGCAAGTCAAGCTTGGTGAAGTACCGTGCTTTGCCAAGTTGGTCGAACAAGTCCGCGATCAACGAGATCGGATACTTGTTCTTGATGGTGATCTTGTTGAGCGCCCGATAGTCGATGCACATTGGGAGAGATTCGTCTTTCTTCTTTTGAAAGAGTATAGGTGCACCGAATGGAGCCTTTAATGGGCGGATGTAGCCAAAATCCAGCAAGTCTTTGAGTTGTTTCCACAACTCCTCGAGCTCTAATGGTGCCATACGATAGGGCACCAAGGCTGGTGGCTTTGCGCCTTGCTCTAGCTCGATCTCATGATCCACCTCTCGTCTAGGTAGGAACTTTTATGGAAGCTTTGGAGGCATAACATTCTTGAATTCATCGAGGACTTTTTCGATAAGCGATGAGACTTGGCTTGGTGAGTTTGAGCTACATTTTCCTTCGTTCAGCTCCCGGATGAAGACCAAGAAGGTAAGATCCTTCCGAAAAGCTTTCTTGAATTGCATGGCTGAGAGCGTCCTGTTCGTGGTCTTGGAGTGCTTGGAGGGAACCATGCATGCATTACTCCCATCGATGATGTTTAGAGAGTTCGTAACCGGTAGTGGGAAGGCATGTACCTTGTCAAAGAATTCCATGCCAAGGACCATCTTGAAGTCATCCATAGGCACGACGGAGAAATCGAGCTTTCCAATCCACGTTCCGAGTGTTACACGCACTTCTTATGCGGTACCCGTGATGGGCTTGGGGGGTGAGTTTACCGCCTTCATGGTGCCTTATTCATTAATGATCTTAAGGTCTAGGCACTTGGCATCTTCTTCGAAAATAAAGTTGTGTGTGGCTCCTGTGTCGAGCATTACACGAACGGTGTGGCCGTTGATGTGCGTGCTCACGTACATGAGGCCATTCTTCGTGGCTACTGGTGGGTGAGTCTTGAGTGCACCAAGGCGTTTGAGGGTACCAATGTTGTGTTGGGGCTCCTCCATCGGAGGTATGAATTGGCCCTTGAGCTGTGCGGCTAGGGCATTAAGTGACTTCTTCTCCAGACAGTTGCATACCCAATGAGGGCCATTGTATATGAAACATGGGCTTCAAGGTTTGGGTGGCTGTTTTGCATCCGGTTTGCTTTGCCCGCTCTTGTCGCTTGGAGGTTTTTTCTGTCCCCAATCCTTTCAGTTTTGGCCTTTGTCCTTCTGGCCATCTTCCCCACCTTTGCTATGGTTAGGTTTCGAGCATTCCATGATGAGCGATCTGTGCGGAGGTGGATGAGGTCCGCTCGGATTGAGCATGCCACAAGAGCACACTCAAGCCTAGCCCAGCTTCGATAAGCACGAGTGATGCGTGTTGGATCGAGGTCCCAAAGCCTGACACCTACGATGGTGCACGAAATGCCATTGTCGTGGATAATTTCCTCTTTGGGCTGGAGCAATACTTCGATGTCATGGGTGTTCATGATGAGGCATCGAAAGTAGGCACTACGCCTATGTTTCTTCGAGGTGCCGCACAACTATGGTGGCAGCGGAAGCATGGTGAAATGGGCAAGGGAATATGCGCCATCAACACTTTGTCCGAGTTCCAACGAGAACTTCGTAAGCACTTTGGCCCAAGCAATGCAGAGAAAAAATCACGAGCGCGCCTTCGACGGCTCAAGTAAATGGGTAGCGTCCACGATTACATCAACGACTTCACTACCCTCATGCTTGAGATAACCGACATGTCCGATGAGGACTTTCTCTTCTACTTCTAAAATGGCCTCAAGGATTGGGCCAAGGAGGAACTTGATAGGCGTGGTGTACAAACTCTCGATGACGCCATCGCCATTGCGGAATCACTTACCGATTATTCCGCCCAACCCAAGGACAACCCCTCGGAGAGAGTCGGCTTGGTCTTTCATGAGAGCCTTGGTGGCTAACGTGAACTCACCATACTCGCCCTCAAGACTATCCATCCTCACCTTCAAAGTATCGAGGGTGTCCTGAACAGCAGACATGGATGTTTCGAGCGTGGCGACGTGAGGCTCCAAGGCATCTACGGAAATGGCCTTGGACTTGCCTCGGGATTTAGTTTGTGTGCGTCCTTCCTTGTGGCCACGAGTTGGCTCAAGAGACTCCATACTGACTACGCCCTCTTGTGTAGTGTTAGGAGGGTTGGCCATTGCTCGTGACCTAGATTGTGTGGGTGCAAACCTTATCTCTGATACCACTTGTCACGGGATGAGTATTTTGTGTAGCAAACCCATATGGCACTTAGTCGACTTCTAGCACGCGAGTCGTTAAGTAAGCCTAGAACACTTCTCGAACTAGCTAAGCAAATAATGCTTATGCAAATGCTAGAGAGAAGCAAGAGCAATGTGGCCAAAAATAGAGAACTTTATTACTCACAAGAGTAATATACAAGAGAGCTTGAGAGCTTGTGTGTGTGTTGTGTGTGCTGAAATTGTGGTGTGTGTTGTACAAAAATGGCAAGGGAGGTGGCTTATTTATAGGGTTGGATGAAGGGTTCTAGAGTCACTTAGCAACTTGCCAACTTGCCTAAATATCTAAGGACTTAAATGCTCAATTCTAGAGAATTCTGGAATATTTATAATTTGTAGAGAATTCTAGAACTTGGACTGGACTTTGCTAAGTGCACCTTGCATTTTACTGAGTGAGCCTGGGCGCGCAAAATTAACCTCTGGTTGCAGGAGATTTGAGCGGCCTGTGACATGCTACTTAGATCTTCTTACGGCTTCTAGCTTCTTCAAATCAGTTGCTACTTGTTGCAAAACTAACTCAACACCTGTTGCATACAGACAAAATCATGTTTCTGCAAGTAAACAATATAACCATAAAAAATTATAGATCTCCCGACCCTACTACAGGAAAAAATAGATAAGACAACAGTAATTTGGGAACATGCCTATTATGTGAGATTATAAACTATGACATTTAACAAATGTTCTACGTTGCGCGTTGCTAGAAGTTGTTAAAAGTTTACCTACAATTACATGCTTCATGACTCGACGTGAAATACATGTTCACAAAGGTTTTATAATTGAAGCGAATTTCAAAAGTCAAATGACAATATGCAATTTAAGGAAAGCTTATCTTACAAACAATGTAACAAACATTCAATATATAGATACTATTGATTTTGAAATTTCTTAAATCCAATGGATGATAATAATTTTAACCTAAAATAAGGTACAAGTGTAATAGTAATTTATAGAAATTTTATTTTTAATCACATATTTATTTATTTTTCAAATAAATCCTTATTAATTTTGTATAATTAAATGGTCTTGTTATCCATTTCTTCTACATCTATTTTTAAAATTTTATAAAACTTTTACTATATTTTTATAAAAATCTAAATGATTATTATATTCTTAAAAATTTATAAATTTTGAATATATTTTTACATCTACATTTATAATTTTTTATCTCTCTTGAGATATAGACTATTTTTTCTTCTAACACACACACACATACATTCAATCTATTTTCCCACCTAATACATACCATCAATGTTGTCACATAGATTTTATAATCTAAATTTAGTGTCCTAAATTATAAGAGATATTACATGTGATAAATATCTCATAAATTTTATGAATTATTAGAAACATGGTATAATGAATAAATTATCAAAAACTCTAATAATTTCATAAAATATAGAAACAAATAAGTTACCACTTTCTAGTTATAGACAAAGAGGATTTTCTATAGAAGATTTCAATCCTTTGATTTGATGAATGATTTAGATATATTGAGAAATAATCAATTAATTTGAATGTCACTATATTTATTAAATAAATTAGGAAACCCAAATTTATCTATAAATGATATAGAAAATGTAAATAAAATATTTAAAATTAATAATTTCAATAAAGAATATATAAAATAAATTAAAAATTTAAGAGATTAAATGAGTAAAGAATTTAATAAAGTTAAACAATTAATAAAAAAACTTCAACTTTGAAAATCATGATATATTAAAGTAAGAGATCATTAATATAATGAATAAAAACTCAGTAGATGTAAGATCAAACAAGTTAGAGATTCAATTATATAAAAAAAAAATTATTGAACAATTTGGCACTAAATTTGTTATAAATATAAATATAAAACTTTAAAAAAAATTAAAATTCTAGTAGTATTATTACCTAACTCCAGTATGGGGTTTAAAGTAAAACTTAAAATTTTTTTAACGTTTTTAATAATTATTATCTTTTTTAAGGATATAAAGATTTTTAGCTGTAAGATACAACTAATGTAAGATAGATTTGTCCTGCAATTTAAGCACGTTGTTAAAAATTTCACTTAAGCAACATTCTAAAACCATGTTAATAAGAATTTATCACAACATTCTCTTGTTTGTTGTCATTTGACAGTAAAAAATTTTACCACAATTTATAAATGCACGTTGTTGATTATATTCATCACATTTGTTATGTCTATAAAAATAACAAAGCAACTAAATTTAAAAAAATAATTGAATTTATCAAAACTGATCATTTATTTATTTTTATATAATATTTAAATAATTATTTTTTATCAATCAAAAATAATTTTAGGACTAAATATGAATTAGTTAAATATTTAATCTATGGGCTGATGCAATTAAAGATTTTACATTCAGCCTAAAATTTTAACTAGTAATTGTAATAATAATAATGAAAATTAATTAATTAAAATGTATATGTCTAGCATTACATGACACTCATTTTTTTTATTAAAATAACATTAATGCAAATAATTTAATTAATAAAAATGAGGATGATTGAATTAATTAAAATGAAAAACATTTTTTAATAGGCGCCTAATTGAGGCGCCATTTTCACTAGAAAATTTTAAAGATGCACGCCAATAACCTAAACAAAAAAAAAAACTCAAATTCTAAACAAAAAATCCTATCCCCACCATATTTCACTAGAGTTGGCAGAAATACCCACGGGCCCCCGAACCCGTGGGCCTCCAATTAATTTGGGGTGGGTATGGGGTTTTAAAAATTTTAAAAATAAATTTGGGTTAGGTATGGGTATGGGTCTAAGCCCCGAAAAAATTTTGGGTTCTAATTTAGGGATTTTATCAGGTCCCCTAACCCAACCCAAAAATAAAAAAACATATTATCTAATATTTTAAACTTTGAAATTAAAAATTCTAATTCAATTTAATCACTCCCCCCAAAAGAAACCCTAGCAAATCGTCAGCTGCCGTCGGTATTAACGATCAAGTCGGCCCACCACCGCTTGTCGTCACCGATCAACACTCAACCGCACCGTTGTCGCTCTTGAACCTGGAGCCACGGGCGTCGCCGAAGGCGACGTGAAGTCAAACTCACATCTTTTGGGTAATATTAAAGGGTCATATAATTGGACGAATGCAATGTTTACCTGGCAAAGGACTAGCTTCTGTTTCGTCTCACAGCATGGCTCACAATCCTTCGCAGCTCCTCCCATCAGGTAACACAGTCTCTGTTTCGTCTCTGTTTCGTCTCGCTTTTTTAGTTTCTGAACTTTCATCTTCTCTGTTAAAACCTTCAAAATCTAACTGTATATATGCCAAATCTGTGAATTGGTCGCTCGGTTTGATGTATGTATACTTCACTTTATTTAGATACCCATGGACCCTTTAATTAATTGTGTGAAATCATAAAGATCTACTTCAACTGAAGTCTCCGCTCCTTTAAGATGCCAATGCAACCCATAGATGCCATAGCTCCGAGAAAATTCTAGCTTTTAAGAATCAACCCTTATACCTTGCAGGTTGCAAATGAATCACTGTACGAGAAAACAATACACAGATTCTCCCCTTCCTCACCTTGGCTTATGGAATAGATTAAAAAGAATTAATTAAAGATTCTAATAAGACCAAAGGCATGAATGCAAATTAAACTCTGTTAGATGTCCATATACCCAAATTTATAAGGTACAATTTTTAGATCCACCTCAATCTTTTCTAACTAAAAAGAAATAATTAATATACCCAAACCTATTATGTAATTGGGATATAAAATTTCAGATTGTTAAGGCACAAATTAGAATTTTCACAGTCAGCGATATATCATTCCTAAAAATTGAAGCTTACATGTAAGTATGGATGAAAAAGCTTTGCTGGGAGATTCTATAGTAACAAGCCTTGAAAAATATACACCTCTGTCTCTTTGGATGCCTCCGAAGATCTCTTCATTTAATCAATTTCTTTTGTTTTCTTGATTTGATAACTTAAATAGCTCTCTCAAAATCGAGAAGCTTTGATTGGTAATATAATGCATATTTTTCCTTTTTCATAGCAAAATTTTTCAAGTCTTATATAGAGGTGTATATTTTTTTTTAACATTTGAAAACAGCTACATTAGTTAATATAATGCATGACATTTAAAAATGCTACTAATGGAATATAAAATGATACAAAAGGAAAAATTATAGCATTTTTTTAGAACGTGCTATCAAAATTAACATTTTATAGCATTTTGTAAGAAAAATGCTACCACATAATGCTATTAAGAGTGATTTTTATTGTAGCGCACGTCCAATAAGTTTTTCAATCCATGAACAGAGCTGTCAATCAGATAGATTTAATTTTTCTTTGGAGTTGATTTACGTGGCTACTTCTGTTCATAGGATTTGTGTCATTTTATTTTAGGCATGGCTGGAAGAACGGGTTGCTTGGGAATTGAAAAGCGTGAAAGCTTCCACTTCCCGTTCACAAATTTTAGGATCTCAGATAATGAGTAACTTTGTGATGCGAATCAAACAGAAGCAGACGGGTATGTCACCATAGATCATGGTCATAATTTCCCCATGTAGATTAAAATATGTCACCATAGATTCATGATAATAATGAATCACATATATTTAGTTTTATTATGATTATTGAAATCTCCCTGTGATTTTTAAAATGAATGTCCTAGCGTCAGATTTTCACGAGATTCAAAGAACTTGATCAAAGCTATTAATGATTGAGTGTCAGAAACATTTGCTGGAATTGCTGAAGAATTAGTCCTACATAATGTATGTTTATTTTAATTGTAAGGATGCAAAGGAAATCAATCTTAATTTGTTGTAGGCCTTCAAAAGTCAAAGGTCAGATTTAGAAAAATGGGATATGCATATGCTCTGTTTTAGGCTTTATATATGCCGAAAATAATGAAAGTTAATGTTTCATCTTGTGGCTTAAAATCCTACACGCAACTATTGCGAAATTAACAGATTTAATCTTTTAACTTAGTTTTGATCTTATTAAAATTACAGATCCAAGTCAAAAAACAATTCTAAAAGGAAAGTGATTTGATTATATGTCAAGTTCTTTGCCCACACCACACTTAATGGATGATGAAGGCAATCAAACTCAAGGTGAATCAGCGTTACTCATGGTGGGTTGCGACGTAGAGGAAGGTTGAGGTCAATTGTGTGGGAGCATTTTGAGAAGAAAAAAATTAATGAGATTGATAAGGCTGTGTGCAATTATTGCAAAAATGCATTGGTATCAAGAGTACGGATGGAACAAAGCACTTGCACGATCATTTAAAGACATGTCAAGCAAAAAGGAAATGAAGGCCACGAAAATTCCCACCAAAGAAAGAAAACTCCAAAGAAAAAGGGAAGGCCATGGTTGAAACACATTTTGATCCTGATGTTACAAGGAGAAAAATGGCACGCGCGATTGTCATGCATGAGTACCCTTTGAGTATTGTAGAGCATCAAGGGCTTCGGGATGTTATGTCTTCTCTAAATCAATTATGGAAGCCAGTGTCTCGAAATACTATCAAGAAGGAGATTTTGGACATGTATGAGTGTGAAAGGGCCAAATATATTAGTGTATTGGAGCAAACACAAGCTAGAATCGCAATTACAACTGATATGTGGACTGCAGAAAATCAAACAAAAGCATATATGGCAATCACTGCACACTTTATTGATGATACTTGGGCATTACGGAGCATACTTTTAAGGTAAAAAACTGACACCCTACTTAAAGTGTTGACTTGAATAATTGGTGGGCTTTTGTTAATTTTAGTGTTTGTTGCATTGGTTAATGGTCAAATATGCTTTTTAGATTGGTTAATGGATGCCAAATAGTATTAAATTGTGGATTAGAAAGTCTCTTTGTGCTGGATTATTTTGTAAGGCTTGTTAAAGCTCATTTGTTCTTTTATGATGTTATATCCAGCTGATCAAAACTGAAACTGCTTTTTTTTTTTTAATTATGGACTTCCATTTTTCAAATCCCTTACTTTGACAATTAGATGCTCAGTGCATATAAATTTGAGAAGGAGATTGCCTAAAAGAACCAATAAAAATGGTACATTTGAAAATAATATAATTTCAAAGACCTCTTTTGCACGGTAACATGAATGATTTAAGATTTTCGAATTCTTCAAAAGGATACCGGATGCCTCTGTTATTGTGTTTAGCATTAATCTGTGGAGACGAGTTCTTTCTTGAAGATCTGTTTTGAATACAATACCAATATTTGTTTTCTGACAACTAATTTAAAACATACAAAATTTCTTCAAGTAAAACACAAAAGACAAAAAATGCAGTCTCGTCAACAGGGAGCAGGCATGGGCAATCTTTGCAAACTTTAAGCTTCTCATTAACTGAAACAAAAATACATTTGCTGATTATATTTCCTTTTTTTTTCTAAAGCTTTTTGGAAGTGCCTGGTTCTCATACAGGCCAAGTGCTTTGTGATAAGCTGATGGGTTCGTTGTTGGAGCTCAACATTGAGCGTAAGTTATCCTCCATCACTGTTGACAACGCTACTAGTAATGATCGTATGATTGATTTAATGTTGTTGGCACTTGATAAAAATGATCTCATTTTGGGTGGACAAAAGTTTCATGTTCGTTGTTGTGCTCACATTCTGAATTTGATTGTAAAGGATGGTTTAAGTGTGATTGGTGATTTGATTGCAAACATTCGTGAGAGTGTTATTTTTTGGTCAGGATCAACTAAAAGGAAATCGATATTTGATGAGAATGCACGTAAATTAGGCATTATTTCTGGTAGGAAATTAGTGCAAGACTGTCCAACTAGTGAGGAACCAGAGATTGAAACAGATGTAGAGGCTGTAGAGGTATATAGTTTAAATTTATATTCTTTTGTAAAGTATTTGTTAAGTTGAAATATGTTTTTATTTTCTTTATTTATCTGGTTATAGGTTTCTGAAGAATCATAGAATATGTATCAATGGTAATGGGTATTGAGAAGCTACTACAAATTTATATTGAAAGCTTAGCATTATTTTGATTTGTTTTGTAAAATTTGATTATTTGTAATTATGTTGAAAGCTTAGATTTATTATGTTTTCATTTATTTGTCGGTTGTTAAAATTTGATCATTTGTAATTTTTATTTAAATTTATATATTCAATTTTTTTGGGAAAAAAAAGGACCCAATTATTGAATTTTTTGGGAAAAAAAAATTAAATAGGGATCGGGTCCCCGTTTTAATCTCCGCTCAATTCGGGAATTTTTGGGGATATACCCGAACTATCCCCAATTATAATTTTTTCGGGTATGGGGCGGGTTTGGGGATTGCTTTTAAATTGGGTTCTGGGCGGGGATTATGATCCCCGCCCCGAACCCGCCCCATTGCCATCACTATATTTCACCATCGTTCCGTTCGAATCTTGTCGCCGTTCGAAGGTCGAAGGCGGCCATCACACCAATAAAATGACTTGACACTACTATACTTGAAAGCCTTTCAAAATAAAGCTCACGCCGTTCGCACTTTGAAGACAGCATTACTTCAAAATTTCTTGAATTTCCTAGATGGGTCTTTTTAATCTCATAACAACTGCCATTAATGATATTAATTCAAAATTAAATCTTTTCTCTTTTTTCTTTTTGTGTTGGAAATCACATTTTGTGGGCTGTGGATATTATGGTACCGTTTTCTCTTGCACAATAGCTGCTCGAAGAAAATCTTGTGAGAAACTAAAGACTATGATGATACCATAACAGGTGGCCTTCTTAGGTGCAATGCTACAAGAATTTTTGGAGAAGTTTTTACACTCAATTTAGCTTCCATTATCATTATGTTGTGCACTTAGTGTTGCCAATGAAGAGAAATAGGTAAAAAGCAAAATAAACCTCTTCTCTAGTTCTTAAATCTTAAATCTTAAATTTCTCCTATTTATGTTTGCTTGATTGTAATGTATGTTGTTGATTGCTCTTTACATAATTGTTATATTTTTGTCCACTCAAAAGTGATTTTAAATCGACTCAATTAGACCTAAAAGTAGTAAAAATCGATAAGGAAGGTAATGGAAACATTCTTCAAAGCTAAATGGTAGGTCAAGAAGCTGCAGCCTTGTCTAAGGCGAGGATTTTTTTTTCTTTTTCCTTTTTCTTTTTAATATGCCTATCAGCTTATGTATTGTTAGTTGATACATCATTGTTGATATAATCATCACTTTACTGACAAGAAATCACGTGACTGACTGAACCTAATACAATATGAACATTTTAACTTGATTTTGGAATTTATAATAAAATGTTTAATTTCTTTATTAGATTAATTTAAATTGTTAAAATTAATATCTGTAGTCTCTTTTTAACATATCAGTTCCTCTTCAATATTTTGGCATCTTTTCCCTGTTTTTATCTTTAAGGACTTTGATAGTATTGTAACTTGATAATTGATTCATATTCCAGTTGTAGATAGATATATAATATTTGTTCATACTTGGGAAAGAGAATCTAATAGTCTTCTTCTTTTTCGTCATATCGGCGATTTCGAGCTTATTTTATATTGTCATGTAGATTCATATGTTCGTTCTTTTATGGTTGGTTGAGGATTATGTTTGTGAGTTTTGTTTCTTTGATTTTGCACACCAAGTATTTGTCAAAATGTTTCTTTAGACTTTGTTTGCATAATTAATTTCCACTCTCTTTTTAGTATGTTAATTATTGTTCCATTTTGAAGCTTTGGAAAGTACTGTTAGCCGAAAAGTTGCATTAAATTTATTTAGACAAGACAATAGTTGCTAGTGATCTTGCTATGATACTTTGTTAATTTACAGATACATAAAGTTGATTTTTTTTAGAATGGTTTACTTGATAGACTTAATTAATGTTATAAAATTCTGCTTATTTTCATATCTTGAACTTTGTTGTGCAGGAATTAATTTTGTTTTGCTAGAAGTTTCCTTCGTAGAGTTGAGCTTTGAAGAAATTTATATTTTTTTATTATTATTTTTTTGGTAAAAGATAACTCTAAGATGTTATAACTTGTCTTTGGATTGTTGGTAGTTCATTATGTTGTTATGATAACTAGAACCTCAATATGCATCATGATTTTACTCATCCTTGTGATGTTGGTGCTTTAGATGTTAGAACTTTATGTTTGAATATATTTTTAATATTTAGAATTTATATTTACAAATTTTGTTATTAAGAGTGTATAAATACTATATATATTCATGCAGCAGGCTCAAAAAGTTTATATTATTAAAATTAATATATACTAGAGAAAAAGACAAGTACATTTGGCAATATGACAAAATTGTTGCAAATTACCAATAGCGAACATAATGCATATTCTCTAAAATTTATAAACAACAAGAAGCACGTACTGTTGGCTGTTGCAGCATAAGAAATAACAACATAAAAAAGTTTGAGGTGAAATGTGTAGAAGCATTGGGAAATCCACCACGAAAAAAGCACGTGGTTAGATGATAAAATGACCACGGTCGGGGTCGCATTTAGCAACGCCTTTTGCTCGTTGTCAAATGTCAGGCACAGTCGGTAACATCAACGTCAACAACGTACGGATTTGTGTTGTTGCATGTTATTGATAATGTATTTAAGATGTTGTAGCTGCCCTTTTCTCTTGCCACGAGATCTCTAATCTCTTCAGTTGCACATCAGCTATATCATCTTCCACAACCATTGGTTCTAAATTACGATGAGGTTTGAGATCAACAGAAGGAACATTAGCACGTGTTAATCTTATCATAGAAGTTGAAAAATATGGGACAGACAAAACCACACATTCTTCTCCCAACATAGCATTCTGAGGGTCAATACTTCCACTGTCATTATTATTCTCAAAATAAATGGAAGGATTAGACTTAATGATTCTGGTAGAGTAAGAAGGACAATCGAATCTAGATCCTATTGAGCCTACGCAATAGCCAATAAATGACTAATGATAATTTTTGGATCAAGATTCCTTAATTTTGGATTATAAGACTTTATTTCAGCTCTATATCGCAAGACATAAAAATAACGTAAATTGGGTTTCTTCTCGAATCATAATTTATAAGGAGTCTTGGCCATTGACTTGTTGAGAAATTGACCCTTCATTTTAATTTAATCTAATAATTAAAAAATTGTATTTAAACTAGTGTTTAAAAATGTGTCTCTTGAAACTCTCTCTCTATATATATATATAAGAACGTGAAAAAGTAATTCTTTTTCAAGAATAGAGGTAGTAAAAATCTAAATTAATATTTTACTCCATTATCTCTTCTAAGTTTGAACTCGAATGGCCAATTATAAAGAAATCCGAAGGAAAACAACTTAGTTAAACCCGAAGGCAAAAGATAGCTTAAAAAAAAAAAATACACGACTAACTTTGATACATTTTTGTTACCATAATAAAATTCCTATTTCTCGAACTTGCTTGTACATCTCAAACTTGCTTGTACATCTACGTATAAATTAACTAACGAAAACTATCTTTCATGAGTAAATAATTGTTACCATATGCTAATAATTGGTAAGCTTTATTTAATACAAATTAAAAACACAGACGTACAGTATTGATTTTATCTTACTAAAGGAAACACCCAAGTTCCAAGTGCACAGCATGGGCTCTAGGTAGTATTTTAAGATTTTATTTTACACATGTCCAAACATGTTTCAGTTGTAAGTCCCCGGTTCCAGAATTTCTCGTAGTACTCGCAATATGCAAAGTTACTGTAGTGGGCAGGATTAACATATCGTTGATTAGATGTGGAGCTGGTCCGATCACAGCATCAGGTGACGGACAATAGAAGGTTGGGATTGAAATCCTTTCCTTGTTGCATTCACTATTGCACGATGTAATACGCTTTTGTAGCGATCATTGCTGAGTACCCGCACAGCACAGGCCAGTAAAATTATTTGAATTGCGATGAAAGTTGAAGCATACAAATTTTGTCGACTCTGCTCAATAAAATGAAATTGTAATTTCATATATGTTATTGAAGAAACTCATGTAATCTTCAATGGTACAAGCAGTAACTCTGTAACTATATTTGTTGATATTGTCTCGTGGATTTGACCACCAATATTGACAGTGAGCGTACACGAGATGGGATTGACAGCAACCCACCTGCCATTTATGAGCACTTGTAAGCCTGGGACATCGTCTTGAAGAAGAATGATGATTACATGGGATCAGTATGGCAGGGTAACCCGTATGTCAGGTCTGGTTGCGGACATAGGGAATAGTAATTAATGGCCATGGTTGCCTAATGCTTTGCTTGTATAATCTCTTTCCAGACCTAAACTCTCTGAAATTGCTTCAAGCAAGGTCAACGCTAATCATCTTGCATTACTGCAGTAATCAGCAGCATCCTCTCTGTGGAAACGCATAGTAAAATTACAAAAAACAATTTCATTTGAATATATTTTGGTCAAAATTGATATATATGTTTGATTTAGTACCTGAAAGATTGAGGGTTGGTTGGCCATTCGTGCACATAGTCCTTTAAAGGGTAGCAATGGATTCTTAAGTAATCTCTCCAGTTGGACACTTTTTCAGTTTTCAGATTGAAGCTGGTGGAGATTCTTGTTGCTTTCATGGGATCGTCCGAACAATTCTTCAATCTTTCACTCTCAGGCAAATGGAAAAATTGCCTTGAGAAGCATAACATCTTGTCCATCACCTCTTCAGGAATCCCGTGGTTTTTAATCTTCACACAGGCCAGAAGTGAACCAATGTTAATTAGAATGTTGCTCTCTAATAGATAAGAATCTTGAATATGGTGTTAGTGAAATACCTGAAAGAAACCATAATCTTGACAAGCTTGGCCTGTCTGTTTCACAACATCAGAGCGGTTTGAGCCATTGAGACACCAGAAATCAATTTGAGGAATGCAATCATCCAGATTAACTCCATCAAGATTTGGACGATTTGATGCTGGTCCGATGTAGTTTGATGGAATAGAGCTTACGTTAGACGCGATATCGAATGCTAGTGGGTTTGGGAAAGCCATTGCACACGACACACTGCTGATAAAAAAGCTGTAATTATATTGGATAGCCTTTTTAGCAGAGTGAGCTTGTAAATATAGTACTTCGAATTGAAGGAGAGTGACATCACAAGTCTCAATTAATTGCATTGCCTCAGAACAAGTAAGACTAAATTAATTACCTGCTGTTTATGAAAAAACAAAATAAATGTCAGTTATTATTACATAATCTTAATTTCATCACATAATCATGATATATATATATATATGTATGTATGTATGTATGAATAAAATGTATTCCTATTGGTTTAACAGGAGGTAAGGACTGTCCAAAAATTTGAAAATTGATCAAACAGCTCAATTCAGACAAAAAAGCCATAAGTGTGTAACGGATATGACAAAAGCGGTCATTCATAAATACTATCAATTGCTTGACAAAGAAGCTCACAACTGCATCTGTGTGGCTTACGCAGAGTTGATGCAGTAACGTATTTAAAAAGTTGATGTTATTATACCTACGGCACAAAGCTTGGTGTCGTCAATCTGCGACATTTAGCTGTCCAAAGCAAGGATGCGTTGTTGGCGTCACATAAGTGTAAATGTCTCGTGGGTGTGTGTATCTATATATGTCTGTAGAGTAAGGAACAAGTGAAAAACTAGATAAATATAAATTCTAACACACTACTGGTAATATGTATATATCTATGTGGATCTAACTGATGAATTCAAAACTTTGAGTATTAAACGGCAGTGTTTCAGTTGGATATAAATGCTTCAAGTAGTCACGAGCTGCTCATGTGCTTAACTTATAGTTGTTATTATTATTATTACACACTTGATAAGGAAGAAAATTATCCCCACAATACGTTTGTGATGGTTTGAACTGCTGCCCTCCAATTTGGAGGATAGTGGCCCTTACACTCAGTCTCTGAACTTATAGTTTAAAACAACATCATTCAACATCATTTCAAGCTGCTTTTAAGTGAAGCACGTGAGAATGTGTGTGGGAAGAGAATCAAATCAGTTACAAAACCGTTAAACATGTGGCTATAATCTGTGCAAACTAGGTTGTGTATCAGCTGATATAAAGCTTATTGTTGAGGCAGTTTGTGGGTATGAAATTAAGAGCTTTCTAGAGAGATCTTGGAGAGAGAAGTGTAATCTTTGTTCTTATATTCATCTCTGAAAAAGCTCTATAATCTTGAATTGTATAAGCAATAATACTCCTCCTAGTGGCTTCTCCCATGGATATAGGTTGTGCTGACAACATAATTGAACCACGTAATATGAGTCTCCTCTTCTGTGTGTGTTGGTTGCTGTGTTTGATCAATTTTTTACTTCCTTGATTTCCATTAATTTTCATTGAAGTTCCTTACTTAGAATTAAGAAGTATCAAGGTCAATCAGATTGTTACATGCAATTTGGTAATTCTTGACCTCAATCTTGAGCAATGCTTTGATAGCTTTGCATCTTGAGCTATCTGAGTGTATATATATATATATATATATATATATATATATATATATATATATATATATATATATATATATATATATATATATATATATATATATGTATGTATATATATATGTATGTATGTATATATATATATATATATATGTATGTATGTATATATGTATGTATATATATATATATATGTATGTATGTATATATACATACACACACATTTATATATATTTATAAGTAGAAATATATTTATATGTGTGTTTTCATTGTCTTTTAGTTTGATTTTTATTTTATTAAATTAAGGGATTCATTATTGTAAAATCATCAACCCATAAGCTAGGTACCGAACGTCAATTGGTAATATGGTATTGCTCCAAGACTTGATGTACTTATTGATTGACCTTCTTGATCTTCCACTTTAAATGACTATTAACATAATCTGAAAAATTATTTTTAATTTTTTTTTAATTCGAGTGTAATTCAAGTTTTATTTATGTCATGATGAATAGAACCCTAACTAAGCTAGATTCAGCTCATCCAAGACCCAGTTCTGCTCAAGATGCAATGAAAATGGAACAAGAAACCTAACCTAATAAATATTGATCAAGAATAGAACAAAAACAGATACAAACACAAGGGAATTAAGTGGTTCAGCACCTGATTATGGTGCCTACATCCACTGAGGAAACGAGCTTCAAGACAATTCAAAGGTTACAAAGATCTTAAGGTGCTTACAGAAAATACAAGCAACTAACTTTCACTCTCTCTCTAGCTCTCTATTTCCACGACTGGATCCTTAAAGAATGCACCAGAAACAGCCTAATATTGTTAGCTTCTGGATTTGTTAGTCACCATCTATCTTCCCGCCAAAAACCAACTGATTTAACAACCTCAACACTTGCCATTCACATGTCTTCATAAACTGTGAACAAAACGGCATGCAAACCAAGTTATTTTGCTCAATAGTAATAAATTTGACATCGCATGCATGTTTGGCATGTGAAATGACATACTCGATCATGTCGGTTTGGCTTTAAAGCTCAGAAGATGACAGTTCATACGAATACTTAACCTTGAAATGACATGTTGATCATTCAAGTTCGTGTTCATATTCATCAATTTTCTAACACGTTACTGCATTAATTTGTAATTGATCTAGAACTATATATATACAATGTTGGGGGATACATGTAATCCTGATAAAAAATAAGATAACTTATTTACACAAGAATTCATAAATTCTTCATGTTGAATGCAGGCAACAATGAGGTGGAAAATTTCCTAAGATTTGACGCATTAATTAGATGTTTTGAACGGTGAGATGATGGCAGCTGCAGTCCAAAGATCTTCGTTTCTTGGTGATCATGTCGAATTAGCTGAAGGCTGAAGCTAAGGCCATGAGATTTGGAATTGAGGTGGCAATGGATGCAGGGTTGGTTCCTTTACTTATTGAGTATGATTCAAAAAATGGGATGATTTTGGTCAGCAAGCTGGAGAGTAGCAAGAAATAAATGAACTGGGTGATATCAGACATTTACAAGCTGATTCAAGCTTGAAAGAAGGTTGTAGTCAAGCATATGTCTAAAAGTTGTAATTTAATTGGTGATAAGTTTGCATATCAGCATATGGTTGTGTAAAAAGAGTGGAGCTTTTGACCCCTTTCTAGAATTTCTTATAACATCCAGGGTGGAGCTTTTGACCTCTTTCTAGAATTTCTTATAACATCCATTTTGAATTTTATTTCTTAAAAACCCAGTTTAGTTCATAAAATACTAAGCATTTATTAAAATCAATCATCTTACCATAAAATTTTACTCTGAAAAGAATATTTCTACAAATTTTGATCAATCAAATACATAAAAAGGTTTAAATTTTTAAATTTATTTCTTCTTGTTATATAATTTTTATCTCCATAATCCTAGACTCTTATAAATTTTTTAAGGAAAGAAATTCTAATTAAAATTTAAAATATAAATATAAATCATGAAATGGGATGGGTGTAAAAAAATTTTTAAAAGAAAGTTTTATTTAAGTGTTTAATTGAAATTTCATTTAAAATAAAAAAATGATTTAATTTATTATTGATTATTTAGGTAATTTTCATTAAAAAGGGTTTTGCGAGAAAATTTGAAGAATTTTATGACATATAAACTAATCACATTCACAACTTACACAGTTGATACCAAATTCAATTGCTGATGCCGTGAATTCTTGTTTACATGTACTCCTCTCCAGGAGTTTGGATTTAAAAAAGTACATCGAAAGGTGAGTTTTTCCTTGAAGCTTGCTATTCTCAGGCACTGCTGGCATTGCTACATTGATAACGATTGCCTTTCCATCAACTGGAAGACCTTTGTAACAATTCTTCTAATCTCAAACAATGATCATCATCCCAATGATAAAGCATCCCCTGTGAAATTTTACTTTTATTTATTAATTCTCAATAGGGACATTGAACTTTTCTCAATTCACACGATTGAAGAAAACTAGCTAATTTAATTAAATAACTAGTCTATATTTTCATTGAGGTAATTTGTAATCGAACATGAGTCCAATCAGCAGACAAATTAACGTAATCTTTACAAAGTTAATGCCATAACGATGATTTCCTGTAATAAATGTGATAAGTATTTTTTAAAAAATGGCATCCCTTGTGTAAATTTTTTTAAAAGAAATTTTCCTGCACCTACATGTTCCATGCTCTCTAGCATATCATATAGGAATTAACAAATAAACAAGTTTTTTTTTTTTAAAAAAATTATTGAATAAACACACGCAGGAACTTAAGTCTTGATAAAGTTGTCTCTTAATTAGTGGAGTTAGCCCTTAGTCTATAAATAAACTAGGTTGATTTAATTAGTTTTTTTATAGTATAAATATATAAAATGCATAGCATCATAAAAAAAGGAATCAGACAAGTCAAAATTAATACCCTTCGCATGAGGATATTAAGATAAAATTGGATTGATTAGATTGTATTGAGTCCTGAAAACCCTACTAAAAGTTAACTCCAACGCGGCCACCAACATCAACAAGCTTTGTCTAGGATTTTATTCATTACAATGGAAGTATGGAACTGGGGCTGAACACTGCGTTGCTATAAACTTCACTGAACCTGGGTCGATTCCAAGGTAATTAATCAAAGATCTGCGTTCAATGGACTTCATCAAGGGGATTTCCTCCTACAAAAATTGTGACTTTCAATTGAAACCTGAAAAGTGGGATTTTAATCAAAATAAAAAAATATATTGAGAAATTACGGGTAAATTAATTACAGTACTTTGTCATAATGCAAGGTCAGCAGGGGCACAGTCAACTTGATTACGAGTAAATTAAGAAGTATTTTTTCCCTAAAAAAAAAAGAAATTTGGAAACAGGTGAAAGAATCTCCCCACAAAACGCAGAGCAAGCAATCGAGCACACGGTGATCGAATAGAAGCCAAAGAATCCGAGCTGGCATCATATTTGTGGGTGCTTTTGGATTTTCCGTAGGAATATGAGCCGCAGTCGTTTTAGCAGAAAGCTTTGCACCAGGCCCATCTTTTTTTATTTAATTTGATCTTAAAACCTCATGCGCAACTACGCTGCTATTGCTTGCATAACCATGGGTGGCAGACTAGAACCACTACCAGTTTCTTTGCATGTCAATAAGTATCTTCTTCCCTTTCCTTATTCCTTTCCTAGTGAGGACACTCCCACTTTATTAAAATGATATATCAATAAAATAAAATAAAAAATAAATTTCAATACATTAAAAATTATACATTTTTATTTATTAGTGTATTAAAATCAGTATATTTTTTTATATTTTTTTATTAACATTCTCATTTTGTTAAAATAAGGATGCCCTCAATAAAGTCATTGCAGATACATTATTAAACCGCATAACTTTATAATGCATTAAAAATTAACTATATTAAGTTACACGGTATAACAACATGTTAGTATTAACCATATATATATATACAGAGCTTTTTAGATGTGGATGTTAAATGTGGATTTCACGATGTTAACATGCCTTTATTTAATTAAGTACAATATCATATGGTGTTAAAGTGAATATACAACATCAGCAGTCGGATTTTGATTTTATTCCGTCTCTAGTGACTGAGAAGGATGATGCGGGTTTGTGTAGAGAGCCAGACATTGACGAGGTTCGACGGGTGGTTTTCTCTATTGATCTTGATAATGCTCTTGGTTCGGATGGGTTTTATAGTAGATTTTACTAGTCGTGTTCGGATATTATCTGTAGTGATTTACAGGATGTTGTCCTTGATTATTTCAAAGGTTTGGCTATGCTTAGGGGTTTTCAGAATATGTTATTAGTTCTTCTTCCTAAGAAGCCTTCCTAGCTTCTTGGGTAGATTTTCATTCGATTAACCTTTGTAATGTAAGCAACAAGGTTTTGACCAAGTTGTTTGTATTGAGATTGACCCCTCTATTGCCTCGTATTATTTCTTCTACTCATACTGGTTTTGTTTGTGGTCAGGTGATCTCTAATAATGTGCTTTCGGTTTAAGAGTTAGTTTATAATCTCAACCATCGCACTCGAGGGAATAATGTGGTGTTGAAGCTTGATAGGGCCCAGGCTTATGATTGTATGTCTTGGCCTTTTGTTATTCAGATGTTGTGGCATTTTGAGTTTTTTAAGTAGTGAATCTCTTTGATTCAGCATGCTATCTATGGCCCCTCATTCTCGATGTTAGTTGACGGAGTTAGTCATGGATTTTTCCACTCCCAGGGGGTCTTCAGCAGGGCAATCGTCTTTCCCTATGTTTATTTATTATTACTGCTGAGTTTTTATCTCAGGGTTTAGACCATTTGTATTCCCAGTATCTCTCTATTTGGTATTATTTTGTTACGCCTGTCTCTATATTCAATTTGAGTTTTATAAATGATATTGTTATTTTTGTAAATGAGAGTCGGTTGAGCCTTTATTGTCTTATGGAATTTTTACATCATTATAAGGTGGTCTTGGGGCAGTTAATTAGTCAGGCCAAGAGCTGCTTTTATATTAGGAGTTCGGCATCCGCTTCCCACTAAGCTATTGTCCATTATGTTATTGGTTTTCAATGGCGTCAGCTTCCGTTCACTTATCTTTGGTGTTTGATCTTTAAAGGGTGTCTAAAAATCTCTCATTTCACTGATATGATCTAGAAGGTCAAGGACAGGATATCCAGCTAGGCCAACCAGTTGCTATTTTTTGGTAGGAAGTTAATGCTTATTCGTTATGTGTTGTCCTTTACACCGTTGATCTGTTTCGTGTTCTTTATCTTCCTACAGCTGTAGTTTAGTGCTTAGAGCACTTATTCACTCGATTTTTATGGGGTAATTCTGAAGCAAGGCACCAGATTAACTGGTGTAGATGGTCATTGATTTGTTATCCAGTTGAAGAGGGTGGCCTAAGTATCCAGTATTTCGATGATATGGTTGAGACTTTTCCACTCAAACTTTGATGGCATTTAAGGGAACAGAGTTCATTGCTGGCTTTTTACACGAAGCCTAAGTATTGTAGAGCTACACATCCAAGTTTGATCCAATTTCACTATCCTACCTTTCCTCTTTGAATATGTCTTTGCTTGATTTAGTGTGCTGCTAAGCCTCATGTGTGTTGGTTGGTTGGACGTAAGGAGTATGGTTTTTAGTATGATTGTTGGCTGGGCTCCTGTCCTTTAGTTATTTATATTCCTACAACGGCTTCTTTGATGTTGGTTTCTTTTACTAGTAGGGTATAGTTTGGGATAGAGGTAAGTTGGAGTAAGGATGACAAATTCTCAATTTGGATATAGGTTTGGCCTTTCCGATTAAATTCTCGGATGTCAATTCATCTTGTCGAACTTGAATAATAACTCAGATGTTTTAACTCTGGGTTCGGTACAGGTCTAACCTAGAAAAACCTGAGTTTCTGAATTCTGAGTTTAAAACTTGGATTTTTTTTTTAACCTAATTTCTCTTATTTCCTTTGAAAAAAACCTTTTACAAACTTTGCTAATTGCAAGAAATAACGATGATCATTGGATCACTCAACCAAAGCTTTTCAAAGCCACAATCTTATACTTTTAAAGAAAAAATACTTTCAAAATCCTATTCATAGGCTTTACTTGTTCCACAATTGCCTTGTATGACATTTATATCAAATCGCAATCCAATACCCATTTCAATAATCAAAACCCAAAGAGAATAAAATCATGTTCTTGAGCCAGCCTCTAAAAAACATCATTGATAAAACTATCCATGATGCTTATGGCTTTGCTGAAGATACCGATATTGAGATGAACTTGCATAAGGACCTTGAAAATGTAGATATTATAGGTCTCTACATTTTTTTTTTTGTTTTCTTCTTTTTCTTGACTCTATTGTCGTCTTTAGTAATAACTATCGATTGCCAGGTTATATACAGCGTCACAACGGAAATCGCCCTCAAGCCGCCGATGATGATGGTGGCATTTTCAACCCGTATCACAGTCATCGACCGCCGAGGTGGTTAAGCATGTTGATTTAATTTAGGCTTTAGCGATGAAGATAAAGAACACAACATGATTCACAGTGATTTGATGAAGAAATTTTTGGCTTTGGGCTGTAGTGGCCACGGTATTTGAAAGTAAAACTAGAGCACAACTAAATTTTTTTCTATAATATTTTATTTATATTAAAAAAACTAATATCATAATACAAATATTTGGGTCTGGGTTTTTATATTTCTAGGTTGAACCAAAATCAGAACAAAACCTGGATGTATCCGAGATAATAAAATAGCATCCAAATATTGGATTTTAATTATTCTAGTACAAGTTGATCCTAGCTCAGATTATTTGGGTTCTTCCCAATCCAAGCTGGGTTTGAGTTAAATTGTCATCTTTAAGTTGGAGGATGTTTTTTCTTTTTCTATTATGGAGCAAATTTTATTAGTTTTTATTTCTAATAGGGAGCCAAATTTGCTCCATAGGGATCCTTCTCCTGATGGATTTTTCATTTGCGGATGACTTAGAAGTTTGTGTATGGTTTTACGTCGAGGGATGATATTTTTTTTTATTATCTTGCAACAGCATATCCTATTTTGGGGTTTCTTTTTTTCTTTGGTGGTTATTGTATGCGTTTTTGGCTATTGATTATACCTTGTGCTTGAAGGGTTTTGGCATAGTCTCTTGGTGTTTTTGTGGTCGGGCTGTTAAGACCTCTCGACACTTATTTATTGATTGCCAGTAGATTTGCCAAATTTGGGTTCATTTTTAGCATATCTTGGGTATGAGAGATATTATTTTTCTAACTTCCCATGATTTGCTTCTTTATTGGCAATGGTGTGCATCTTCTCAAAATCATTTTTAGGTCCTTCTACCTACTTTATTTTATAGCAAGTTTGGAAGGCTTGTAATACTTTTTTATTTGATTTGTAGTTTTTCTCTATTGATGTGTTTATCTTTCAGGTGGTATCAGGTTAGTTTCGCTTTCGAATTTAAGTCTTCCCAGCTAAGAGGAACTTATGATCTCAAATTGCTGAGGGTTTGTGAGTTATACCTCATCCTGAGAGGTTGATTCGATTAGTTTTTTGGATGAGGCCACATCCTCAGGTTATAAATCTGACTGTGGATGGATGCTCTATAGGCAATCCTATAATGGCTGCTACAAGGGATATTTTCCAAGATTATCGAGGTGCGATTTTAGCTGCCTTTTTATCTTTTCTTGATAGCCAGTTGATTCTTATGCTAAGTTCATGGTTGTTTGTGAGGGGTTAGAGCTTACTACTCAGCTTGGTTATTCTATTCTTAAGGTGAAGTCAGACTCGGCTACGGTTGTTTCTTGGATTCATTCCTGTGGTCCTGTTCACTGGGATTATGCTTATTCGCTGCGTCGGATATGCTCTTTCACATCTTCTTCACCTATTCTAGTTAGGCACGTGTTTCGTGAGGCCATCGATACTGTTGATTTTTTGGCCAATTATGTGTGTTCTCATCGAGTTAATCAGCATTTCTTATCTCTTTAGGATCTTCTTACAAGCTTATCTAGTATTTTCTATTTGGATGCGTAGGCTATTCCTCACATTAGATGTTTAATATTGATGGTTTTCTTTTTTTTTTTTTTTTTTGCTGTGTTCATTTGTTTTTGTTTATTGTGCTTTTATATTTACTCTAGAAAATTTGGTCTATATCCCTATCCTTTTGTATTCGTTTCATTTACTGATTTATATTACAAGTAGGGGTCTCACCTAACCTCCTATCTCTTGGTGGTTTTATAAAAAAAAAAATCTACATGAAATTCATATTTAGGCATCTGCACCTGAGATTCTCTGTGTGTGTTTGTGTGTGCTTGCATGTAGGAGCCTGTTTCAGAGAGAGGAAAAAAAGAAAGAATTTAGGACTGTTAGACTTCAAAATTCCTTCCCATATGTTGTTCTAATTCGAGAGTCTTAAATTGAGATAGAGTATGCATATATGTCAAGGATTTCTCTCTAAAGTAGAACTACTAGACATAATGCTAGCCGAATTCAATTTGGTCAAGATATGGCCGTTATGATAGCTTCCTAATAGTTGAATATCAAGGTTTTTTTTTTCCATTGACCCTTACGTTTACGTTAATAATAGACGAAGATGATAAGATGACCAACTTTTACCACTTATCTGATTGTTGTTGAACAATTTTTGGGTATCATGGTACTCTAGAGATTAAAAAGGAACCTTTGTTGTTTTCATTATAGTAGCCCTTACAGGTTCATTTAGAAAATAAATCCTGGATAAGGAGTTTTGCTTGTACCATTCATAGTCTCGCAAAGTAGAAATCTGGAGGAAGCGCTTTAATTGGTAGAAAAAAAACCCACAGCCTTTTGGGGTTATCCTGCACTTGGAAGTATGAAAAAGAATATATATAGTGAGAATTCGATTCTTTGCCACCGTAGTAAAAACAAAGAAAAAAAATAAGAGTAGGAGTTTTCAGAATGCAGTTGTCGTAATGTTGATCCAACGTCTGCGACTACGGCATTCGCGTTGTTCCTGGGGGTATCCACATTTGGAATATGCCTATGTTGATTGAGAGATTTCGAGATAATTTCGTGCTGGGTGACTGAAATCCTCTAGGGTCAGTTAAACAGGCTGACAATCAATAAAAGATATTGGGCAAGGCTGTTGGCTTAAAGAGTGAGGCTCTTTTTCGCTCACGCGATATTGTTGAATTGGGCTTTCGACCATTGTCCAAGATTCTCCACTGCTGACATTGATCCAAAGCTCGAGTACGGTCCATGCTCCAAAATCGAAACCTTCATCAACTACGTCGAACCTTCTATTTAATACCCAATTCCCAGAAATTCCACTAAACTTGCTTCGTGAGTTAGAAGCGCATCATTGAGGCAGGGCGAAAACGAATATAGGATCATCTCAACTTTGTCGACGTTCTTTTTCCATTAAGTGCTTTTGGTGAATCCTGATAGACTTGTATTTGAATGATTCAGAGATGAATTCAAGTTGAAAACGAAAGTTGTTGGTGGAGATATGCCCTTAATAGCCTTTGGTGGTGGACCAAAGCTATGCTTCGGCCCTTGCTAGTTGGCTGCTCTACCACGTGCAACCACTCGAAAAAAAAAAAGATGGAATTTGGGGCCATTGGACTTTGAAATTCCTGAAATACTAACTAGGCTACCAAAGAGGTGGGGTGAATTGGGTTCTTAAAACCTAAACAAATAAAACCACATAATAATTTAAACTAATGTTTTGATAAAATCAAAAGCAATAATTTTAACAATGCTTGAAATGAAAATGATAAGGGATGAGAGATCAAACATACGATTTTTACGTGGTTCGGCCAACCGTGCCTACGTCCATACCTCCAAGCTCACCAGGCTTGAGGATTCTACTAAGCAAGCCTCTAAAGCTTCAACAACGCTTACAATTGACTTCAAATATATGAATGAACCTTTACAATAAGAGATTATTCCTAATCTCTTAACCCAAGTGTATCCCAACACTTACAATCACTCAAAAACAAAGATTACAATCAGCCAATCTCTCACATAATGTATATGATTACAATTGAAATCTCAAAGTGTGAATCAATGAAACAAAAAAAAAGTTTAAAGCCCAATGATGTATGTTTTCTCAGTAGCAAACTCAAAAATAATTGTTTGATCTCTTTTTATTTGAATTTGATTGAGCTATTTCATAATTGGAGCTGAAAACTAGTCGTTGTTGACTTTCTGAGAATAATCGGATTGTCGTTTTCTTCTGTTAGTTTACCATTTTAACTTGTCCAAATAGCCGTTGTGCTTAGATTTTGAATAAACGATTTACCGTTTGAGGTTATCGGATCACCGTTTATTTTCAAAATCCTATAAAACAAACTTAGATTTTTGTTTTTGCTAAACGGTTCAAGATTAGAAAGTTTTCTCCTTTTTGTAAATTATCGGTTCACCGTTAGTAATAAACGGCTCACCGTTAATTTCCAGAATGCTCTAAAATAAATCTAAAGACTAAATTTTTTCTATAAATTATTGGTTCACATTTTATAATAAACCGTTCAAGGGTAATTTCCAGAATCTATATTTTGATAACTTTTTATAAAAAAAAATGATTTTTTGACTTAAGTTAACGGTCATTAAGCTTCTTTAAATATATCTATAGCTTTAAAAAATTTATTTTAATAGCCCCAATAATTTAATCAAGAACATATAAATTTTGTTATCATCAAAATCAATATTATAAGATTAACAATCTCTATGTAAAGATAAGAAAATTTTGTTAATTCCCCCTGAATATAAGCTCCCTTGAAAAATATATAACTTATTAAGAAAATTTTGTTAACTCTCCCTGAATATAAGCTTCCCCTGAAAAATATATAACTTATTCTCCCCCTTAAGCATAAAAAAAAAAAAAAGAACAAAAGCATATCCGTTTTCGACAAGTGAAAATTTTGGCAGAATTTCCCCTGTACATTAAGCATCTTCTAGAAAATATTAGCAACAATTTACACCCAAGAAGCCAAAATTAAGATAAAAACAACTTCAACCAAGCAATAAAATCAATGCCAAAATAAGATAACACACATATATATAACATAATCATCCATAATCATCATACATAAATGTATCAAAAACATGAAAATGTTGTGCGAAATCAAAGCATCTGAAACACTAAGAAACTATTGCGGAGGAGGAGAGGAAGAGGAGGAGGGAATGCCGAGAGCAGAAAAGATACGCAGCCGTCCATCCAGTATTTGTTGTTGCTGAATCTGAAAAGAAGCAAACTGATCCTGAAGCTGTTACTGCTGCTCAGAAAGAGCTCAAACATCTCCAACTAGTTGATGAAGGAGACTATCGATAGTGGGTGGAGCCTCTGGATAATCCAGATGTTGTTCCAATCTATAAGTTCCAAATTTGGATAAAGTATGTATATACATACATACATACATACATACATACATATATATATATATATACATACTGTATTAGTATGTATATATATATGTGTATGTATGTATGAATGAATGAATGATACTAATTTTATAAGATTAATCGAAAGTGCCAATAGTGTCATTTATAACTAGAGTTGGCAGAATGGATCAGCGGATCATATTCATATTGTCAAATTTAAGTAAACCCAAACACTAGCCATTTAGTAATCATGTCAAAATATTGAGACCTTAACACAATACAAAAAATAAATGAGTTATACAATAACCACTTAATATCTATATATTTAATAAAATTTACATTAAATATTTACGCGCGCACATTCAAACACACACATATAACTTATTAATAATATAAAATATATATCTACCAAATCATTACGTATTCACACTTATACACACACACACACACACACACACACACACACACACACACACACACACCTATACCCAGTAGCTATTCTTCTATAACCAACTCTGATCAGAGGAGGTGGATTTCCTCGGGCTTTATATAAAGGATGGGTACATCATACCACAGCCTGGGTTAGTCATGGAGCTGAGATAGCTGCTGTGTGGTCATTCTTTCTGTAAGCCATGATTGGTCTGGATAGGAAGTCAGCAACTGTGTTTTCCCCGTTTTTAGACCAGCTCAGCAACAAGTTGTAGGATTAGAGGTTTGCCCAGGCTTATAGGTTGATTATGAAAATCCAAGTCAGGATCCTCCATAAAGGGGATTTTAGATTCTTTTCAAAAAGTGAGTCCTGCGTGGGATCGGATATCTAATATCCTAGAGGCAATCATTGAGCTTTCAGCATTCTATCTTTGGGGAGGGTGAAAATGAGAAAATCAAGAAAAGCCCGATCTTTTTTCAAGTGATAAGCCCAAACACACAGCTCTCCTAACTTTGGTCATGCTGTTCTTCTATGTATTATGAGGCAGTCAATTGAGTAGTACCGCTCTATCCACTAGTCTGAGTGGATTCTCTGGCTGCAGGATTAAAGGTTTGTTCGGGCTCATAAGTTGATTCTGGAAATCCAAGTCTGGATCCTCCATGAGGGGGATTCTGGTCATACCTTTGCATTGTTACAAACATTGGGTCTAGATTTAAATCATCCAGAAAGCTACTATCTGATGATCCACATGTATCTTGTTCATCAATTCCCCATCCAGACGCTTTGATTGGCCATGGATACTGCTAGGGTATCTTATAATCCTTATAGAATGCCTTCTGATTATTTCTCGTAGAGCTTTCTTCCCAAACTTGCCATGGCTTTGTTGGCTTATCATTTTTCCAAGACACTAGTTTCTTGAAGCATTCCAGTGTACTCCTCATATTTTTTAGATCAGCTGCACCTGTCTAGTAGATCATGCTAATTCTCCTGGGTTGGTCATGGAGCTGAGATAGTTGTTGCGTGGTCATTTTATTGGTCTTCTTTTTTAGCTGTTTCATCTTTTTCTTCATGTTCTCTAATTGAGACATAATCTGCAACTGATTCAACAGAATCTCTTCGAGTGCTTGGTTCTGCTCAACAGCATTGATGTTGTTTCAGTTGACCGCTTTTTCAATGGGTCTAAATTCTGAAGGATCTACCTTTTGAACTACCCATTTAATAGCAACTATTCCCCTCCTATTTCTTTAACAAGCTCCTCATCAGAGTTCGGAGCATTGATCATTAAGACAGGAACCATGATCTTTAATGAAGTAGATCTCCTAGGCATATGTGTGCATGTTGAAAGAGGTCTCCTTGCAACTTGACATGATTCGCAAGGGTAGAGAGGTCTGGTTTCTGTTGGAAAAGAAACTGAGACCTTTCCATCATGAAGTCTACTAACGTTTGGATCTTTATGGATCTGATGTGGCCTGTTGTTCTGCTCATACTCATTTATCTAATTTGGTGGAAAAATGAGCTGATTTTGTTTATAAGCTTTAAGCTGTATGACCCTTCCATCATCAGCCATGAATATGATGATTGGTTTTCCAGAGCTACTCATAGAAAACATGTGAGACTGGACCTTATAAGTCATTAAATGGTGAATTGTCAGGGCTGACTCATCTGGCTTCATATCTAGTCCATTTATTTAGACTAATTTGATTGCTTCAGAAATAGAAGGTTCGACCAAATCAAGTGTAAAATTGGGTTCTACTTGAAGCACTACATGCCCCTGATTGAGCCATACCTTGACCATAGAGATTAAAGCTTTCTCAAAGGTCTGCCATCTAGTGTTTAAGATAACAATGAAGCAAGTAACGTTTTTTTCCTGCTAAAAATAGGGGTTGTAACCCTATCTGAATTGCTCCCAAGTGTAAGCCCCTGTATCATTCTGTCCTATACCTATTTTCTTCGGGGACAAATAGAATGAGTAAATAGGTTTCTTTAGAATTGTAAGATATAGAATGGACCAGCATTTCTAAAGACTTATATATTATCTTTAATCTGTATTTATTTACAGGAATTAGAGCTCTAAGGGAGTTAAAGGTTGGGTTGACATGGTAGTATCTGAATGGGTCTAAGAGATCCAGTCGGAATGACTAAATTGCCTTCTCATTGTTTTCGCCTTCACAGGTTTTCAAATGGTAATTTGGGGTAGGGATTGCTTCTGTAAGGTCTCTAATTTGAACAGTGTTTGGAGGTGTAGGTTGTGGTGGTGCAGTGGGTTGTTGGGTTTCAGAAGATCTCTAGCTACCTAGTGTATCCATGAGGGTTAGCTTTTATAAAGGTTTTCTTTCAAGTGATAAGCCCAAACACATGGCTCTTCTAGCCTTCAAACAGGGCACCACATTCTAAGGAATTCCTTATTAAAGGGTCTCACTTTAGGTTCACAAAATAGAAGATATCAGTGCTTAACTTCGTTTCTGACGTGGAAGATCAGATGAAACTGCAACCACAAAGCATACTTTGAATATCAAGCACCTAGGGGATTCCTTTTGAGAATTCTAGCTTTAATACCAATTTTGGTTTTGAACAGTAGAAGGTTTATTATTAAGAACTAACTGATTACAATATACAATATAGTGAATGTTGGACTCTGTTAGGCTCTACCTTCCTACTGACTAGAGGCTCATTTTTATAGTATTCAGGGATTCACTGTATAAATACTGTTTACATTATTATTCTTTATCTCTAAAGAATCTACTTTACAGTTGTCCTTGTGGGGACCTCACTATTATTACACTCTATTATTGTCTCTGTAGGGACCACCCTATTATTATACTCTATTATTATCCCTGTGGGGACCATACTATTATTACGCTCTATTACTATTCATGTGGGGAACACACTGTTATTACACTCTATTATCACCACGCTTCCTCATGGCAACAAAAGGAGGAGTTACTCAATAAGACTCATCCTTGCGACCTACGTAGGACCCACCTTTTAAAAAGAATGGCGGGTTCAAAAGTGTTTTTCCAGGAGAATTAACATGATATGCTGGACAGGTGCGGCTGATCCCGAAAATATGAGGAGTATACTAGAATCCAACAACCTACTGCACCACCACAACCTACACCTCCAAACATTGCCCAAATTAGAGACCTTATAGAAGCAATCCCCGCCCCAAATTACCATTTGAAAGGAAAGAGAAATCTCATATCCTCAGTTGGCAAGGTGGGCAGAATCACTCTCGAGGTTCAAGTTCGAGGTGAAGCACATAAATGGGGCGTCGAACATGGCTTTGTTGGCTTATCCCTTTTCCAAGACATTGGTTTCTTGGGTTAAAAAGTCTGTTCCAAACAAAAAATCTTCACCTCTATGGTCAAAGGCATTCAGAATCTTCAGAGGAAGAAGCTGGCCCAATATTAACACTTGACAACCTGCCAACCCCTGTAGATCTCTCTATAAACAGCGAAGCCTTCTTTAGGTCGTGTGTGAAGGTCATTCTGAAGATAACGGGGGAAGATGTCTGGGGGGTTATATATGTGATAACATAATATCCATAGTTATTGTTTTTTCCGTAACCTCCTTTGTGATCGAAACAGACTATAAGTATCTACAAGGACTACTCAAGAGGATGGAAGGAGGGAGGATTTCTACAGCCACAAATACACAAGACCATTAGAGGTTTGGCTTCATGTCTAGTCCATTTACTTAGACTAGTACCTTAATTGTTTCAGAAATAGAGGAAGCACAAAATACACATGTATAAATTTAAGGAATTGACGTATAAGTATGACCTAGTCCTGTCAGAGTCAGAATGTAATAATAGTGTGGTCATTACAGGGACAATAATAGAGTGCCGGACAATCCACTCAGACTGGTGGATAGAGCGGTACTACTCAATTCACTGCCCCACTTGACAACCAGCCAACCCCTGTAGATCTCACCATGAACAATGAAGCCTTCTTCAGGTTGTATGTGAAGGTCAGAGCTTCAAACTTCTTGACCAGGCTTTTCTTGATTTTCTCATTTTCTATATATATATATATATATATATATATATATATATATATATATATATATATATACTAAAATATACATGTCTATTGACATTTTACACATTTATATTATTGAAGTTCTAAATCTAAATAAAATTTTATAAATGAAACACTGTATATATTTTCATCCTTCCTTACAAAAAAAGAGAGAGAATCATGTCCAATATTTGAGTTTTAATTATAGGAGCTTAAAAATTAATTTAGAACAGAAAAAAATTGTGTCGATCCAAACTCAACTCCTTTAATAATCATGTTGAACTTGAGGATCTATACCTATGTATTCATGTTGTATTTATATCGAGTAATTAGATCATGTTAGATTTTGCCAGCTTTACTTATAATTGATGGATTTTAGGAGAAAAATTTGAAAGGTGTCAAAAACTTATAATTGATGGATTTTAGGAGAAAATTTTGAAAGGTGTCAAAAGCTCAACTCAATTAAAAATGGAACATCCTATTAAACGTGAGAAAAGGTGGTCAACCATTATCAAGTTTGGTGGTAATAGTAACATTAATGGTATCCTTACTCTTGGGTTGAAGGCCCACTTAAAATTCCAATTTACATTTTTTGGCCTAGTTATCGCTCGGCCGCCTAGCACCAGCTCTCATATTCTTTCATAGTTCATACATCTAATATTTTTTTAGGATTATGTCTTAGAGCATCTCCAAAAAACTTTTCAAGTAAGATTTTATTACTTATTTAAAGAGTCACATTAGTATTTAAGACTTCAAAAGATACTCTAATTAATATTCTTCAAATAAGAAATGGTTTACTCTCTTCAATTTTATAGAATTGGTTTATCCCTCTTCAATTTATATTTTATTACTTTTTATTAAAAAGAGAGAGAGTAGTGCTTTAATTATTATTTACTTTTCCTTTGAAAAAAATATTTATTTGATTAAAATAATATTACGTGATTTCTATTTGAAGAGCTTTTTAAATAATAATATATTTTTTCACTCTTTTTGTTGTCACATAGGTAAGCAAATAGAAATTTAAAAAATAAAATTAATAAAGTCTTTTGGAGATGCTCTTAAAAGTGAACTTATGCACTATATACTTAGAGACGAGTCTAAATGTGTTCTTTCTTGGATTCTCCTTTTGAATCTTCCGCTTAAACCAATTTTTAAAAATATATAATCTTCACAATTACTGCATTGCACTAAAACTGCTCTTTTAATTTTCTTAATTTTATGCGTGTTTGATATAAAAATTTATTTATAATTTATAAAGAAGTAGTAAACACGTTCTGTATAAAAAAATCATTGAATTGATAAAATTTTATGGACATAATTTTTTACCTCATTGATAATGATAGTAATAAACAACCCAACTTCACCCCAATCAAGAAAAAAAAAAGACAAACAAATGAATAAATTAAGGACAAATATAGGATCGTTTTATTTGCCCCTAAAGGGGTGATCGGGTTAATTGGCAATGATTCTTTTATCTTTTAAAACCCAAATTTAATCCTTAAAAGTGATAAAAAAGATAAAAATTATATTTGCGCTTGTCCACCCCTTTACTTTTTTTTTAAAATATATGATCATTCTATTTGAGTAACTGGACGAACCGCACGAGTTGCACTAGAAGACAGTTCTATTCCTTTGCGTCACCAGCCTCCCACTTCCCCAGAAACCGCCACGTACCCGTCATCACTGCCACGCTGGCTCAACACTGTCCGCTTTTCATGCTTCCGTACAAAAATGACCGGATAAATGCGGTAGTCTAACACGAGCTACTTCACAGAAGTGCCCCACTAGTCACAGCTGGAAGCGCTTTTACGGACGTAACCTCACAGTGTGGAAACTTGTGGCCGAGATTGGAAGATCAAACAACAGACGAAGGCCAAAATATAAATTGGGAAAAAAGTGCAAGGGTGAGCTCCAGGTTAATTAGCCACTAAATATTTGCCACTTGGCACCATCCAGTGATTCACGCTGTTCCGTCTCTCTCTCGTCAGTTACCCTCACTCCTTCTTAGCCTCAAATAAAAATTAGGGAATTTATTTTGGGAAAAAAAGAATCCTCAAGTAATTATAGTGGCTGAGATTGCTCCTTAGTTTCCCAAACTGTGGCTTCTGGACCTTTAGGTCTCACAAGCAAACTCTTTCAGTGCCTGCATCTTTTCTCTTCAACTTCTTCATTTATCTAGACAACTTAAACAAATAGGTTTTTTTTGTAAACTGTTTTCGATTCAGATCCACCATTGCCGGTAATCATGATTCCTCCGGCAAGTCGCCGGTGAATTCCGTTCATGCACCCTATTGACGCAGCCGGGCTTCTAGTACATCATGGCTTTCTCGAAAGGTACTTTCCACATATTTCTGTTGTAGCTTTTACTTACAGCTCTCTGTTGGGTTGCCGGGAATATGTACTAAAATAGCAAAATGATGCAAATTTAAGTTTCATTATTTTACTTCTCTATAAATAATTTTTATACTTTATTGAAAAAAAAAAGAAATAAAAGAGTCAATATGAGATTTGAATTAAGTTTCTTTGCTTTTGTCATAGTAGTACACTTCTCAGGCAACCATAGAGAGAGTTGAAAGGTTTATGCTATTGTTTAAGCTAATTATGTTGATGTATTATTGGGAGGTGTATTAACTGTTGTAGACATAGTTGTTAATTACTGATTGAAGTTTCTGTCTCTCTGTTTTTTTTTTTTTTTCTTTTCGTACTTCAAAGGTTTTGGCATCTACGGGTTCGTTTTGGTGAGGATTCTGAATAAAGGAATTTTCTTTTAAGAGAAGCGTCTCTGTCTCTGTCTCTCTCTGTTCTGGTGGATTCTTAATATTTCACAAAGAACTTGTTGTTATTTATTTATTGCTCATTTATTTTACTCCTTAAGCACTCATATAACAACACCTTATGTTATATCTTCAGTGAGTGTGAATTGGAATGCTTATTGTGCTCAAACGAAACAGAGACGGATCTCTATCGATTGCTGTTACTTTTTTCTCTTTTGCAGTAGTGTTGCCTTATCAAGTTCTGTCAACCATTACTATAACAACGGCCTTGTCATTTGATACTGCAAGAAGAAATGAAGGGAGAGTTTTGTTTTACCCACTGCTTGTTAGAGAGGATTTGAAGCAGCGCTAGCTGCCCGGCTTTGGTTATGGACACCTACTCCTCTGGGGAAGACTTGGTTCTTAAGGTCACACTAAGTAGAAACCTTTGATTACATTTTTATTTTCTGTCTCTTTCTTCTTCTTCTTATTCTTCTTTTATTTATTATTTATTTGGTGATATGAAATAGCTGAATAAGGATTGAATATATGAATTCTGAATTTTTGCTTGATGGTAGACAAGGAAGCCGTATACAATTACGAAGCAACGTGAACGATGGACAGAGGAGGAGCATAATAGGTTTCTAGAAGCGCTGAAGCTACACGGCCGTGCTTGGCAACGCATAGAAGGTTAAATTTTTCTGATGCCTTTTAACTTTTCCATTAAACAGTTGGATGAGTTGGATGTACCTAGTAGGAATCACCTGAAATGCTGTTATTCAGTATTTTTCACTTAATTGGAGATCTGTCTCTTCTCTTCTTTCTATGTTTTACATGGTGCCATACAGAACATATAGGGACAAAGACAGCTGTGCAGATCAGAAGTCATGCACAAAAATTCTTTTCCAAGGTCAATCCATACCTTATTGCTTCACTCTTACATCAGTTATCTCTGCTTGTTACTGCTATATTGTAGCTCCAACTGCATCACGAGACAATGTTGATCAATGCAACTTGTATTTATTGTATTTAAATGGAAACCTTTCTGATTACTTGCTTTTAATATAACCAGAGTGTGTAACTCTGTTGATGTGCATTCTCTTCTTGTGCTGTTATTGGTCTCTAAAGTATACAATTGTTGTTATTTGCAAGTGGTATTTTTTGTTTGTGCTCTTACAAAAGCTTATCACAGATGATTTTACATGTGAACTTAATATACAAATAACAATCTTAGAAACAAATTATTTAGATCTTGCCTATGCTCAGTTAGTTTTTTCGCTGACTTAGTCAAGATTATGCACTTGACCAGACACTAGTAATTTTACTGTCAGATAATAGTGTAAGAAGCCAGGGAAAGATTAATAATGAATATTGATTCTGAAGGAGTTGAATGCTTCATCAGCTGATTTTACCTTGCCTCCTTGAGGCCTCCTTCAGTCCATGACAAGAATGCTAGAATGCATTGGTTGTGTAACTAGCCAAGGGCCCTCCAGTGCTCAAGCTAGTGTTTTGTTGGAGAGAAAGAAAGAGAAATCTTATATAATCTGGAATTTTCTGAATGAATAGTGCCAGTTGGATCAGACACTATTTATAAGCAGTCACTATGGCTAGTCCTCCCTTTTCTAAGCAGGATGCAGCCAATGATCAAATTCGATTACCTTGTTGAATTGATTTTGTAATTAAAGTTTCCTTCATCAAATTTTCAAATTAAAATAAGAGTTGTGTACATGTATGTCTACCAAGGGCAGGTTCACTTTCGAAGTTTCAGTTTCTACTTTTCAGAAGATTGCAAGAGTTCTTTATTGTTGTTGGCTGTAGTTACAAAGTATTTACAAAATACTAACAAATGAGTCTAAAGTAAGTTGCCATGTCGATAGAGAGGGATAATGCAATCCAGCTGTGGTATTATCTGTATTTTTTCTAATGAAAGCTTGCTCTTGATTGCTCAAGTTTACTGTGGAACATGACAAATTAACTGTCACTTAGTTTAGAGGGGGCATGCCTTAGAATATATTAAGTGAAGCAATATTGGCTGCAGTGGTTAAGTTAAAAATATTTTCTTACAGATTTGGATATATATCTGTGTCTGTTTTAATATGAGGTATGATGTAAATTATTTGCCTCAGAGAGAGAAGATTGTTTGCAATTTTACAGAGGCGGCCTAACTAGCTGAGAGAGCTGGTGAATTCCTGGAAAGAAAAGAAAGGAAAAATATAATAGAAGGCTTCTCATACTCAGAAGCTTAATAGTTACTTGAAAAAGATTTAGGGTCCAAAAGCTTCTCAAATGAAATATCTCTTCATTCACCCTTTTCATGTGAACTTGGACAATTTCACATTGAAATTTCTCTTCTCATTTTTCTCATATTCATAACATATGGTAGAAAAGGGGGGCTGGTTTGGCTTAAGCAATTTGATTGCTCGGCCAAACCAGCCCCCTTTTTTGTTTTACTGACATTGTGCAATATGAAATGACTGAAGTTGCATGCTGTTTAAATTTAGTTTTCACCAAAATTTTATGAGATGCCCAAGTCTTGTGGTTGATTTATCAGAACTGATATCACATTGTTATATATAAATAACAAGTTAGAATAGAGATGGCATCAGAGGGCTTATTTGAGGCTACTTCATAATTCTAAGGTCTCTTTTAGGATTGAGGTTGGATAGTTGTACCTTAAAAGATATAGTACTAAAATGTTTGGTAAATACTATCTGCTGTAACTTGGAAACTAAGTTGATTTGATTTGACACTTGTGTGATGAAAAATCTATTATTTCTTTATTAATTTTGTCAAAATTATTATTTAAAAATTATATTTACTGCATACTATTAATTTTTATTTCATAGTTATAGATTTTTTTCCATAACAACTGTGCCTTAAAAGTTACATCACCTCAATACTAAATAGGCCCTAAATTTGAGAAGAAAATAGCTTGATATGTATACTTTTGAAATAGATAAGAAAATTGCTTGACTGTACAGAATACTTTGATGAGAATTCCACTGCTTGTCTTTTCTCATTTTCTTTTCCACAGCTTTTCTAGAATGCTAGAGAATTTGCATGGACATTATTTGGTTGTTTATATTTCAATTAATAAAAGAATCTAAGGATATTTACATTCTAATCTCCTACTAAATATATTAGTTATGCCTGTAAGTTACTGGCAGTGGATGGTAGGACTGCTGCTCTTTAACAGCTTTTTAAAAATTCAATTTTAATTTAGAATTTTGAAATTACTTTACTTGCAGCTGGAGAAGGAGGCTCTTTCTAAAGGGGTTCCTATAGGTCAAGCAATTGACATAGACATTCCACCTCCACGCCCTAAAAGGAAACCACGCAATCCTTATCCTCGTAAGACCTGCACAAGCGGTCCTATGTCACAAATAGGAGCAAAGGATGGGAAACTTCTAAGTTCAGTTTCTTCTTTGCATTGCAATCAAGTGCTGGACTTGGAGAAAGAACCAAGTTGTGATGTGAGTTATATTTTCTTCTCTCATTAAAACTATTCTTCTTTTATTCTCAATTTCTTTCCTTTGTAATAAATTTATTTCACATATTTGATAGAGGCCCAACGGTGATGAGAAGCCAACTTATACCATAGAAAATCAGGAGGACAACTGCTCGGAAGTGTTTACACTGCACCGAGAAGCTCACTGTTCCTCTGTTTCTTCTGTGAATAAAAACTCCATGCCAACGCCAGCGGGGCTCAGAGACTCTTGCACTCTTAGGGAATTTGTTCCATCACTGAAAGAATTGGTAAATCAGGACAAAACACTTGAAACTTATGTCACTGTTGAACTTAAAGGAAATGAGAAGTTTGATAAATCTGATGCCAAACTGGCACTTCAGGATAATGGCTCAAGTAAACCCTCGAACTTGGAAAGCCTGTGCCCTTCACATGAGAAGTCAGTTCATGGTGAAAAACAAGATGATGTGGCCGATGCATTGCCAACAGCTGAGGTGCAAGCTACGCAGAATTATCCAAGGCACGTAAATGTGCAGATTCTAGATGGGAGATTTGGAACAGGTACTCGAAGTCCTTCAGATATGCCTATCCAGGAGTCCATATTTCATCCTATAGGAGAACTTCATGGAAATCCCAAGCTGTTCACAAATCCAGCTGCGTCTGCTACTGCTGAAAATGAGAGTAATGTGCCAAAATCTACTCATCAATCATTTCCCACTTTCCATCCTCCCTTCACCCAATTTTGCCATAATCAGGATGAATATCGATCATTTCTACACATTTCATCCACATTTTCAAGTCTGATAGCGTCTACTCTGTTACAAAACCCTGCAGCCTATGCTGCAGCAAGCTTTGCTGCTACATTTTGGCCCTATACAAATATGGAAACTTCAGCCGATTCCCCTACATGTCCACAGGGAGGTTTTCCATCTAGACAAATGGGCTCCCCGCCAAGTATGGCAGCTATTGCTGCAGCCACTGTAGCAGCTGCCACTGCATGGTGGGCAGCACATGGACTGCTTCCCTTGTGTTCCCCACTTCATGCTCCTTTTACCTGCCTTCCTGCTTGTGCAACTGCAGTTTCATCAATGGATACTGCTCAAGTTCCGGCAGCCAAGACAGACAAAAATGAGAATGCTCCTCCAAATCCTGCCTTAAAGGATCATCAACTGGACCTTGAATATTCTGAAGCTTTGCAAGCTCAAAATTCAGCCTCTAAATCACCCACTGTGTCAACATCAGATTCCGAGGAGAGTGCAAGTGCGAGGCATAAAACTGAACTGAAAGCTACTAATCATGAGAAGAATGCTGAAGAAAATGAGCTTCATGATTCAAACAAAACAAAGAACAGAAAGCAGGCAGACCGTTCATCATGCGGTTCCAATACACCTTCTAGCAGTGAATTTGAAACTGATGCATTAGAAAAGCAAGAGAAAGGCAAAGAAGAGTCTAAAGAAATTGATCCGAATCTTCCTGCCACTGATGCTGGTAGCCGTCGCAGTAGAAGCAGCAGTAACATCACTGATTCTTGGAAGGAAGTTTCTGAAGAGGTAATTGCAAAATTCATTTTTGTGATCCTTTTTATTATTGTTGTCACAATCGAATGAAAAGGGATTTTAAACTGTAATGTTTCGACAGTCACTGCTTGTCTTCTTATAGTTAGCCATGCATGTCAGGGGCGGCTGGCTTTTCGGGCACTCTTCTCTAGAGAGGTATTGCCTCAAAGCTTTTCACCTCCACATGATCTGAAGGACAACATGCATCTGGACAATGTAGAGGATAAGCAGAAAGCCAATAAGAAAGATGGAGATAAATCACTTTTGGATCTCAACAGCAAGACATGGGGTTCTTGTTTCGGCCATCAAGAGGTGGAGAAAAGCACGATGTTCAGAGGCGAGAAAAATGGGGAGGGGCTGCTGACAATCGGGCTTGAACATGGTAAACTGAAGGCCCGTCGAACTGGTTTTAAGCCTTACAAAAGGTGTTCTGTGGAGGCCAAAGAAAACAGAGTATTCAACGCCGGCAACCAAGCCGAAGAGAAATGCCCCAAGAGGATACGCGTGGAAGGAGAGGCGACAACTTGACATTGGATATTGCATGCAATTAAGCAAGGGAAACCTTTGTTAATTTGCATGGATTTCTAATTTTCCCACCTATTTCGTTATGTTTATTATCAGGTCTATTCACGAGACTTTTTCGTGTAGCTGTGTGTTGTACCATATTATACGTCGACACTGACTTATTTGCTTTCCTGAACTTATGCAACGGCACTTAATTTTATTTTCGATAGTCGACTCAGACAAAAATCAAGTACTGAATGGGCCAGGTCCAGCCTCTTTACGCAGAAAGTATGTTTTCTAGATTTATCATTGTTTTCTTCTCTCTCTCTCTCCCTCCCTTCTTCCCACACCCTCCTTTCACTCTTCCCCCCCAAAAAAAAAAAACCTCTTTTTCCTAATTATTTTTAAACATTTTATCTCTGTTCACTGAGGTGAGACCGACTCAGCTAAGAAGTTATAGTATGAATAGCTAAATCAGGCACCAAAACACAAGTGTAGACGCTAAAGAAAATTGTGACGGTGGCGTACGTGGCTGCACTATTGGACATGTTCATCGGTGGCAGCACTGATGCCGATTGCTAAAGACAGGAATTCTTGCGAAGAATGTTCCAGCTGTCATTCAAGATTGCTGCCATCGAGAACCATTCTCTATTTCATTAGGCCACACAAATTCGTACTAGCTAGATACAGGCTCTACCCACAATACGAAATATTATTTGCACTTGCTGAAGAAAAGAGGCGCTTTACAAGTTACAACTCTATTATTTACAGTCTGACGGAAATTAATATTGTATGATAATTAGTATGAGTTATTGAGTTACCTTGCTTAACGCTGCCGGCAGCCGGTTATATACTTGCCTACATACATTATATTTCTATCTGAAAGTATTTGGTTTCTGCATCCATTCTGTTAACTTGCATCCATTTCAAAAAAACAAGCTTAAATCTCTGTTGTGTGATCGTGATTTCCAGGCCGTATAGGTCAGAGAATAGAAAATCCACAAGGGCTGGAGTTGTAGACCTAGCTTTGCAACCAATCATGCTTGCTTGGGAGCAGAATCTGAGGATAGCTTAGAAGAGGGTTGAAATATTAGAAAGTTAGACTGATGAGACTGCAAATTATTAATATAGCTCTGAATTCGCTTTTTATCAGACGGACTTAGCGAAAATGGAGGGTACAACGACAGAGATGCTGCTTCTCCCACGATAAATGAAAGCAGAAGCATTGCTTTGGAGTACAATGCTGAAGCACTAGCCTTATTCTCCATGTACTCCTCAACCTGGGAAGATGTAGGATCCATTTAGGCAAGAATAATCCATAGCTAATACAGATTATAAGGATTTAAGATGAGATTTAACAGCAGATACTAGGAGTTCACTTACTGCACCAATTTTCCCAACTGAAAGTGCTTTTTGATAAATGATTTCCATGGCATCGGGCATCTCAGCAGCCCCTGCAATATATTTGAGAGCTATCTTTGAGTGAAATCCAAACCAAGTTTAGCAAAGAGAGAGCAGCATTATTACAGAACATTGATGAACAGCCTACCATCAGTATCTTGAATATTATATGATAATTTCTCTGCACGATCAAAGGCAAGGATAAACCCTTGCTCTGCCCACAGAGAAACAGAGGAAGGGCTGCTAAAATCTACATTATTTTCCGAATTTGGATCTGAGGATATGCCACCTTGAACAGGTGTATGCTCAAAAGCTGAACTAGGGCCAGGTAATTCAACATGTGACGTGGAGGTTAGCCAGGAGCCACAAATTTGAAGAGCCTTCTTCCATACAGCCAAAACAACCAGTTCAACTGAAAATGATTCTAAAAAGAGGCCTGCATCATACTGCATACAGCAGCAACCACAACTTTTGAGTAAAAGCTAGAGCATCCACGCTGCATTTATGCATCAAACAGCATAGAAAGGAACAACATTGAGGCCATCCTAGTTTTGTCTGGTTTGGACAATACAGATTTATTGGTAACTCTATGTCCCTTTTTACTTAAATCAGGCAATATCAAAGTGACCTGAATACATCTCTCCAGAAAACTGCCCTGCAACAATCACCCCATCTCCTCCCCAGATAAAAGTCGGTTATGTTATCCAATCACATTATACATATGCCACCAGCTACCACCCACTCGGAAATGAAAGTATGCAGAATACTCTATAGAAGAGTAAATATCAATAGCCCAGTTTCCATGTGTAAGCCACTGCAATAATTCTATTTCAGAACTTAACTAAAATCTTGTTGTCTATGAATAATTGTGAAATGTCTTTTTCTCTCTTTTTATTTCTTTTGCACAAAAACGTGAACACAGAATTAAATAACAGACAGACGGCAAAGGACAAGTTAGTCTACAGTTTAGTTATACCCCAAACTTCAATATTTCATTAAATTGTTAAGAAACAAGAATCAAAGGCAGGAAAAAAAAAAAGGAAAAGGGTTCACCTTTGCTTCTGCTAGTTCTGTAAGAGCATGCACGTACTGATGTAACAATTGAAGCCTAGTGGATGGATGTAATACTGTCAGTCCTTGCACTTCTTTCAATATACATAATCTGTGTGATGTTTCTAGTGGAGCTGGTACATGAAATAGTGAATTCTCTGCACCACTAGCAGAATCAGAAGGCATATCCTTTGTTTGCATAGTAACAGCTGAATGGTCATTCTTCTTTGAAGGGCAGATGGAAACTTTGGCGGTGGAATTGTCTTGCAGGGAAGCATCAAGATAGTAAGAAAAACCATCCGTTGAAGCAAAATGAGAATTGATAAGAACATATTCTTTCTCAATGGACTCCATTAAATCTGCAGAACTTGATGGGTAAGACAAAAAGATTAATCTCAGAGCAATTGGGCTTCAATGAGAACATCCTAAACTATAAAACAAACCTTTAAGCTGATCAGATGAACATTGGCCGCTAACAGATTTCTTTGTCCTGTCACACGCAATATTTGGTATGAACTCATGCAGATCCCTGGTGCTCAATGAATTGCCTTGATCTCCGGTATTCATTATAACTTTGTCACATGCAGAAGAACATGCTAATTTTGGATTTTTGCTAGATGAGTTTGTAGGATGCTCAGAATGTAATGAATGCCTATCCTCAGGAGTAGAAGAATTCAAGAGCTGCACCATTGGTTTTGTTTCTAGAACTACAGAATCCTGCTCAGCATCCACTGTCTGCCTACAGACCGTAACATTATAAATCATTATAATCAGGTTAAACAGTCTTATCTGTTCAAGGATCAAACAGAAATGCTGCCAAGGATATAGATTCTGAAATACCTAAGATACAATGCCACAAAATACCAAACTTTAAAACGTTACCTCTGCTCCCTCAGGAACCTGTGATTAAAGAACTCCTTGAATGTTATTCTCTCAACTGCCAATCAAAAGCAATCAAAGTTAAAATCTAAAATGAAGTTTTCTTGAAAATGATTGTAATAAATTATTCTAAATCAATAGTTGATGGATAATGCTGATTCTCACAGTTAAACTATAAAGAGTAGCATACTTAAGCTATAAAGAGTAGCATACTACTACTCCACACAGACTCAACACAAAGCAGTACCTGGATTTTGGCGTAAAAGGCATCTGCAGAGATCCACACAATCAGGATGTAGTTCTTCTATAGCACCTGGTGGAAATCGCAGCTCAGTGGAAGTCAAAATATTCTGAAAGAGCTGTAAAAACAAGAGGACAATATTTTATTATCCATCAAATAAGCAAAAAGCAGCTGCAAAATTGAGAACAATCATAATATCAACCATCCTTTTTTTAATTTTAAACTTTGATAATGCATAGAAAACAATCGAGTTTATTGTCTCAAAACCTGCAGCTGATTACTGCCATCAAAAGGTGGCTTCCCGGTCACCAGTTGAAACAGGATTGCTCCAACACTCCATAAGTCAGCCTGCATACACCATAATATTCCTTTAAAAAAAATCATAATAATAACACTGCTAAAAATTGTATAAGAAAGGATGTGGATGTAAAATCGATAACCTTTGCATCATACTTATGGTTCTGAATAATCTCAGGGGCCATGTACAATGGTGAACCACATAGAGTATCGGCTAGATCTTGAGGTGTCAAGGACCTAGCATATGAATAAATCCAGGAAATGACCACATGCAAAAATAATTGTAATTTGAATTTAAAAAATAGTGAAAAAGATGAGTAAGAACAAGAATTACCTTGCAAAACCAAAATCCCCTATCTTCAATACTGGGGTCACTTCATTAGTTGACACGAGTAAGTTCTGGCAAGCATTAGCAGAAACAATCATGAAGACATAACACATAGAATAAATGTCTGATTTATTATTACAGACAAGTATACAAGAGATTCTAGTTGACCACTACATAAAGTTCATGTAAGAATAAATCTTTTCATCCCTGAAAAGGAGAATTAAAACACTCCAATATTTTCCAGGTTTGCATGATGTACTCAAAGTTTGCATGGTTCATTAACAGGCTGCTCTAGTAAGCGGCCTACATTTGACCATGAAGTATAGCATAAATACACTCAATAGAGAATCTAATCATGAACATCTAAAAGAGAGCAAGACACAGTACCTGCGGCTTCAAATCCCTGTGAATAAGATGCTTTTCTTGGAGTACTTGCAGTCCAGCAGCTGTAAAAATAATCACAAAATTAAACAAACAGAAACAGTTTGTTTCCACAAGCACCAGAGCAAAAAAAAAAAAAAATGATATAACCGATTGAACCTAAAAAACCAAATAAAGTTATTTGTAAGGTTCAACTGATACCCAATTGGCCAAGCATCTCAAAAAATTCATTTAACAGTAATTGAGCATTTAACAAGCACACAGCCAAAGCATATAGAACTTGCCAAAATTGCCTAACTTTAATAACAGGAAATTGGATTGAAAAATTAAATAACCAAAAAGTAAAAAATAAATATACCTAATTGTCTCATAAAATGCCTAGCAATAGCCTCTGATACTTTGCCGTGTTTGTGAATATAAGCGGCAAGATCACCTCCATCACAATATTCCAAAACCAAATAAATTTTCTCTTTAGTCTGCCGCAAACATTATTACAACACATCCATCATCATCAAATTGAAACAACATCATAAGAAAAGACAAAAAGAAAAAAACAAGTGGGTAATTTGTGAACAGACCTCGATAGCTTCAAAGAAACGAATAATGTTGGGGTGACTGATGGTGCTGAGAATGGAGATTTCTTTGAGTAAATTATCACTGACTTTAGGACTAAGCAACTTTTTGTCGATTTCTTTCACTGCTACTTCAATACCCAACTGACGATGCCTGGCTCTCCAGACCACCGCGAACGAACCCGACCCGATTCTCGGCCCCACTATGTACTCTCCTATCAACCGGGTTCGGTTCGGATCCATCACCCAAACAAACCTCCACAGCAACGACTACTATACCGTTCGCTTGTGTCTTGTTTTTTCCTATTTTCTTTCTTCTTTCAGTTGTAGAATATCATGTTGTTCTTGTCGTCTTATAGTGTGTTGTTGTTTCGTGTCGAGAATTCATGACAATATATGTGTTATTGTTCGTTGGGTTCTTATGTTTGAGGGGAAAAAAAAAAATATTGTTGCGTGTGTGTGTGGAAACGACGCCGATAGATGATGGTAAGCAGGGGCAGAGATGGATAGAGAAGCACTTTTTGGGAGACTGATGAGTGGATTTCTATTTATTAGTATAGTCTTGACCTGTAGCTTCTATCAGCTGACTTTATTCTTTAAAAGAAAACAAACTGTGCTTGCAATTACCTTTTTAACCTAGTTTAATTTTAATGACATCAAACTCGGACTCCGACTCGGAGATAATCCAAGGGAAATTGACAAAAATAGCCAAAAAACTTATGTATTTTTCAAAGTTAGCCACTCAAACTTTTTTTTATCATAATTAGCCAAAAATGTAGGTGTTTGACGAAATTACCCTTGTTATTTCATCAAATTTTCAAACCGTGCCATCCGCACAACTCAAAACGGCAAGTTATATTTCAATACAATTAACACCCAAAAAAATCTCAACACTCAATAGATCTCAACACTCCCAACAAAAGAAAAACATAAAATCATTCATTGGAAAGGATATTCAAGGTTAGTTTATGTGCTTACACAAAATAAATTTTTAATGTTTTAAGGCTAGTTTTTAGGTTGCAAATTGATGTAGATTTTGTTGTAAATGTTGTTATTTTTTTGTATAAAGTAATGTAATTTGTTAAAAGTAGAGTTATTTGAGTTGAGAAATCAAAAAAAAGTTGAAAACAAATAAACTCGACGAGAATCGAAACCCAGATTATGGGCGACAGTGCCGCCGCATATAAATATAAGCGGTCGAAGTTCTTTGTATTTTTGTCGACGATAGCGCGCTCGTCGCCCACTGTCGCCCAAAAAATTGAGCCTGTCGCACAAAAATACAAAGCATGTGCGACAACCTCATATTTTTGCGGCGCGACGACAGCGCCTGTCGCCACTGTCGCCGCCTATAATCTAGCTGCCGCGCAAAAAAAAAATACAAAGATGTGCGACGGGTTATATTTTGGGTGACAGCGCTTGTCGCCAACCTGTCGCCCATAAATGAGGTCATGCCGCGAAAAAATATAATGTGCGATGGAGTACATTTTTTGACATGATAATTTTGGCTACATGTGTTCATTTTTTTGTATAATATACCGTTTTTAAGCTTGTGGCGAGGCGAATAAAACTCATAACTTATTCGCCGATCTCGTCCATAGTTAAATAGGAAATTTACCTCGATTTAAGTGTGACACACATATGTTATAACTTTTTTGTCGTGCGACATCCATATAAAATGCATGGTATATTCACTTTTACATGTTTTGCAATGTGTAACCACATTTGATTTTTTAAATATTTTTCGGGTTTAATGGATTTAGTTGTCTTGAATTGTGTTACAACGGTTGGTGGGAAACGTTCGCGGATGGGCATATGAGATGCGTGAATGGCAATAATACGACTTTTCTAGTTCGAAAGATTGTTCATTTGATCAATTTGTGGCAAGAGTTCATGATGTTTTGCAAATAGATCGTAATGAATGGAATATCACGCGTTGAAGACAACTTTGAGGTCTAGAATACAACGATCGTATAATGTTCACTACCTATGGAGATATTTAATGACGAAATGATCAAGGTTGTGTTACATATGGCTTCTGATGTGGTCAATTACGGATGCATCCCTATATTTGTTACCACATCTCCTCGAGTTCAGAACGAAGATGGTGAGCCACTTGTACACACTGAAACTTCTTCTAGAGGAAACGTCTGCAGTCCTGGATATTGAAGAAGAGGTTTTACCACAGACAGTGTCCATCCAGCAACGTTACTCTCCACTCCACGACTACAATAACACCATTAATGACAATGGCATAACAGAAGGAGATGTTGAAGAGGAGGAGTTACCACTAACAATGCCGTCAGAGCAACGTTACTCTCCATTCTACTACAATGATTTCCGCAACAATGATGATCCTATTAATGATATCGGCAACACAGAAGCAAATAATGATTGTGGGGAACTATATAATAATACCACATATAATCATTTTAATTATTCGGATCATGATGGGGTGTCGGTCCTTCCAAAGATTCCTACTAATGATGAAGATGAGGATCGAACGATATTCCCACAAATAACGAGACACCACCCATTCCTTCAATGGCCCGTTCAGAAGGACAACAACCACCACCTCGCAACTCTTGCTCCAGTTATGTCTTCGAACTTGGTTGCTCCAGATATGGTTAGAAATTATAATCATGATGATATTGGTGTGGGAATGTTGTTTGTTGAGAAAAATGAGTTAATCCTAGAACTGCGCAAAGTTGCCTTAAAGGGTAAGTTTGATTTTAGGATCACACGTTCCACAACGAAACGCCGAGAGGCCCAGTGTTCTTCGGAATCATGTAAATGGCGTCTCCGAGCAACAAGAGCTTCGAGTGAGCAAAATGTTCCGTGGTTAGTGAAACGAGTTGACAATGTACACACTTGTTGTAATGAGGTGATGGCGGATGGTGTTCGTTAAGTGAGGAGCCGAGTTATTGGTCATATCATCGCAGATAAGTTTGTCCAGGAAAAACGGATATACACTCCGAATGACATCAGAGCTGATATACAACAGGAATACGGTGTGTCCAGCTTATCATATCGGCGGCGTATAGGGCAAAAGAAGTTGGTCTTGAAATAGTACGAGGGAATCCTTCAGAGTCATACAATTTACTTCCTAAGTACTCATACGTTTTGACTAAAGCAAATGAAGGTACCATTACTCACCTCGAACGAGATGGAAATGACAATTTTCTATACTACTTTGTTTCTCTTGGATCTTCCATCAAGGGTTTCATGCGATCATCAGGCCCGTGATCGCTGTAGATGGCACTCATCTGAAGGGGCAATATCGCGGAAGTATGTTTGTGGCAACATGCCTAGATGGAAACAATCAACTGTATCCGTTGGCCATTGGGATCATGGATGCCGAAAATAATGATGCTTGGGAATGGTTTATGATGAAATTACATGGAGTGATTGGCGATAAACCAAATTTAGTGTTTATATCTGATCGATGCACTGCTATCAAAAGAGCTGTTTTGATGCGATTTTGCATCATTTGGCCATGGAGTTTGCTTTTATCATGTGAAAGGTAATATAAAGGCAAAATTCAAGATGTCCAAAGTTATATGGGATCAATTTGAGCCTGCTTTCATAAACGCAGCAAAAACATATGGACATGAAGAATTTAAAAACCAACTTGAAGGGTTGTGGCAGCTCCACGGCGCGGATTATTTAGAGAATAATGTCGGCACATGTAATTGGGCAAGGTCCGAGTTTGACGGTCGGAGGTATAGTATTCTTACCACAAACATTGCGGAGAGTGTTAACTCTTTCATGAGGAGCCGCGGAAATTTCCGATCACTCATCTTATCGATCACTTTCGAAAAACACTGCAAAGAATGGTTTTATGATAGAACAAATGTGGTGAATCGATGAGTACCCGTCTAACAACATGGGCGAGGCGAAATAGTCTCCGATCAAGAATCGTGGGGCGAAAGATCGATGTTCGTCCCCGTGTCCCGATTTCGATTTCATGTTAGGTGGTGGTATTAAGGAGGGATTGTTGACATACGTGAGAAGACTTGCTCCCCGTAGAGTTTTCCAACTTGATCGACTTGTTTGTGCACATGCAATTCTTTGCTTGCCTAACTCGTTCGAGTCGATTACATAAGTCTTTATTCTCGCTTTTTACACCAAGGATTCATTAGTGAAGGCTTACGCACAACCAACGTCGAGCCGAGTTGGCGACATGGCGATGGGAGATTCCTGAGGAAATCGAAGGAATTAGTGTTAACCCGCCAATTGAAGTACTACCATCCGGTCGTCGTCCCGAGCGCGCAGATACCCTCCGTTGGTGAGGATGGAAACAGGAGAACTGCGATGATGTGGGCGGTGCCATGAAACGGGCCATAATCGCAAGAAATGTAAGAATCCGTTGCGTCGAATCAAAACTAATTGTATCATGATAAATATTGTTTTGTTTTCAGCATTTATTATTTATTTATTGCAACATTATATCTCATGCAGGCATCTAGTGACAATTATATTATATGAATTATCTCGAATCAAAGAAAAAAATCCACGTGCACAAAATTTCTAATTGCCAATGGCCTAAAGTGTAATATCACCATTAAATATGTCAACAAAGAATTTTTTCCTAAAGTATTGTCCATGGCTACTACTAAAATTAAATTTGAGCCCAAACATTAAATACATTGTAAACACCAACAAAAACACTCCGCAATCCCCAGCCCAGGCTCTTGTTGAGGCACATTTTTTACTACTTTTACCTTCCATTGTTTGGCACTTCAGAACTCCCGTCGGATGTCGTAGAATCCAACATCTTCTAACCAACAGAGAAAAACAACTTCAAATGGCCTGAAGTTGTGCGCATATGTTTTATCATCCCGAGACTCGCCAACGAATCATAAATCCGGACATTCTTTTTCCTAAGTCCACTCGCTACTATCCAGGTGGTCGCTAGTCAAATTGACAGAACAAATACCCGAGGGAACACAAAGAACATAAAAAATTTCTTAGGTAATTACTAACAAAATGAGATAACAAACTAAATTATATACTTATTCTTACCATATCAACGCTCGGTGAACCGTTTGGACATGATGTCCGACCGTCCATCAATATAGCTATTGAAGTTGTAGCTATATTGAAATGAATTCAAATCACAATCACCGCTGTTCCATAATTGCTTCAAGAACACCTAATACATATATATTACGTGGAATGAGTGTGAAATTAAAGATTGAAGGTATTAAGAGATATAATATTGTAATCAAATATTGTAAGTTGTTTGTGCTCGTATTACCCAAAAAAAGGAATCTGTGTGCGTGACACGTTGAGGTAAGGCATTTGGGTATTGTCTTTGCTTTGCACTAATTAACCTAAGTACTCATGGATATCTTTGTAGATTAAAAAAGACAATTGTTAATAATAGCGAGATAGTACAAAGTTGAAAAAGTAAACACCAACATCACCTACCTCATCCCCTAGCCATCCAAGTGACGCATGACCCAAAGAATTTGAAAAATTCGTGTGATCGTTGGATTGTGCGATCGATCGTGATTTCTCCGGAAACCAGGTGATTGAACTCATGAAAATGTGTTGGATCCTCTAATCCTCTAAGTGGATTTATATCCACACTTGTTTTGTCGTCAATGTCATGCTCACTTATTTCGATTCTCGGATCATGCGGATTCACGTTCCTTCCTCTTTTGAAAGGAGGAATCATGTATGGACTATTAACCATATATGACGGCCGATAAGACGCCCGAATCGACTTATGCCCTGGTGGTGCCTTCGTAAAAATTTGAATGCTATCACCACTTTGGTCACCGCAAAAGTTGTACAATGTCAAAGGATCGAGAATGATGGCTAACTTCGATTATGAACTCCAACGTCATCCGGGGCCTGTCAAATGGTCAATATAAACCTAGTCAACTCATGTCGACGTCAAAGATAAATAATCACAAGATAGAAGGCGATTAAGTTGCTCACCGTGTGTACGAGCGTCCAATCGGGAATCGTCGTGCGACCAATGGGATGTACTCTCATTGTTTGAACCAAAAAGTCCCATGACGAGTTTTCTAAATCGCTTTGTTCTTCTTGCGCTCCGCCTCAAATGCGGACTTAAGCTCTAAGAGGTTGCGATCAATACTGTTCATCCGCGTAATGAAATCCTCATCACGAACTTTGGCCTTGATCATTATCAACAAACACAAATGCAACGATCTTTGTGTTTAACGTTATCATCAAAAAGTAGAAAAAATTAACTTATCGTGCATGAGGATGTTACCTCCGCCGCGTGTGGAGGAGTCTTTTCATGTGATCGATCGTCATTTTGAGCGACAAATGCTCTTTGTAGTGGGTCTTGCTTGCTCATGATCGTCATTTCCGTCGGGAGTTGTTCTTCTTGCTGCTCATGATCGTCATTTCCGTCAAGGAGTTGGTCTTGCTGCTCAGGCTCTTGCTGTCTGCTTGGAATAGCTGTCTCATTGATTGTAGGTTCATACTGCACACAAAAGATATAAAAAAACCACTGCCGATTTCGTATTGAATAAAAATGTTATTTGTAAATTAGTACTGAAGGATACTTACGTTAAGAACCCATCTTGGGATGTAAGGCACACTATCCTCCACAGCTTTCCAATACCCTTTTGCCATCTCCTTTGTACTTGGCTTGATGGTTTGTATAACATCCCTTCTCGTCGATGAAGAGATGAATTTTATGTTCGAATAATGATATAGTCCTTAATCATATTATTGCTTGTTTTATTTATGTAATACTTACAATACGAGTGTTGTCACTGAGATATGCATGGACGAACCCATAACTTATTTTCGACGAAGAAAATGCCTTCCATTTTAATATGCGGGGAATTTTCTTCCTTGTCTGGACGGCCCACTCTGATGGCACCCTCTCGATAACTTCATAAAGCCAAGCCTGTAATAAATGAAAAATACTAAGTTAAATAAAATTACTTCGTGAATATATTAGTACACAAACGAACTTAAATTTCTTTTCCTACCCACCTGGACTCCGTGACTGAAGCCGTAGATATTATATTTCTCAATATTATGAGAAGGATCTCGCCTCGTGCTCTGCCTGAAATTTCTCGACCTTTTGGTTCAATGCATTATCGATCTTTGTTGTATACCGTTTCCCATGATATTCGACCCCATGGAAGACTTGAAACCGCCGACATCATCAACGTAATTCAACAATCGGAAATCACCGATCATATCCTTTCTACCATTCAAGACCCTATCGGCAAAAAGTAATACAACGCGATTTTCAAGGCATCACCGTCGTCCATGACATCAAAGTTCAAATTGACAAAAGCAATATCCAATTCTCTTAGATTCAAGTGTTTAAATCTACCATCAAAATATCACCGGAGTAACCTATGGGGCACTTCGAGCACGTGGTATGATGTTTTTACCACCGACAAATTTCCGTAACTAAACACCACTCCGCAATCGATAAGCGTGTTAGTTGCTCTCCTATTTGAAACCACAATTGATTCTCATCGGTTTTATTATGTGCCACTTGTCTAAGTAATAAATTGTGGATTATAACACCACCAAGGCATAACTCTCTAAATGCAAAATCGCCCGAAAACATCATTCTTGAATAATGACAACTGTTTTTTTCGTTAACTTATTACGGATCGCTTTGATGACTCAAGTTAAATTTTGAGGTCTCCGTAATACGGCCCGGAAAATGATTATCAAATCCTAACTTCATCACGCCCGGATCCTTCCTGCCTGGCGGATTACGCCGCAAAACTCTTTTTCGCCATGTATCTATAACAAAATGAAATTTTGATCACAAATTAGAATTCATAACAATGGCCTAAAAAACATAACAAAATTTATTGAAACGACAAATTGCACAAATGGAAACATGATAACACAATAAATGTGTTGGTATGCAAAGACAGAGAGCGCCTCTCCTCCGGTTTATCATTGTGTGTGAGGCAAAAAAGTAGAAACATAGTTGCTGTAATTTTGTGCGACGGGCCGTCTGTCGCCGCCCCAAAATTTTGGGCGACGGGTTCCCGTCGCACAAAAAAACAGCAACCATGTACATTATTTTTTTGGCCGTCGCACAAAATAACGTTAGTTGGGTGAGAGGAGTCATCCTGTTTTTTTGTGCGACGGGCCGTCCGTCGCCCAAAATGTTGGGCGACGGGTTTCCGTCGCACAAAAAAACAGCAACCATGTACATTATTTTTTTGGCCGTCGCACAAAATAACCTTAGATGGTGGGAGGAGTCCTTCTGTTTTTTTGTGCGACGGGCCGTCCGTCGCCCAAAATTTTGGGCGACGGGTGTCCGTCGCACAAAAAAACAGCAACCATGTACATTATTTTTTTGGCCGTCGCACAAAATAACCTTAGATGGTGGGAGGAGTCCTTCTGTTTTTTTGTGCGACGGGCCGTCCGTCGCCCAAAATTTTGGGCGACGGGTGTCCGTCGCACAAAAAAACAGCAACGATGTAAAAAAAATTTCATCCGTCGCCCAAAATAATGTGCGACGGGAGGAATTCGCTCTCTGAAATTTTGTGCGACGAGTTGCCTGTCGCACAAAAGTTCGAGAGCGATTTCCTCCGTCGCGCATTATTTTGGGGCGACGCTGAAAAATTTTACATAGTTCTTTGTTTTTTTTGTCGACAGATGCCCGTCGCCCAAAATTTTGGGCGACTGGGAATTTCTGGTCCGCACAAAAACAGAGGGACCCCGGGAGCTAAGTCGCCACAAGGTTGGCGACAGACTGTGTCGCCCAGACGCCTTGGAAGCCTCGGTGCCTCGCGGGCAGTACCGGGCGGCGAGCAAAGAGTCTGTCGCCAGTGCCGCCTCACGCAGGCCTTCCTTGCCTCGCAAGACGAGGGCCGGGCGACAGAGTCTGTCTCTCGACCTCGCGAGGCTTGCGTGGCTTGCGCTGCGCGCTGGCGCATGCACTCTGTCCGCCTGCCACGCGGCCTTGGCGCGAGGCTCACAGCGGCGGGCGACAAAAGATCTGTCGCCGCCTCCGAGGCTGCGCGAGCTACCGGGCGACGGCCACGATGCCGCCCGGCCTCGCGCAGCAGCCCTAGCCTCCTCCCTCCCACCAAAATCTCTTCTCCTCCCTCCCACCCAAATTCCTTCTCCTCTCCTTCAACCCTCCACCAAAACAACATCAAACAACAACAACTACCACAACCAAAACAACATCAAACAACATGAAACATCAACAACACACATCCACCAAACAAGGAATCACACAACACAACAACATAAATCATTTATTCCGAATTTCGTACCTAGGGTTTTTGAAGTTCAATCTTTGATTTTTTGATTTCTTCACTTCTATTGGACTTACTGTTGGCGTGATTTATGTTGTTCGACGTGAGATCTAGTGATTGCCGCTGATGCTTGACGCCGTCGTTCTTCTCCGGTGCCGTCGATTGGTGAGGAAGTTGTTGAGAGATGCTTCCGTTTGCCAAAAATTGGGTGAGAATGAGAGGGCTAGAATGGTCCAAAATTTTGTTGTTTGGCTAATATTGAAAGAAAAAAAGTTGGGTGGTTATTTGTGTATTTTGTAAAAGTTTTTTGGCTAATATTGTAAATTTCCCATAATCCAACCCATCTGAAGTTCTGAACAGTTTTTATGCGAGGCTGTGTGATTAATTCTTTGGATATTTTAAATTTCATTGATATCCTTTTTGTTTTTGTAATTCTTCAAAAAACAATGGAGTTTTTATTTTATTTTCAAATATGTCCCCAATTGAAATCTATTTCTTTTGTCAATTAGAATTAAACACTTATTTTATAAAATGATTAAGTTATATATTTATTGAATAAATTCAAATCGTTAGGGGGCTAACATATTATTGCTACTTTACTTCATTCTAAAATATCTTATGGCTTGGTTTGGCTTGGCTTGGCTTGGTTGATTGAAAAAAAAAATTATATCAATATATTATAACATCATTACTAATATTACAAAGTTAGAAAATGATATTGTCACAAAATGATATTGTAACAATTAACAACATTTTCATAATTTTATAGTTTATTTCTTTTATAATCATACATACTTTTTCCTTTCCTTTTTATTAAATCAAATAATTCAAGCATTTCACATTCTCTATCACTCAAATAAAAATGAATTTCATAAACAATCTTTTTCAATACAATTTTAATGTTTTACGTTATAAGCTTATTGTTATATTGTTGTCAATATATATGCATGTGTGTATTAAAAATTTTAATGTCGCATTACTTGATATATCTTTTATTTCTTTACTTCTTTATATGGACCGACATTCACATAAATATTTATAATAAATTTATAAATTAGCTTGGGTAATAAAAGTCTTTGGTCTGCCCTTGTATACAATAATGTTAATTTATTACCACGTTTTCAACCTAATATACATCAACACATGCATTACATTATGAACAAAATTATATATATATATATATATATGTATGTATGTATGTATGTATGTATGTATTAGTCAAATAAAAATAATGTGTCATTTATTCTTTCACGATATTGTTATAGTTATGTAGGTACGGTGGTTGTAACATTCCTATCAAACTTTAGCTACGATGAGGAGGAAAAATACTAGTGCATTAACAAATAATCCATGTATATAGTTTTCTTTCTTAAGTTTATTCGATTATGATAAATGAATTTGTCAACGAAGTCTTGTAATCTACTGTCAAGAAACTAACTTCTAAAATTTCTCATATTGTGATAATAGCAGAATGAAGTAAGATAATATGAAATTCAATCTTGTTTTGATTATACTTGTAATGAAACCCGAGTCTTATTAAAGTGGGATAACGATATTCGAATTTATTTTCAAGTATGCCCTTAATTCATTTGCTATAAGCTCAATAGCTTCTGTTATGTCTCATCTTCTTGTGCTCGTGAACTCTTCCAAAATGTCCTCACTTGGATGCTAAAGCCGTTTCCTTTTATTGAAATTGTTCATGTTCACTTAATGTTTAAAAGCAATGATTCATTAAATAAACAAATGAAATCAGTAATTGAAAAAAAAAAAGGTAAAAATAAAAATTAAAACCATAGAAGATATTAGAAGCCTTGGAGGAGGATTGCTGAGTCGTTCAGATTTCTAGTGTCAGTGTTGACTTTGCTCGGAAAAAGTGAAGAAAAGTGTGCTAATCCAAGTGACAAAATATTAAGTGAGATATTTCAGGTTAAACTGAGAAACATGAAGGATAATGAGATATATTGAGTGAATATCACTACTAATTAAAATGCCAAAGCTGATCTACCAGGCCACATTAGCCCACAAATATAGACGAGCACATCATCACTTGTTTCAATGGGCTCTAGAGGGCGATGGGCCATAAGAAATAGCCCACTCAAATCCGACCAAGTTCAATATGATCCAATATTTTGTTGGGTCCATACTCCAAAATCCACATGCTTTCGGGCAAATACAAATCTTTTTCAGGTCAAAATGGTTTGAAGATCGTGGCACGGAACAAGCAACATTTGGCATCCCAACGCTAAAGATTTGAACAAAACCGAGAGAGGTCCCCAAAATCTTGCACCAAAATCCAGAATTTCTATAACCCAATTGCTTCTCAATCGCCGTATAAGTACAGAAGTCGCCATCTGGTAATCCACAAAGCGTGTGAGATGCCCAAGCGCGTGGCTCTCGGGAAACATTGGAAGTTGAAAATTGTTTAGGTGTGTTTACATCTGAATCCCTCATCATGTGTGTCCACGTATACTCACACACACATATTCTCAATAAGTATGTATATTTTGTCAATTTGTATCAAATCGGTTCCTAATCCTTGTTTAATTTACTGAAACAACCTTTTCTAAATTTTAATAATGAATATGGTTTCAATGGGGTTCACTAACTATCATTCACTATATTAGGGACTTATTTGATAGAAATGGAAAAGCGACGGAAAACAGATGTTACAATTTCAGTTTGTATATTATATATTGTAAAGTAGCTTGTTTAAGATCTGACATTCCGTAATTCTCAAACTACATACATGAAAATTTAAAAAAAAAATTGAATATGTTATATTATCAATGCTCGAAAACACGTACGTATTAGATAATTGTTATCATGAAAAAGAGAGAAAGTAGCAAATGGGATTATTGATATTGAGAAAAATGATATTATAAGCCGCTAATTGAACTGAGTTGAAGTGCTAAATGCATAGGCCCGCTACTAAAAAGCGCACACAATTCCATGTGGTGGGATACGAACGAGCTGTAACCCATTCCAGAGGCCAATCGTCTCTCTTCTCCAACTTCCATACCCTTCGGATCTTGCCACGTGTCCAACTGGGTGTGCTTAATTGCGACAGGGCATTATAGCGACGCTAAAACAAACAAAATGGCCATGAGATGACCCTTGAACCAGAGCGTATTCCACTCCTCGCTCATGAAGACTTTCATCATCTTCTTCTTCTTCTTCTTCTTTTAAGACCTTTCCTTCAAATATTCTCTCAACTTTGCAGCGAAAGTCAAGATTTTGCCAAGTAATGATACCACTGCACTTAACTTTCTTTATTCTCGTTGCACTTGTTCACCAATCAGCCATGTCTAATTCTCTTCTGTGCAATGAGACATGCGGTAACTTTCACAGCATCCCAGTTCCGTTTCACTTGAACAATTCTTGTGCCTCAGTTTCTAGCAGCGCTTTTCGTCTCTCTTGCTTGAATTCAACCACGCTTTACCTCAAACTCGACACTCAAAGTTATCGAGTTCTTGAATTCTTGTCGGATGGAGTACTAGTTGATTTTCCGGGCGTCACTTCTTGTCGTCAATACAATGATCTGAATGCCTTTGGTTTTGCCAAAGCCAACTACTTTGGTCTCTCAGCCGATAATGTCATAGGCTTATACGATTGTGAGGATTCTTCTTTGTGTAAAGCCGGCTGTGAAACAAACAACTTGCCTGGCTGTGATGGCAATAGCCGAGGCTCACCTGCATGCTGCTATCCACTTTCTGATCACAGCGTATGGCATTTTGGTGATGGGTTCTCTGTTTTTTCAAAGTTTGGATGCAGGGGATTTTCATCTTGGGTTGTTTCTCGTGGAAGCAATACTGGCAAACGTGGTGTTAAATTGGAATGGGCAGTTCCTAGAAATATATCATCCAACCAAATTTG